>VXBR01002036.1:964776-1066575 GCA_013400215.1 Cisticola juncidis | reverse complement strand
TGTGTGTGTGTGTGTTTGTGTAAAAATTAGTCCTCCAAATCCATCTTGAACAAAATAAGTCCCTAAGTCCTGGTCATATTTAACAATTGCTTCATCCCCGTGTTTAAGGCATGTTCATTAGATGTTAATGTAGGGGTACTGTCAGAAATTATAATATCACAGGTACTAAGAGTCAGCAGATTTACATAGCAACGCCACTCTTTACAATATCATGTAAAACAAATTGTTATGATGGAAGTTGTTCCTGAGTTAAAATTTGCTAAATACTGCTAAGATTAATGTTTTCCTTTTATACTTCTTCCTCTAGAATGTCCTTTCGCACATGCTCAATTGAAAATTAAAAATCACTCTGAAAATATCCTGGATGTCAGAAAGTGAAAATGTTAGCAAAATTCTCATTATGTTGGCTTTCCCAAGCCTAAATTTGGTCATGATAGTATGCATTTTCAGGGGTATCACTTTGTTTTTAGCAAGGATATTTTCTAAATCCAAAGATACATATAATGTCAGTCCACACTTTTGTGTAACTGCAAACATCAAGGAAAGATTTTTGTATCAAGAATTAACAAATTTCAAGTTCTGTGAACATATGTAACTCTGTTAATGTAGATGTTTTTAATTTTTTCCTCCTTTATAATTAAAGGAAAACATTTTTAAATTGCAGGAACACAAGACACCTACAAATATATTCAGCTTTCTAAAAGAGATGATTTGCCTACTCAGGTTATGAAGCATCCATTCCCACAGAATTGTTTCTCAAGTATGTAATCATTGACAGAATTTCCTATTTAAAAAAACTGTTCTTGACTGAAAAAAGTGGGTAGCTTTAAAAGTAGATTTTTCATTAGGTTCAAAATGTGCATGACAATTCTTACAACCCAAATCACCCTGGCTCCACTCACTAAAGTTTGTACAAACATTTGCTTAAGTCTGAGCATTACATTTAGCAGGAGTTAAAGGGCACTAGAAAATCAGAACGACAAAAGGTGTGACTCAAGTCTGTGCTATACCTGCACTTCTGACTCAACTGAACACAAACCCCTCAGAAAGCTGCACTGTCTGGAGCTAAATCCAAAATTTGATGAAATCCATGAAAACAATGAGCTTTAATGGGATTAGTATTTTAAGTGCTCCATCTGAAGCTCACTGTTTGCATGATGTATCATTTCCTATCTTAAATACAAGAAACTGCAGTGATTGCACCTATCAGACTAGGGAATTCATTTATGTATTCTTTCTATGTTCCTTTATGTATTTTAAAATGTCAGCAGTGCAAATTATGAATTACAGTACAATTAAAAAAAATCTTCCACATTTCTTTCATTTAAATCCTAGTAGGACAGAAATCAGCAACATGCAAAGAAAACAGAATGGGAAAGGAATGACTGCTTCCACAGTATGGGAACTCCAGTCTTCTATAGTGGTATAGTAACAAAGCTCTGAATGAATTTTGGCCTAACCCATGCGTCTTGTGCACAAAGGTTAGCTAAAATTTAATTGCCATGACCATAAAATATAAATAGCAACAATTTATTCACAAAATTCTGGATTAGATTGATTTTTTTCCTTTAGCAAACTGTATGATCTGTTATCAGCCAGCTGTATGTTTAAGCACAACAACAGAAAATGTAGTACATAAACACCTAAAAATCACAGTCATAAAAAGCAGGCAAGTACATCAATCTTTTGGTGGCCAAAGCACAACAGATTAGTCTGCCAAACAAGTGTATGTGAATGCAAATTGTGGACATTAGATTTGTTAAAAATTGTTTTGACTGCCAATAAACAGTTTCCTGTATTTTAATACTGTTCTTAAGGAACTGTAAACTGTTTAAAGTAACAGGTAACAGTAAAGGATTTAAATATAGTGGTAAATAGGAAAAATAGGGGTTTAAATTTGCATGTGTGGTGAGTGGGTAATTTGGAACTAATTCATAATTATCCACAAAGGACTCTGACCTTTCTTAGGTAAGACAGTATTGCCATAATTTCTAACACTTGTGACTGTTATAGTAACACAAGAAAAAACCCCCAACATATCAGCCCTGATACATCAATCACATATGCATTCTAAATTACAGCTATTTACATGGAAAATATATATTTAATTAAAAAGCCACTGAAAAACATGGACTTTTAGTCAGGTGCTGCACTTTCTGCAAAATGAGGTAATTTGGATGCAAACAAATTAAGTTGAGTAGAGTTCAGGATCCAAGGTCTCCATGCTTAAAGTACAGATTGCTTCAGTAAATGGCTTGACTCTTTCTGTATGTTCAGAGCAAGAAATCACTAGATCCAGTTAAATCCTGTTTTATAGTGCTCTTGATGCAACACTGACTAATGTCAGAAGGCTTCTCAGCTCAGTTTTACAACTGGTCTTTCAATAGAAAGAAGAAGGGGCAAAAAAATTTAAGTGGTTATAAGTTGGTTTCATCCCAAGATGGATCATTCATATTCTTCAAAACTTTTCTAACAAGCTTCTCCAAGTCCTTGCGAGCTCTTTGTTCCTCTTCTAAGGATTTCTTCATCTTTTTGTTATCCTGTTTAACAGAGACAGAGAAGTTACTGGTTTGTTTTGGGGGCTTTTAACAGATCTGACTACACATACACTGTCAATTACAAACTCTGAAGGCTCTTTCCAGTAAAACAAACATTCGTTGTTCAAAAGCAAAGCTTCTAATTATCTTTGCAAGTTACACAGAGTTATTTCACACAAAGCAATAAAAGCTATCAAATGGAAACTGAGCTACTTCCTATTTGTACTTAGGGGGTTTTTATACAGCAAGTGCTACTAACAGATGGCCACTAATCTTGAATTCTTCTGCTCAAATCTGATCAATGAGGAATAGAATATATTTATTGCTAATGGAGAAGGGAAATGGAGCAGACTAAATACCCCCTGTATGAACCTCCTGTGATTTTAACTGGTTTCAACCTCCAAAAAGCTTCCTTATGCAAATTAACTTGCTTCATTAGGAATGTAAATAGTTGAAAGTAGTATCCTGAAAACCATTACGTTCTCTGAAAAGTGTTTTGTGACTAAATTTTAAACTACATTGATGACCAGACTTCTCTTAGACTACCAGCAGTCTAAGACAAGTCTGAATTTCAAGGAACACCATCTCTCCACATGTATATTAACAATGAGTTCTCACTGTTCAGTGCCATCAGGCAATATTGAAATAAATGAAGAACAGGACCATAAGGATGACAGGAACTGATCCACAGGAATGCTTACACTATTTAATCCTATACAGGTCAAGGTGATGCAACAGCAGGGAAGCAACAGAAGATAAAATAACACTGAAATAAGATCCCAAGACAAGTCTAACGGTGTTCAACAAACACAGGCCTTGAATCCATGGGTCCAACTGGACTCCCATTAGCTGTAGTTTACAGACATTTTAGAAATAGGATGGGATCATAAAATCATAAAATCTGAGTTGAGTTGGGAGGGATTCACCAAATCATTATGTCCATCTCCTGACCTTGTACAGGATACCCCAAGAATTATACCATGTGCCTGGGAGCATTGTATAAATGCTTCTTGAATACAGACAATGCTTGGTGCTGTGACCTGGCATGCTGTGCTCCCTAGGGATCCTGTTCCAGTGCCCAATTACCCCCTGGGTGAAAAACCTTTTCCTAATAACAAGCCTAAACCTCCCCTGACTCAGCTTCATCCTGTTTCCTCAAGCTCTGACACTGGTCGCCAAAGGAGACTGGTACCTGCTCCTCTTCTTGCCCTCACAAGAAGTTGTGGACCTCAGCCTCCTCTTCTCCAGGAGGAACAAACCAGGTGACCTCAGCCTATATAGCTTCCCCTCAAGGTCCTTCACCATCTTTGTTGGTCTCCTTTGGACACTCTCCAACAATTCAGTATCTATCTTTTATTGTGGGACAATCCCCTCCCTTGCCCAGCTGGCCATGCTGTCCCTGATGCCCCCAGGACAGGGCTGGCCCTCCTGGCTGCAGGGCACTGCTGGCTCATATTCAACTTGCCACTGACCAGTCCCTTTCCATGGCCCTGCTTTGCAGCTTCTTGTTCCCTAGTCCATACACCCACCACAGTCTGTCACCTCATTAATGCCATTCCCTCCTCAAGTCTGTTGAGAAACTCGGAAAGCTCATTATTTTATGTTGGAACACATTTAAGTTATTAAGTCTGCCAGTTCAGGACCAGTTCAAGTGTATTGCCTGTGGAACAACAGCTATGAATAACCAATGGAAGCTGCTGTAGGAAGGATCCCACTTTGCAGCGGTGTCTACACCAACCAGGACACTGTGCACTCCCAGAGAGCCTTTATCCAAAAATCCCTTGGCAGCTCAGAGATTATTTCTGCCACTTCTCTGGTTGGCAGCATCACACAGCAACAGACTAAGAAATGCTTTTAAGATGAGATTCCTGAATTCTTCATACATAAGAAAAGGAAATTAGGCTTTAATATATCTTGGCTTGGAAGATGTAAGATTCTGAAGAACATCTATTTGGAAAGGCACCAAAAAAGAGCTGTTGCATGAAGCTCAGGAGAAGGTGACATTTTGTTTAAGGGTCATGGAGCTGTGCAGAGCCTCAGTGAGGTTGCACATTTATTCTTTGTACAAAAAGCAGGAGGTCACAGGAGTCATTAGAAGGCTATTATTGCTGCTTTTATTATATGAATTGTAGTTTTTAAAAGACTGCCAAATTAGATCTAACCTGGGATTCTTTATATGCTGAACACAGCAGAATTGAAGTATGCAACAAATCAACTGTCCTGTTTCAAGGTATATGCAAAACATCCTTAGAAATACTAGGTATGCTTACAGATGACAAAAAAAAAGTCACATTTATAGCCCCAGACCTGAAGAAATTTGAATATGATTTTTTTTACATTAACACAAGAAACTTTATCCCACTTCCAGAGTCAGACTGGTAAGCAAATTCACACCTTGCATTGTGAGGAAAACCCAATGCTTTTTTTCACTTACACATTAAGCAAAGACTGCATGCAACACCATTAAGATGGTTAAAACAAGCTACATCCTAATAAGATGATATTTTTATTTATTCGTGATGGATATTTAGAACAAGTGACAAAAAAGCACCCAGAGCTACTGCAAAGCCCTTATTTTAAAAAAGCCATGTGACAGCACTGAAAAGGACTCTTGTCTCTGGAAATGAGCTTTTTTAAGAACTGATTCGTAAGAGGTGCTCAGGTTACTTCAAGATTGTATCATTTTGGAACTATAAATATCTGGTTCTATTTAGGCCTTTATTAGCATTCTTGAGCAACTATGACTTCTCAGTCTCTAAGCTTACTTTGCTGGTGATACAGCACAACTGAATTTGCTTAATGCTTCCACCATTTCAGAAGCTTCAACATCCAAAACCAGCTTAATTCACTTCAGAGAAGCCATCCTCAGTGCTATTCTCAAACGACTGATGACAGAAGGGAGTGCTTCTTAGCAAATAATATTTTACTTTTAAAAGTAAATCTAGTCCAAAATTTAAGTTCATGACTGTCAAAGTGAACTTGCAAGCCATACTTAGTTTTAGAACAAGGCTTCCATCTTTTCTTTCTCCATGTTGCTATAAATATAGCAAGTTACCAACCTGTCTTAACTCCTGTACTTCATCCTTTAATGCATATACTGTGTCAACAAGGCTTCTAAAATGAAAAAAGAAGATCATCTGTAACAACAGTTTTCAGAAGTACACATATAAATCTATTATTAGACAAAACAGTTTCATGAAATGCAATTAAATAAAAAACACCCCACAGCTAATAGCTAATTTCAAACCTGTGTCAAAAAAACCCTGTTTCTAATCCTGATTTATATTCAGTAAGGCAAGGACTTGTTGCCAGCTTCTGTGACATGAAACACCTCTCAAGCACTTACAGACCTCTACTGGTTTCTGTATTACAGCTTTCTATAACAGAGCTATAGTTTCATTTCCAACATACACTTTACCGAAAAAGTAGAATGAGCCACACGCTAACTAGAAGGATGACGCCAATTTAATACTCAAATCTGACAGCACTTGGGAAAATTATTTATAAGTGAAGCACGTCACTTCTTGGCATGTGTGGAATAGGTTGCAGAGCATATACAAAGAAACCAGACATTTAAACGATGGCCAGCTGCACTTTGAGGACTGGCAGCATACTTTAAACAGGTCTACTCCAACTACAAACATACCATACACAGCCTACTATAATGGGAGACAGGCGGAGGAAGAAGAGTGCAAAGTTTACTACTTTAATTCATCATTCATTAAACATTTTCTTACTTCTCTTCTATAACAGTCTGACCATTACTTTTAGTTTCTTCTACGATAATTTTTTCTTCTTCTGGAAGCAGGACTTGAGGAGCTGATTCTTTACGGGAACCTGTTGTAAAAATAAATTACAAAATGAGCAACTCCTAAATACCACTGGGGCATTTTAAAGATTATTCTTTCTTTCATTGCATGATATACCCCCATGACCAAGGTATATCACTTTCCATTTCCCCCTTCCCTCAACATGAGTTGCTGACACATTTTTTACTTTTGAAACCACAGCCTTATAACAACAAAAGGTTGTCTGGCATTCCTATCCCACTGGTGACATAACTCCCGAGTCACTGACGGGGATGTTACACTGTTCAAGCAGTGAACTACTCAACCACCAGTAAAAGCTGTGCAAATTCCTCACAGCAGACTGAAAAAGACATAGCTGTGTTTAAGGAACAGTGATTTAGGCGTCAAGGACAGATTCTGATCTCACACTGATACAAAGCCAAGATATAATTCCGCTCTAAACCCATTGCTCTGTCAGCAAGGAGCAGAACAGCAGTATCAAATGATACAGAAATTAAAAAAAAAAAGGAAGAAAAACCCCTTTTCCCCACAACACTGTAAGCCCCACACTTTGTGTGTGCACAAACATACATGCAAATACTCTTACAGATAGCCTTTTAGTCCTATCATACATTCCTACCAAATGACACATACTCTTTGTATTTAATACATGTTTTAAAAAGCACATGGTTTGATGATAAAAACTCAAAACATTTGAATATCTTCAGAACATTTTCCACACATTACAACTTATGCAGATAAAGATAAAACATATAAAAACATAGTTCTGACCAGAAAAGCTACAACTCAGAGATGTGCATCCACCCATAAGTATGTATTCTATAAACATTATTCAATTAGGCTGAAACAAATTACAAGGTTTTTTTTTAAGAAGGTCTGTAAATAAATAGGTGTCTAAGCATTTGTTCAGAATTCCAACACCGCAGATAAAGCACTGAAGTCCTCACATTTTTTAACTAAAACATCAGTTTTAACAAACAAGGTACACCTGCCCACCAATTCACTGTAGTGAACTTTCATTAACCAGGAATTTCTCAAGTCTCATACAGTTTGAACTGATAACTTGGTACTACAGAGCACATGCCTGTCCAGAGAAATTAGTTGCTGAACAGCTGCTTTGTGCTGAAAGTGCTTTTCTTTTATGGTTCATGGTAAAATACATAATATAAGCAATAAATCACACTTATTACAAAATACTAACTCTCAAACAGCTGCAGTCTTGAGTTCTAAACAGTGAGCTAGTAAGGACCCTATCTTGGCTGTACATATTTAGCTACTTAAACTATTTTAGCAAACAATGACAAATGTCTTTAATGAAGAAAAAATTTCCTTAAGCTTACAGTAAAGATCTAATGTATCAGTATGTGATTGTCAAAATTATACAGAACAAAGAGAACAGCAGATTTGAGAAAGAATCTTGTCCTTGAAAGCTGTAAATTCTTCTTACGGAGCGAAGAAATCTTTTAAGGGTTAATACACTTCCACTTATTTTCCGGGAGGAACAACCTATAAAACAAACACATCCAAATTCTGTAGGGAGCTCAAGGACACTTCCCTGTTTGTGCTGTCAATCTCTAACTGTAAAAAGCTCTCATGTTTATTTCAGTTAATTGCTTACTGCCCTGTTTTATTAGCCTTGCAGCTAACACAGAACGGAATTAAATGTTTTATTAGGAATTAGTTGACAGCAGCTGCTACCAGATCACTACAGTTTGGGTCTCTGTACTGATGTGCAACACACCTCAGCCCAGCACAGGCCAAGGGAGATACTGACCAAGGGGAGAGAACTGCCACACATTTCTCACCCGTGACTCCTCCAGCCAAATGGAGCACACATTATCCTTCCCTTTGTATAGAGCCCCATCCAGCTGTCTGCCTGGGCAGGGTAACAGGGTCCTTGCAAAGCACAAACAGCACGGAGGAGACAGCTTGACAACAAATGTCCCAGCTGTTCACTTATACACACACATGCATGTGAGGCAGATGTCTACAGCAGCACACCCTGATGAACGTACAGCACAGCACACAACGCTGCAGACACACACAAAGCAGTCCAACAACTTTGTACACACAAGGAGACCTCGCACTACACAAACACACACAATGGAAAACTGCTGCGGAGAACACTGACCTTCCTGTGCCACAGGACAGTAACTACTGTGGAACACAAGTTTCACTCTTGCCTTCACTGCTCCAATACCCTTGGTCATACAAACTCTTATTTGTATGTCAGAACTCTTGCTGCTCTTACTGTTTGCACTTATGCAAACCCCCCACACTTTCTCCTTGATCATGGTTTGGGTTTTATGAGTTTTGGAGGGTTTTTCTTTATTGTAGATTTTTTTTCCTAAGCTCCACATTTGCTGAGTATCAAAGGTACAAACACACAGCACATGTATCCTGCCACAAAGGATCCAGTCATCAAATGAATACGTGCACAGTAGCATCAGACATGAGGTGGCAAGTTCTAAAGGCAAAAGGAAGCTATTTCAAAATCCTGATTTTCTGCACCATTTATGCCAGCAGCTATTCTTTTTTTAAGGTCCTTTTTTTGCAATTGCACATCTGGAAATAACTTCAAACAGAGTCATCACTGGCACTCAGCAATATCCCATAAATTCCACCTTGTGCCTTCATCAAGTTCTTTATGCCTATCCTCTGTGTAACCATTTCCCTCTGCAAAAGCTGCAGCTTTAGGACAGGAAGAGAGGGTTGTGGTACATTACAGTGGGCACCCCACTGAAATAATACTGAAAGGACAGTCCAGGAAGTTTGTACTGCTCAGACCTTTGAGATATAGTCCACATTTTCATGAAATAGGGAAGAATCAAGTTACTTTAGATTGTCATATCTGCTCTTCCTCAATCCTAACCATCCGAGTTTCACACTGAATTTTATTCCAAGACCCTATTCCAAGTCAAGAAGGCCAAATGACTATAATTAAATTGATCTAAAACAACTGCCTAACCCACCTTGAGACAACATAACCACAAATACTAGTCAGTTATTTGTTGGGGTTTTTCATGTGGGGATTTGTTGTTTTTCAGCTTAGTTTGGGTTTGGTGTTTGGTTTGTTGTTTTGTTGTTTTTTGGTTGGGTTTTTTTTTTTTTTGAGATGGACACCCTACACCCCAAGCTACACAAAATAGGATTTCATTTGTTTTGTTTTTTTTTTTGAAGGGGGTGGGTATTGAGGGAGGTAAGGTAGATGGGAGAAGAAAGTATGTTTGACAAACCCAAACAGTTACTTCAAGATTAGCAAACAAACATTGAAGCCAAGTAAGTTGCCATAACTTCTCAACAGGGAATTCTGAAATCCAGGGTCTTGGAAGAATTACCCCACTGTTTAGAAGTCTGTTGAATAATTAAGGCAAACAACTGACCACTACAATCAAGATTCAAATAAGTTTCCACAAATTAAATTCCATGAAATAAATAACAATACCTATTCAGTATCAGTACCTCTCAGCCCCAGAGTAGAGAATAAAGAATTGCCATTTTCACAAAATCGTACCCTAAATTATAGGTTTAGCAAACTTAGCCACCAGAATAAAGCCAGTAACTATACAGTCCACATTCAGACCAGGCCTTAGCAATACCCCCTACATAATGAGGTAGAACAGCTGAAATACAAAAACAGGTCTGTGAGGAACAGCTCCCAGCTCCTGCTTTTCAGTGTCTGATCCCAAATCCAGCTAAGTCAATCAGTCAAAAACAAGCAAGTAGTTCTGAGCATTTCTAGAAATAAGGAAAGCTAGAACCTGTTTGGTTTATTTACATGGTTGAAACACTTCATAACAAAAGTTCACTTTATACCTGCCTAAAACAGGTAGAGAGAGTAGAACTCCTAGCCCCGTAGTATGGTCTTAACACCAAACCAGGAAGATACTATAGCAGAGACTGAATGTCACAGAGGTTCTCACTGATACCTGTTTGCAATCCTAACTCACAACCTCAGCCTTTTATTCTTTTTCCCCCATAAAGAGCATGACATCTCAAAAAACAGCTGATACAGTCAACCTCCCTGCAGAGGGGGCAGTCTCTGCCCCATGAATGGGCAGAAACACCTTCCCCTAGACCAGGTTGCTCAAAGCCCCACCCAAACAGGCACTGAGCACTTCCAGGGATGGGGTATCCACAGTTTCTCTGGGCACCATGCTATTTTTATATGGCACCATCCTGGTTCCTGACAGAAGGCAGGCTTCAGAAGGAGCTGTACTGCTAAACAGTCTGGTCCTTTGTTTTGAATCATTTAGCAGACAGGGAGTTCAGAAGTTTTGCAGGAGGGAAGTAAGAAAAAGGGGGTGAAATTCAGAAACCTTTCCACTTTAGCTGGATATTAAATCTCTGCCTATGTTCAAAGACCTTGTCTGTCCAAGAACCATTCAAGCCAAGAGTAAAATGGAGGTGGGAATTCACATCATCTGGTTAAAGTAAAGCTAATTTCAGGCCATCAGTTAAAAGACAGCTCTGCCCAGTCAACTCAGAACAGCTTCCTCCAGCTGGCAAATGGGAAGAGAAGGCTCACAGTCATAAAAGACTATGACTGTCCTAATTTAAGGTATGGAAGTCAGATATGTGGGGTTGGTGGTAATTTCAAGAAATGCACAACATTATCGGAGGCCACGAGCAAAGACTCTCTTGTGCAGCTTTTAAGTATTGCTGTTTTCTTCATACCTTTACTGTGATTAGGGCAGGTAAGGAGGGGAACAAGGCAGGAATAAAGGTCAAAAATTGGAAACATTACTTGTAAATACACAGTTCTGTTTCTCACCAACTTTACAAGCTAAGAAGCTCTCAGAAATTAAATTTACTTTCAATGAAAGTCAATGAGTTTCAATAAAAGGAGCTTGACTTGCCACTGAAAAACAAGTATGTGTGTATGCAACTATTTAGATCTACCATTAACCACTGGCATGTACAGACATGTACATTTCCCAGTGAAGCAGATGTTAGACAAAAAATTACTTGTCATTTTAAATATTTAAATATTCAGTGTTTCATTGCATTTGTTGTACTAAAGATGTTAAAGCAGATGAGCACAACAACCTTCTCTTTCTTAATAAATTTTTCATAAGGTCCTAATACAAAGAATTCTAAAAATGCTGCTCGGCATGTGTTGAGATTTAAAAATTGGAAAAATTTGTGCCACAGATCTGCCAAAATCAAAAGGATGGGCTTTACTATCTTTGTAAGGAAAACACAAATCAGAAACCAAAATCAGCTAAACTTTAGTTCACTGTATAAGATACACCACTGTTTGCAAATTCTCAGGAATAATAAAAAAGGTTTGGACATGAAGTTGTTTTGGTTTTTTTTTTAACTAATAGAGATACACAAACAGGAATAAAAGCCCACATGACTCAGATGACTGATTTAGGCAGTTCACAGCAATATGTTTAGATGAGTAAGATGAAAACAATTAAAGTGGACTGAAATATAGCTTCATATGTAAGTGTTAGTCATGTAAGAACAGAACAGTCTGAAAAGACAGATACACCATCTGAAGACATGGGAGATTCTTAAGACAACATTTGTAAAGAACTACTCCACTAAACTGCTTGTATTTAGCTAACCAATACTAAAACTTTCAGGAAGATGCCTGTAGGACTAGAGTTGCTACAATTATAGCAAAACAAATTTATGACCTTTTAATAGAGAGGGGTGATAATTAAATTTATTCTGATATAAACATTCTAGCACATATACTAGCTTATTGTGTTGTTTAAATTTACTCATATGTAAGCATCTTTTAAGTAGAAACATTACAGAGAACTCTAGCTTTTAAAAAAATGTCAATATTAAATCATGAAAACATGATTTAATAACCTTATGATTAACATAAATCATAAGGTTACATACATCCTTAGTATATTCATAAAACTCTGGCAAGAGGACCTGCAGAAGTAGCTTTTAGATCATTCTAATCATTCAGCTCATGCTTTTAGTGAGAATATATCAAAACCAAAAAACAAATAAACAAAACCCAAACAAACAAAAACCAAAAACAACCAAAAAAACCCAAACAAAAAAAACCCCGAAACAAAAGCCCCAAAACGCACCTAAAGGAAGAAAATAAAATCAATTTAACAGGAGAGGAAGGCAACAGATAAACAATCTATAGACGGCAATGTCTCTGAAATTATTTTTACCAAAAAGAGGATATAGAAGTATACATACTTCACATTACATTGAATTTCCTGTAGATGTCAATTACATTAAACAAAGACTACACACTTATGTCAAAAAAGATCTTTGACGTCAGCATTTGACTCCTCTGGGAAGAAGGGAGGAAGAGAAAGGAGGCATAGGGAGAAGAGGATGTGTTAAGTTACAAGTTCTGCTGTCCTTTCCCCCTGTGCAATAATTAAATATTAAAGTCACAGTCTAGCAAATGCAAAATTTATTTCAACTGTACATAACAGATGTCCTTTTCATATAAAACAAAACACTTAATTGATATATGCAACCACAAACAATATGCATACTGTACAGTACAATGAAACATTCAGATATACATCCATTTTGCATTTCCCAAAGGCAGTCACCTACTAAAGATGGCTTCTCCCATTCACAAATGAAGTGCACAATATATATTACTCTTTCTATGTCTTACGTCACTATATACACAGCACTGTGTTTTGGCAAGGTTACGCAAAACACCCAATCCATACTGGTTGGCTTCAGCTTATGGTAAGTACTAATTCATATGGAAACACTGCATGAGCCATGAGAAGAGGGCCTGACAATGGCTTGAACCTACCTTCAGATTCAGGTTCTCCATCCTTCCAGTGTATTTGTAACTGTACACATACAATTTACAGAATTGCATAAACATCAGGTACTGTTATTACCATGACTCAAGTTCCACAAAAATAGAAACACTGAACCTTTGGACTGAATACCACCATTTCCACATTTGCCTTTGTATGTTTGTTTGTTTCAAGCATTTTGCATTAATACTCCTGATTAGTTCACAATAGTTTACAGCCTGTAACATTGAAGACATAGAACAGTTTTAAATGTGATGTTAATATGAGAATACAAATATGAGAGGTCCTAATTATGATAGTACTTAACAACTTAAATGCTACAATAATTAATGGTGGTAAACTGTCAAAGCTTTGGTGCATAGAAAGTCAAAATCTTCGGATCTGGGTAACAAAACTTTCTGTGTGATAAGGAAAATTCAAGTGTAGTAACTGTATTACAAACTCATATTTACACTATATAACATGAAACAGACACAAAGGAATTATCATTTATCCAGTGCAGAAAACATTATTTAACTAGAACACCACAGCATAAGAAACAGGGCAAAAAACAATCCATACTTTCCATATATGTTAAAAAAACAAAACAAAACAAAACAAAAAAATGAAAAGAAGGAGGGAGTGAAGTGGGTTACAAATGTGCTGTGAAATGATATGGAGCACAAATACTTATTTGTTTAAGCAAGACTCCTCCACTTGCAAAAGGTTCAGCATACACAAGCTCCTGGTCATTACATTAATTAATATATGACCAGCAGTAAAATGTACCCCTGAAAACCCTCCTTGGTAAGCACTACTGCTTTAGTTAGTCACATTACACAATGCCAACAACAGTGCTAGAGGATAAAGCAGGAGATCAAACAAGACTGAATGTAAATTGAAGACATGAAGTGCCTTGAAACATCTTCTCCACACTGACCACCTTCTGGAATCATGCATGTCTAGCAATTGCAACTTTCTGATCACGTAACCTGCAGAAAGGTATTGATTACCTTTTAAAGAGTGTGATCAAGTTCCCAGGCTGCAGTTACATTTCCTCATGATTACTCTGAACTTATTCATAGAGTAGTATCTGAATACGGGACAACATGCTTATGTGAAAAGTGATAAGGGTGTTGCACTTGGGAACCCTGGCAAAACTTAGAACTGTTTCTGTGCTTTCATCACTTTCACCACACTTTTCCCTAAAGCTTACAGAGATTTGGAAAACATGCCATTTTTGTTTTGATGCCAATTATGTTAGCAACAAGACAGAACACACACACACAGTTCACCCGAGCAGTGCCCCGGTGCAGGTTTGAGACCTTCAGCTGTGCACAGCGTGTCACAGTTCTCTGAAAAAGCCAACGTGACTGTAAGTGAAGAGCTGCTGCTGAAAACAAACCTGCTTATGAGAGAAGTTACATGACACAATATAATCTGTCACAGACATGCTCCAAACAGTACAACCCAAAAGCCAAGCATTCTATTATTCAGAACTTCAAACAAGCCAATCTGATCACAGTTGTACCTAGAGTTTCAGATGCTGAACACTGGAGCCTCCATCAGGGGAATCATTTTCATCTCGTCTTTTCAAGAAGAATGGTCAAAACAGAGTTGACAGTTGACAGTTGACAGTATTTTAACAGGCAAGTAAACATCTAAACCCTGCTTTCTGCCACGCTACTGCATACAGTAAAGTGACAGTATGACCACAGGCAACATGAGAGTACCAAAACACTGCATGTAATGAGCATGGACTGCCAGGTTTTCATGACAATTGCCAGACTGGGGTGGGGAAAGAGCAGTGAGGTCCTTCACAAAAACGTTTTAAGCAATGAGCAAAAGACAGCAGAATAAACCCAGAAATTTTTATGGATTAGCAAATGCTCTTCCAAACAGATAGGCCAGATACGTGAATATCTGAATGATTTTACAGCTCTCGTACTGCTTATTTTTAAGCTGCATTTCACTTACTCTACCAGCTATGTATTTTGTCAATAATATGTAGAAAATTCAACAACTACCACTAAGGTATTTCCATATAGCTGGCACTCAGCTCTCAAACCAGTATGGTTTCAGTACAAAATATAAAAATGTGCTTATCCAAAAGAAAAAAAAAAAAAAGAAAAAGAAAAAAAAAATAAAGGACCTGTTACTACACTGACCAAGTCAAAAGAAAAAAAAGACCATTCAGAGCTACAAATTAACATCTATCAGTTTAAAAAAACCCTCAAGGAGTATCATCCTTAACAGGATATACACTTTTGAGAATGACTTATTTGTACGTGTACTGAATTGACAATAGAGCCTTCCACCAGGTATAACTGAAGTTTCAGGAGCTCCCTCAGAAGTTGTTAAAATATCACATTAAAGAGACAAGGAACAGCAAGAAAACATCTAAGAAAAGCAGGCTGTGATACAACAAGCATTTGTTAAGAAAAAGCTCAGAAGTGCATTAGTTCTGGTGAGAGATATATGAGCAACAGCTCTTACGAGATGTAGACCCCATTCTGTAACTATGGGCTGTCCATATACTGTCATAGTCAGAGTCTTCTGAGAGGTCTGAAGGCTCCAAACGAGAAAGACTACTGCGACGACCCAAGGAGTCTAGACTTGATTGGTCATCATCAGCCAAGACGTGATTATGCATCAGGTCAGTGCCTTGCCATGCTAAGGATGTATAGGTGAAATGAAATGGTGGATGTGGATAGGCAGAGGTGGGATGAGGAGGAGAACGTAAGGAATAGCCACAACCAAACACATGAAATAAAAGCAAAAAGGTGATGGGAAGAGAAGGAAAAGAGAAAATATTGTTAAAAAGGCACCAAAGTTGGGTTTTTTCTTTTTTTTTTTTTTTTTTTTTCTCAAATTTGTTTGGGGTTTAGGTATAAATTACATTCAGCACATAATAATGTTTGAACGGTTACAATACAATTTTGAAGTGGTTTTTAAGTTTCTAGGCAGTCTCAGTTGAGAATTTTGAGTAACAAAATATTGTTTAAAAGTAGAATTTTTTGAAGAGGAAGTCAGGTTCTTTTGAAATACAGAGTCAGTTCTGATCTGGGGAGGATTTGACTGGGCACAGAGCAGTAAACAAACACAGTAAGCCAGCATGATCCAGCACCAATATGAAAAGCAACAGCCCCTTCCCCATCACATATCTGTACCTCATCCTTTCCCTCCCTTGCAATGACACAGTCTTTTGTACAGCTGCTTCATGAGCCAAGCCAGGAAACAGCTTCAGATGAAAAAATCTTTTGTGGGGTTAGTTTTTTCAAGCAGATAATTTTCCCACCAGCTCACAACACAGCCAACAGAAGTGCTTGTGTCACCGCCATGAAGAGGAAAATGAAGGGGGAAAAAGAAAAGCAAAGGTTCTCATGCAGAGCAGGGCTGCTGATTTCTAAATCAGCAGCAACATCTTGCACCCGTTGAAGGAGATTGTCAAAGTTCATTTTTTCTGTGCCCATACCCCCTGTTATTTGTTAAGCCATGTGGTAAATTAACTCACAGAAAAAAGGGCCAAGGGCCTAACAGTGACAAGGCCTAGCCCATTCTGACCCCTCACAAACTTCTTCCTACACACCTGAGTCCATCCCCACAATTAAATACTTTTAGATCTCTAGGGCAGTTAGTCAAACATAGTAAGGTCAGGGTTTTTAGTTTTCAAGGCCTGGCAATATCCAAGGACTAAAACCATTCAAGTGGCCATGTTATGAGCCACCATATAGATGATATTGCAAAGGATTTTAAGTCTTCATTTGAAGCAGAAATGCAAAATAAGCTCAGTGTTCAAAAAGGATAAGAAAGTCAGACTCCGCTCTCTCATTTCCATCTATCTACCCAAATTAAATCCCACTTCTTTCCCACACAAACAGCTGATAAAAAGCTGCCCTAATGCCTCACCTTACCAGTTTGCACTGGTGCTATAGCTCTGCTGCACTGACTCTGCCAAAAGCAGCAGATTAAGGTGAGGTGGGGGAATTGCCCAGTGAATGCTGTGAGGGACAGGCAGAATATTAAAGGGAGGTAGGAACAGAGTATGTAAAAAACCACCACACTTCACAGGTGACAGGCAACTCTCTCATTCTATTATTCTACACTGACTACTGCTCCAACAGAAGCAATTCCAGCTTTATTGGTTCTTTCCCCATTTCCAATTCCAGTTTACAAATGGACCTTCTCAAACCTAGTCTTAGCTGACAACACTATGCCTTCCAAACAAAGCAGCTGTGTGCCTAATCAATAAAAGTTGTTTCTTGCTGCAGTTAAGAGCAAATAAAAGCTGCTGACTTCTGATGTATGCAATGATACCCACAGCACTATGTATATTCCTTAAATATACATAGACAGGAAAAATAGGCAAGCAAAAAAAAATCATATTCACTTCATATCTGCACACACACACACTACTGTGCAAGTGCAAATGTTTTCCCAACCATTTCTTGTCACGTTATCCTTGGAAATAACAGATCACAGTTGAGGTGTTTAAACAGCAATCGTCTCATTTTGGAACAACAGTATATCTTCAGAACTTTGAACTCATTCATTCCCTTTATCCAATTAAACACACTACTGTAATGACTGCAGGGCTATAAAAAAGATTAGTATTAATAAAAAAATAACAGTAGTAGTTGATTTTATGATCTTGGAGATCTACCGTTCATTAAGATAGAAAAATTAAAATTAAGGCTTTTGTTGTTACTTGAGAAGTTTTTACAGTCTAATATAACTGCCACATTCCCATTGTCATTTACACAGGAATACAAAGCAGCTGTGTTTTTTTCAAAGTGGCAATATCAAATGAACATGTATTAGGAAAATTCAAGAACTAAGTCTGCAATTGCATTTTAAGACTTCAACTGCCAGCATGAAGTGCTTTTGCTTGGAAGTAAAACGGGCCTAGAGCACTGTAGGCAGCAGTAAGAGTGATTAATATTGCAAAATTTAAATAGCTTTAGTGGACAAGAAGTTATGGTGTCCAGTCTTCTAGTTCCAGCAAAACCAGCAAAGTACTTCAAGATCATTATACTGTGTTCCAAGGATCTCCAAATTAAATTTGTATTCAACAGTGCAAAAAGGAACAAACGCAACAGCATTTTCTCCTTCCTTGTGTAAATGGAACACATGCTGGTGGACTCCCCTGCTTTGAGCAATGTTTTACTTACAACACAGAGGAACTCCACATGGCAACCTTGATTTGGATTAAATGAAGTGGGACCCCAGAGGCACGTTACAGGTTTTCAAATATGCTAGGTACTGATCTGAGAAACTAAAAATGGCTTTAAGCAACACACATCTGAGAACAATTTCTCCTGAAATTATGAGACGGGATTAAAATTTGTAATTAATACTAAAAACAACTAGTGGCAATAAAATTAAAGAAATTTTTATAGATCTAGGTTACTTTTCCAAGTCTTTGTTGAACAGAACACAACAAAAAATACAGTCCTCCATAACTACGATGACTTCTTTATTCCTCTTACTTACCAGCTTCTTGAAATTTATCCAAAAGCATACTGATTAGCTGTTATATTCAGTTCAGACACCTCTTATTCATTGGTGAAGCTTTAGTACAATTTGAAACCATAACAAGTCACATTTAGAGTTTTGTTGTTTTGGATTGTTTCAAAATACTGCAAAAAAATGACAGTCTCTAACCATGGTCCTTGGCATCCAATACATAAATACCTGGCATTGATGTTAAACCAGAAACAGGTTACTGTTATTATTTGTAGGTCCAACTTGCTATTTGCAAAGGCCTGAGAATATACAGCACCTTCTTTTTCAAACTATCTTATTTGTGTTTTAGTTAGGCATTTCTACCCATGTAAGTACTTTCTAACTTACTTGAATTTAATGTTTGACGTGTTTTGGCACTTGTGCAATATGCTTCAATGACTTTAAGAATTTGAGCATCTTCTTCTAAAGCAGCTGTACCTAGAATCAATGGGAAAATAAAATTTTAAACATGGGCATGTTTCTTAATATAGAAAAGGCTTATAAATCAGTACAGTTCAGCTGAGTCCAAAGTTCAGCCTAATCAACCCTTTAAAATTCTTTTAATTATACCATTTTAAAAATCAAACTTCAATGAACAAAAGTAACATTTTAAAAAGACAAATACTATTTTCAAATGCTTAGAAAAAAATCAATTCAGAGTAACCACCTACACATTCAAAGAAATTTTCTGAGCATCTGATGTTGTACAGAATGTGTTCTGAAGTGTGAGGATGTTCATTCTAAAGCCATCATTTTACTGAAAAACCCCTATATCCTCAAGTCATTACATTAACACACAATTCAATACACATACGATTACATTATTTAGCAAGAAGTCAAGAAACATAATACTAATTCACAGAAAACATCTGGAAAACTCTTTGCATTTGTGCATATATATAAAATCAGATTTACCCCTTTCAATGGCACACAATTGAAAATAACTCAGAATTAACAGCATAAGTTCAGTGTGCAGAAGGAAAGATACCATTATCATGTACATATATCTGTGAAAATGTACATACTCTAAGCTACTCAGACTTCAATGTAGAAACAGTACTACTGAACAAATTTATCTGTTCATGCTTAACATGGCAACATTTTCCAAAAGGTAAAGCTCCACAGCAAATCTCACTGGGTGACTCAGTAAAAATACTGTCAAATTGTTCACTTGCAATAGAGTGAAATTTCAATCAGAAATCTAGAGGTGCCTCTACCATTATTAGTTTAGATGAAACCAGAAGTTGATGTGCAAGGCAAAACAATTTGTTGTTTTAAAAGCATTTTTGCTCTTTCCCCTCCACCCAAGATAATTAGGTTTGAAGATTTCCTGCTACATGAATCTGAGCAGCTTTCAACATCAAAATGCAGTTGTATTCTCTGCCAACCAAGGCATCTTGTTGGGTTTTGTGATTTATTATCAACAAAACAAAGCCAACTTTCCAAATATTTGTTGGGACAAGTTTGCCACTGTAGAAATTATCTTGACCCAATATAATTTTCCTACAGTTTAAGAGATGCAGGAACTCTAAAGTATGGGTTATCCCTCTTTCAAGGCAGGAAAAATAATTGGATTTTGTAGTTAGAATGCAGCACCATTTTATTACAGTAGCAGGACAAATACTACACTTCTGAAATAACATTTTGAGGGCACTCAGTTGAAACATCTCAGTTGTTTTGTCTGTTGAAATGCTCATTTGACACAGCAAAACACAGTTCTCAAAACACAGCCCATAAATCCTCTGGATTCCTTAGAAGGGAAGTAACAAAACCCAGACCTCTCTATCAACATGCTTTAAGTTCGATACAAGTGGGAAACTTGTATAGCTCCTCTAAGAAGTTGAGAAAGTTGAAAGAACACTAACAGAGGCTTCTAAATACTGATTAGGGAAGGTGAATATCAAGAATCTGTAAGAAACACTCTTGGACTAAAAGCTTCAAAAAATACCTTCCTATAAAAGTTATTGAATCAGGAGTAAAACAATGTATTTGCAAGCTACAGACTCCTTCCTTTCCCCAGCTCAGAAACCTTAACTCCTCCCACTGTGTTCTTTAACAACTGCTAAACCTGCAAGTTGACAGCTTCATCATCATTACAACTACTAAATCTTCATTCTCCAGCATCTCAAATGATATGGCCTTACTTTCATTTTTCCTGAACAGATGCCTTCCTGTAAGGATAAAACATCCTGAACTACAACATCCACCTGCACATCCATGAACAAAGACACATTCTGTTCACTGCCTTAACCTTTACCACACAAAATTCACAGAACATTCAGAAGTTCTGTGTCAAACCAAGAGTACCTGGAGGAAAAGCTTTTTCTTTCCAACTCCATGTAAGCCTGTGACAGACAACTGCCACAATAACACACTTCATGCACTGAACACTCATGGCACAGACTATCTTAAAAAGCCCACAAGCAAAGGACAGACACAGAGAAGCAAAAGATACAGAAAAAATCTGTCCAATTAAAAAATCCTGTCTTTTACTGATACAAGTAATCAGATTATTCATTCACACAAACTTCTAAGGAAGAACTACAGCAACACTGTCAACTAAGTGAATACTGTTTGCTTGATAACAATTAATGCCTGATAACAATTAAGGATAAACTATTAACTCCCTCCACTTCAAATTATCCCAACATCCAGATTTTGACCTCTCTCTTTCTGTACATTACTCAGTCTCTCTCACATCAGCGTTTTTCTTCAGACTTCAGGCAGCCTAAATATCTGCAATTTATTCAGATACAGACATGAGCAAATTACTTTATTTACAGGAGATAAGAGAAGACTGTTGGATCCTAGAAGGAGTGATTGTGGAAGCAACCTGTCTTCAAATCAGCAGCAGTAACCAGCTTTCCAATACAGGGGATAACAGAGGCTTCTACCAAGACCAGCTTAAGAATGTAGCTACAAAGTATTCTGTAAGATTGGTTCAGTATCTTCACGTTGTTTTTCACAGCACTAAAAGACACATTTACCTCACTGAACTTCACATGGCTCTCTAGTTAACCTCCCTTCCTTCTGTAACAAACAGAAAGAGGCACTTCACTAGCAGACTGTAGATATCAGTAGCACTTCACTAGCAGACAGCCACTGTAGATATCAGTAAAGCTCTACAAAGCCAACTAATGCCATCACAGCACAAGAGGAATATAACAAGCCATCCTCGGGAGATACCTTCCCCTCTCCCCAGACACGAGAGAGGAAACCAGGGGACTTGCTCACACTGTACACCTCTTACAGAATTTAATGATGTTAATTCCACCCTTTGTATTACGCAGATATTTGTTCAAGTCTCTCTTACTTTTTCTCAGTGCAAACTCCTCATCCGATGGCTTCCGCTCTGGCTTGCGTTTGGGAAGCAGCTTTTTCATGGTTTTAGGGCTTTTACTGAGATCCTGTATACGAAAAATAAAAAGAGTACAGCCTTTAGACAGTATTTCAAGAATTTAAGTTCTAAATGCATACAGGAATTACTAACTAAAAACCTTTTAACAGCACCACAATTCAGCTCACTAATATTTTTCGCCACGTTCATTTGCCTGAACTGGCTGATTTCCTGTCTACTCTTCCTCCAACTATACACATAGCCAAGTATTTTATCTGATCTATTAACAGAAATATACGTAAAACCTGCTGCAAAGGCATTCAGTTTGGGAGCTACAGTGAAGGGAAGAGGCAGGAACACATTAACAGGTCTTTTTCCTGAACTGTTGGAGAGACAACCCATTTCACTTGTCTACTGGGAAGCAAGTGAAAACAAAATGTGTTCATGATAATTTACAGGAACAATACTAATTTTCAGGAACAAAAGGAATATGCTGCTCTATCCTTTACCTGAAGGATACAATGCACTTGTGAAAATGCAGAACAAGAAAGTAAAAAGGTGACTGAGCAGGACCTACTAAAGATTATCAAAGATGATCAAGATAGGTTTTGAATGTTACTGTATGCCAAATATTATAAAGATGATTGAAATTTTAATACATTGGAAGATTTAGTGGCCTACACACAAAAGCATAAAAGGATTTTAGTTAAATTACAAAATGAGCATATAGTACAGCCAAAAAGAAGAACCTCTTCGAGCAGCTAAGTCACAGTACAAATCTTGCACTGCAGATCAACCCTCACTTTTCCCCTGCTGTTTAGAAGATTTACAAAATTAAAGGAAAGTCAGATCAGCCATCACAAAAAAAAAATTACTTTCCTATTGAAGGCCTGCCACATTGTCTTTTCCTTGGCTGCTGACCTCACCTCTTTATAGCACAGGGCTGCTGAAGGCCGCAGCGGGGGCGCGGGCCGCAGGCAGCTCAGGCTCCAAGGCTTGGGCGTTTTCGGAGGCTCCAGCGGCCCCCAGTTGATGGTGGTGTGTGGAGTCCCATGGTGGGATGGATGAGGGAGAGTGTGGTAGGCAGGAGTCAGTGGTATGGGCTTGCTGTCTGAATGCTTGCTGGAGGGAGTCACTGGGTGGGAAGGAAGCTGCCAAACATGATGGGAAAGAAAAGAGAGCATATTATCATAATGGGGACACAGTGTCACCAAGGACTGGTGAGATAATCCCAACTGCTACAGCATTTCTGTTTATTACAGTTGGCCTTCGAAAAATTTTACACTAAACTATTTTTAGGAAAAAAGGAGCTTAAATTTTTTTACTGTCTACCACAGATGGAGCACAAACTAAAGAAAGAACTCCTCCCATTTATCTCAGTATTATGGGTGGAGCTAAATTTAGAACCATTCATACCCAACAATTCAAATGCAGAACTCAAAAGAAATTACTGTTTCTCCACAGCCTGTTAAGTACATCACCAATTATACCCTACTGTTCTAAGTATACTTAAAAGATGGTGATGTATGCACTCGGTCAAAACAGAAGAAGTAATTATAATGAACTTTATTTTACCCCATTGAACTGTTACACTGAGTTTTAAGCATTTTATTCTCTGTTCACACAATTAAAAACAGAATTATCTTTTTACCTATTGAACTACAGTGACACAATTCAGTTCTTGTTACTAATGGCTAAAAAAAAAAAAAAGGCTTTCCATGGAGGTATATCTGCCAGACAACCTAATTCTGCTCATTCACTTGAGTCCAGAAGCTGTTTCTTACTGTGTGAGATGGCACAGAGTGAGGTTTAATGGTGGGATTCCCAACAGTTGTGACTTTGGTTTGCTTCTGCAGGTGATCCACCCATTCATGCAAATCTTGTTGGTTGTTACAAGACACTAATATCCTTTCAATCATATTTCCTAGGTGATAGATACCAGACAGACATAGGAAACAAAAAAAGAATAATTTAGTCAATCTGACATGATTTAAAAAGACACTCATTTCTTAAAAGATTGCACCCTCTCAATACTAAGCAAAAATTTAAATCATATTTTCAGTACAACAGCATCCCACTTTTCCAGGTTGTAACACACATCGCCTCCAGGAATTTATTTTTAGCCAAGCACTGGAGTTCTACTTTTTTCCCCTGGCTCTAGTAATTAAGCACAACCCTAAATGACAGGAGTAGGAGACAGCCTCATCTATCAGCCTTATGCTTCTCCACCTTCTCCAGTAAAGCCAGCACAAGGCCTAAAATGTCATTCTTGACTCTGTACACTACAACACAGGAAAAGTTATAAAATAAGAGTTCACCAATCTTCTCTCAGAAGAAGGTATAAAATTTAAGCTAGGGCAAAAGTCACTTGGAAACATAATCTCAACCAAAGATAACTGCACTTCACATTCCCCTTGAGGTGGGCTTCACAGCTATTGCAAAAAAACCCATTTTTTCTCAACATACACATTCTTTTTCTCTGTGACTCATGGCATTGATATCATACTTGAGACAGTCAAAATTAGTTTATTTAAATGCAACTTGCTTGGAGGTAGAACTGATCCAGGAACTGAAGGAAGATATGAAACTCCACCATGGGGATCCTGCACTGTCCTTTAAATTGTCTCAGGACACACAGACAGAAATTAACCAATATAAGCCTAATGATAACAATCATTAACATCAGAGCTGCTAAGGGAGCATCTCATTTTCTCAGGAAAGAGGTGGAAAATTTCTAGAAGAAAACTCTTGCTCAAAGCTCTTCCAGAGCCTCTCGAATTACTGTTCTTTCAGTAAATAGCATACTTTGAACTGCTTCATCACAAAAGATCTTCTCCAAGGCTACTGCCTCTATTCATTAAGACACAAAAATTCTGGGATGAATCCCATGCAGAGCTCCTCAACTGCTTAAGAGAAGCAGTAAAAAGCAGCCTTCAAGAGAGGCTCAGGGTACAGCCTTCAAGAGAGGAGCTGTGCTACAAAGATTGTGCAATCACAGGATGGCTGAGGCTGTAAGGGACCTCTGCAGGTGACACTCCCTGCTGCTCAAGCACAGACACCTGGAGCTGGTAACCTGGGATCATGGCCAGGGAGCTCTCCAGTGCCTCCAAGGACAGCCATCGCCCCAGGCACCCTGTGCCACTGCTTGGTCACCCTCACAAATGAAAAAGTTTGTTCCTCTGTTCAGAGTGAGCATTTGATGTTTGAAACAGTATATCCTGGAATAACTAGTAAAAAAAATACTAATGGGCAATACCTGATATTTCAAATGCATTTTTATGGTTTTCACTGTCTTCTAGCTTTGTAATAGTCATTCCTGTCATAGGCAGTTTTCCCTTAAAAAAAAAAGATGGTAACATTGACATTAAATATAAAACATATAAAAACATTACAAGTGAAAGAAAACAAACTTTAAGCTCTGAAAAAAGACATTCATAGTCAATTGACACATACACCTCAATGGGTTTAAAAACATTTAAAAATCCACACAACCATACAAACATCTCACAATGGGAGTTTTCATATGTCCAACTTCTGCAAATGACATCTGTGATGTCAGTACATCTGGCTTATTCAGCCTACAAAATCCAATAGTGATCATTCCTCAGTCTCAAATTCCTGAAACTGAGATCTTCAGGGTCATCCATATTACATGACTGGAAGAAATAGTGACTCTTCATTAAGCACATTTGTTTCCAAACTGTTTGATTAGCTCCCAGAATAATGTCTGTAGAACAAGTAAATTCATAAAGGAGTATTTCACTAAATAAATGCATCAATTATTTACTGAATATTTATTTCTCTAATAATGCCACTACCAAATTCCCCCATTGAAATACTTTGGGAGGGAAAAATGCAGTGAACACCTTCAAACTTGTAAATTTTCTTCAGAAGAACATATTAATTTTGCAGAAGATCCCATTTTAAACCCAGTCAAGCAGGAAAAAATAGCCAGTTTAGGATAACTTTTTGACCCTTCAAAACACAGAAGAATAAATAAAACTGAGTATTTTTGGGATGAAAATGAAACTTCAATAAAAGTTCTTTAAGAGAGATCCTGTATTCTCCTGCACAGAAACACTATTCAGTAAATACTGGCAAAAACACAAATACTATGTACTGTGGAATTTTGGCTCCAATAGAGCAAAAAGAATAAAAAACAACTTTATGTTTTCTTCTTTCCTAAAGACAGCAGAATGGACAAAGGTTTCTCAGAAGCTTGAAAACAAAAAATCACTTGGTACTCTGTAGGCACAGAGCATGCTCAGGCCCAAGATACCAAAGAGAAAGGAGGATTTCTCTTGTGGCAGCTTCCCCACTGAAGGGGACATGGTGGCTGTGTGCATTACACAATACAGCTAAAATTTGATCTTTTCCCTTTTTTCCAGTGTTTGCTGGTTCATGAATAACACAGCATACAACCATAGTAAGAGAGATGTGCAAGAACTGGTGATACAGGTGAGCAGGCAATACAGGGGTACACTGGTGACAGGGATCCCCTGAATCACATGGCAAGAAAAAGTACAAAGTCAGCAAAACATAAAACTGAAGTGAACTTGTGAATCATTTATATTTCCCTTCTTTTAACAGACAATTGTGTAGCCCTCCTAAGAAGTATGGTCCTTGCTCCTTGTGACTTCAGCTTACCACTGGTAAAAGCTCTTCCCATTAGTTCACAGTAGTAGATATCAGCACTATCAACCAGAAAATCTGAAGCCTGAGAACAGCTGGGCTATTCAGAAATGCAGGGAAGGTGTTCTGTTGGATGATGCCTCCAGTGGCATAATTTCCCTGAGGATGACTGCACCATCTTCTGCCTATATCTGTCCAGTTCTGAGACGTGAACCTCAGAAAAAATGTCCAGAAGGCCCACATTATGCACCCTAGGCAGGGGCTCTGAGCAACTGTCTCAGACACAAACAGTGATAAAATAATTTCACCTTGTTGTGAATATGTAGTCATTAAAATCTGAGACATTCTCAGTGGTGAGACTACCACACATAAGGCTGTGAGGAAATTAAGAGTTTTGCTTTCAAGAGACAGTTGGACAGTGAACACTAAGAAAGGGCTGTGGCCATTCTGAGTAAAAACTGAAGACAAACCACAGAAAATGGTTTATTTATTTACTGAACAATGCTGTGCACCTATGGAATCAAGTGGGTGGGAAGAAGAAGAAATGCAAGAGACAGGAGAAGAAAAATAAAGCTTGACAGACTGTTTAATTTCATGTCGCTCATAACATACTAAATTTCCAGCCAGCTATCTTTGTAATTAGTACAGAAGAATCTATCCTCATCAGAAATTCTGACTATGCCACTTGGAACACAGAACTAACCTGCCTTTTATGGGATCTTTTTCCATCAACATTGGGATATTGGAAGTGACACCTAATGCACCTAATGAACCACCTAATGCAGCAGCTTTTTAGACAAATTCATCTACAATTATGGTAGGTAAAGTATTAATCCAAACAAATTTTGGAATTTAATTGCTCTTAATTAAAAAAAAAAAGTCATATTTTGTGACATTTTTGTCACTGTGGTTGATCACATAGGAACACCAAATGACCAACCTTCAGCATTCCTTTGAAGCAGGCAAATCACTGCTCAGAAGAAAGGAATGAACTGTTTAAGCGTCTATTTTACAGAAGCATTTCTAGCAGGTGAAATCTGTCTCCTTTTAGAACTTT
The DNA here is from genome assembly GCA_013400215.1 of Cisticola juncidis. Lineage (NCBI taxonomy): Eukaryota > Metazoa > Chordata > Aves > Passeriformes > Cisticolidae > Cisticola > Cisticola juncidis. The sequence goes on along the minus strand of VXBR01002036.1, from coordinate 1,038,946 downwards.
GTTGTAGTTTTTCCATCTTCTGGTATTTTACCGTGATGTCCCAAACCTGAACAGCATTACTTGAACATTTACAAGACTTTGGAAGTCGTGGATTGCACATTTGCCTCTCTCAGGAGTCTTTGAAACTATACACCCAAGATGCAAGTGTTTCTGTGAAACACAGCTAGAGCTACAGGGAGCTGAGAGAAATGGCACTGCTGCACAGCAGTTGTTCCACCTCTGGAACAGGCCTGTGGGGCAACAGCCACAAGGGCTCAGCTAGGAAACTTGGGAGAGAGCTCAGACTGTGTCTACCAGCTGTGAGCAGAGCATTGTGAAGTGAAACACCCGGTGCTAAGGTCCCCAGGGCCACAGTGTGTGCATTTTAGGTGGTGTTACACTGGGGAGCCCGATGCTGGGGCCAGGGACTGAATGTCATCCACGGACTTGATCTTTTCCCAAAGTTAGAGCACATCAAGCATACATTTGGAGCATGCCTTCCACTTCACCCAGAGGGCATCTCATTGTGAGCCCTGAAACAACTTCTACTCTGTGACTCAGTGCTCACTGAACAGAAAAACAACTGAAAGATGAATTTTAAAAGTGTGCCACTGATTCCAAGATAAAACACTAATGTAGATGCCTCTAAACAAACTGATGGTAACAGCCTAATTCACACTAACAAAAGCTTAAGGGGGCTGTGCAATTTTGTTATGTCTCAGCAGCAGTCAAAGAGCACTAACAAATCTATGCAGCAACACTGTTTTCCCACATAGATCTAAAAAGCTACCAATAATTCCTCTCATCAGCTACTACTAACAAGGTAAAAAAAACCCAATGTCTCCTTGGTGATAGTCGCAGCTACAAAGAAAATCAAGTCTTGGGCTTCTAGGCCAGAATTTTATAGGACAAATGACCACTTCTTATTGCAGATATTACCTTTTATCTTTATAAATGCAGAAGTTTAATAATCCTTCCAAGTTTTCTATGAAATATCATTTGGAAAGAACACAACCCCCAACACATTCTTACACATATGTAAATGTATTACTTTACCTGGTAGATAAACCCACTCATTCTTGGGCTGGCAGACAACATTAGCAAAATGTTAGGGAAGAGAAGAAGATACCTTTCATTCTTTTCCTTGTTAAAAAAAGAAAATGAAAAAGTAAATACACTGTCACAATCCCCTCTCCCATTTTTTTACTACTAAAAGCTATCAGCATTATAAGTGGGTAATTACTCCACAAATATTTGCTTAGTGCAAAACTCTCTCTCCATTGCATTTATAAAAATAATAAAAAGAAAGGGGAAAAAAAGGAAAGACGACGACAAAATTACTTATTTTCTATTTGAAAAGAGCTACTAACACATGCCTATACTTTTTCCAGAAGAGTACAGCCTTGTATTTTAAAAGAGGAATGTCTGGGTGAAATACTGACCTAGTTTAATATGATAACTGTTTGGCAATTTCAGTAAAACCAAAATTTCATGCTGGATCTATTTCTTCCTATAATTTAGATGGATACTGTTACAGTCACATCAAGACTGTGGTCTCTCAAATTGGAGATCAGATTCTTAAACACTGGATTATGCCCAGAAGTAGAAAAAGCAAAGGAATAATTACTATAGTCACAATAAAAGCACTCATTACTTTGTTCTGGTTTTAGTTTGCTAGTTTCATGTATGAAGTTATCCATTGTGGTTTTGTTTTGGGGTATTTTTGTGGAAGGAGGAATATGTTTACTCTGAATCTATTGCTATAGAAAACAAAAGGGAGAAGCACCAAAGTGTAAGAGTTTAATGACAAAACCAGTATATTAACTGAAAGCCACCATCCTAGTTTCAAGCATCTTTGCAAAATTACAAGTCCTTGGCAAGTTTTAATGTTTTTAAGTAAGCATTTGCAAATGTCTATACAATTTTTAGAAAGGAGCACAAGTTGCACAAAAGGAGCTGTCCTGTATCTCGCCAGAAAGCTGTAATGCTAAACAGAAACTTCTACAAATCCATTGCATTTGACATTTTATCTCCTGATTAGAGTGGGGGATGGTGATTTGTTTTGCTGGCTTCAAAAAGAGACATGACTGCAGAAAATGCTTTATCACCTCTATAGAATCTTAGTTATTTACTTTAACACCTAACAAACACCTGAGAGAAAAATATCAAGTGACTAACTTTTAAATATTCAGTTGCATAAACATTTTTCTTTTTCTTCATATTTGTGGGCCTCTTTGTTCTAAGGGAGGAAATGGACTGAATGAGGTTGCAATTTAAAAGCCTCATCAGGTTCAAAGCCCCATTGATTTTTCAGGAGAACAACAAGCAATAAAAACATGTCAGTAACCTGTATAATGTTGCCTTTCTGTTAGCACTTGCTTTTAAGATTATTTTAACATTATTTCTGGTAGGACAAGTTTTTCTTTGTTTTATTTGCTTCTTAGAAAAAAAAATCACCCAACTTTGTCACTTTTAGATTTCTAATGCATATTCTTATTCTGTTTCTCAAAGATCTGGTACTCAAGCTTGTATTTCAAAATTTACTACTTGAGCAATGTGCCCAAAACATGAAAGAAGAGTTTGTCTCAGACACCTTACAACAAAAGTTTAAACCTTTTGCTATTTAAAACACACTGTAATGTGTTTTAAATATGCACAATGATCCTGTAACATAACAACACATGGAAAATCTTTTTTAATTATGCACTTTGAAAAAAGGACTGAAAAAAACATCTTACAATATTTATAACTGCTGTATTCAGTCACTTTTCAGTAAATTTTACAGATGAGACCATCCATTTTCAAGGAATTTTATTTCAGGTTTTGTAGAAAATGCCTTAAATCAACGGAGAAAAACTTCAGCTTACCCTACCATCTCTGAAGCACCCTCTTTTTTTCTGCAGTATAATGATTTATAACGAATTCCACGGAAAATTAGAAGAGTGACATTAAAGATGAGAAATACATTACCTCACTTCCAGCACACTGAATCATGACTTGGGACATGTAAATCACATTGCCAAGTGTTTTGATATCCTCTCCCTCCCAACATCGAATAGCTTCTGTCAGTATCTGCAGTTCGAGTTCTTTCCGTTTCCGTACTTCTTGACATTGTGCCTAATAAACATTGGGAAAAACACCATCTCTATAAACTCCACCAAGTTGGAAGGGTTAAGGGTAGAAATACCCTTAGAAATACCACTACAGTTGTATTTACTGCTATGCTTGTAATACACACAAGACAGCACCTCACTTGAAGCATTTGCATTTAGATGATTATTACCGATATTTTTGATAAACCAGTTTTACTAACTTAAATATTATGGCTTTTCAATACACTGACTTCAATTACCCTTCCAAATCCAGTCATAGCTCTGTTATTCAAATTTCTCCTTCCTTTATATTTCAGATCTTGGTATGACTAACCAAAAATGGACATGCTCAACAGCAAAGAGTAACACAGGTGTCAGAAATACATGCCTATACCACAAAGCATCTTCTTTCAGTAAAATGAGACATGCCACAGGTACAAACCATGAATGTCTGAACTGAATTACTCGTATTATTATTTTTATTCATTAACTCCAACCTGCTCTACTTCTATCCATTTGAATTTTTCTCAACAGAATTGTTTTCTCTTGTTTGTATAGCACCCAACAGGATGTAATACACAAACCACTTCTGAACACTGATAACATTAAATTTCTAGTTTAGAAAATTAAGAAATGCCAGGGTATCATTAGCACACATTCCTAACAGGAAGCACAACACAGTAAGTTTATTGTAACTGAGACTGGATTACTTATATGCTTGTTGCAGTTGAGGCATAGATTCTCATTTTTTGTAAAGACTGTAGCAGACAGCTTATCTGTTCAAATTAGGCTTCCTGTCCCTATTATTGCTAGAAATTTTGAATCTTCTGAACTTCACTAGCACTTTCCTCTTCAACCCCTCTCTCTCAAAACCAACACCATTCCCCTAGAAGGAATGCACTTAGAAAAAAAGAATCAGAACATGTACTCATTTGTTGTTAAGAAGCCCTTCTTCAGGACACTAGTCATGCAAGGACTAGTAGAAAGGGAGATGAAGTATGATAAGAGGGCAGAGGTGCACAATAGTTTGCTCAGCTCTTACCCCAAAAGTCTATTTGCATTAACATCCCAGCAAATTACCATCCTTAGGTCTGCCCATATACAGCATTAATTTCCAGGCTTTTTAAAATTTACCACATGTTTTAAAAAAAACTTCATTTTTTAAGCAATAGAGGTGGTGAAATTAGAAAACATTCTACTTAAAATACATAATCTATTCTTTTATTACTCTTACAGAAAGATTTTTGAAGGCAGTCATGGATTTTTGAATATCTGGACGATCCGGATGATAATCCTAAAAACAGTGGAGAAAACATACATACAAGATTCAGTTCTAGCAAAATTAATTTTAAAAAATGTTAGAGGCTTAATTAAAAACAAACAATTCTGCAAAATTTTAGTTGTAGACTAAGCTGATCTCTTCATAGGCTTCTTATATCAATCTTAGAACAATTCATATCAATCTTAGCACAATTCTAGTTATACTTAAAATAGTCAAAGAAGTTTTATAAAGCCTAGTGGATAATAGATTTTGAAATCCCAAGAGGAAAGTATTTATAGAGTTTTGTTTAGCAGGTTAGCTTTGTCACAAAGGTGATTCCCTACAGACTAACTATTATGTTCTGCTGTCACTGGCTGAAAAACCAGTCTGTGTGACAAGACTCCCACGCTTTCTACTTCTTTTTTTCACACTCTCTACCTCTAATCTATTAAATGCAAAGGTGAAAAAAGTAGGTAGGTCCTCAAACACGTTCTTGTCCTGTAAAGATCACTTCTGAACAGTGTTCACTAGAAGTCAGAGGGACTATTTTGCCAATGTGTTGCACATGCTAAGGTGAAAAGCAGTACTCCCTCTACAAGTTTCAGTGGCCCCAAGTAGTGTGCAGTAGACACATTCAATGTCAAGTTAACTAGAGACCCTGGTAAGGCTATTCTAGGAGTGATGATTAGCTTCTCTGGATAGTTTTACTTTAAATGTTTAGCTTTTACAGGGAGTTTTACTGCACTGACTTTTACATAAACCACGGCAGCCTGTAGTTTAGAAGGCTGACGGAACAGCAAACAAATGTAACTTTGGGTCCCATCATGTTTGACATGTACCTTTAAAATAATTGTTGTCAAATCATCATTAAGCTGGAACATAAATGCTGATAAGATATACCTCCATGTGCCTTTCAAGTTCTTTGAGTAACGTGGGGTATTTATCCAGACGCATAAAAGGTTTGCTGAGGCCTGTGGTCAGTACAAGGATCCCAGGGCTGTTTGCACCCTTCATCTCCATGAACTCTCCTAGTTCCTCACTGTGTACACAAGATATTTAAGCAAATGAAGAGCAGATTATCAAAACAAATAAATTACATTGGATTCATGATTCAGTCTTTCATCTGCAATGAAGTATGCCAATAAAACAAGAGGCCAAATAAAAAAATGATTCAAGTAAAACTTAAGTGCTGTGACCCATTTGTGTATTGACTAGAATACAGGAACAAAGTCATTTGTGTAGATTTGGGGTTCAACCAAATTTTTTCAACCAGGGAAAATCATACATAGGATCAAATCCACTGTTCTAGACAACCAGTGCTCAAAGACAGTTCCTAAATGTTGCACCATTCAAGCAACAATTACAGAATTTTATTACTTAGCTCTTCACTCTAGAGTAAAATTACATATGACCTTACTGGTAGTTTACAAAAGCAATACACACACAAGAGTCAAATGCTTCATATATAATTAAAAATAGGTATTTTTATGGTGTCAGACACCAATAAGAAGACAGAACAGTTCAGAAGTCTTTTCTCTCCCCCCTTACATGTTTAATGACCTCATCTCACATCCAAGGTGTTAATGCAAGAAAATGACCAACATCCCTACAAATGGTAGAAATAATCACTATGCAATCCATTCTCTAATGAGCTAGGGTTTCATGAAGTGTGGACTTAGACAACACACTTGTTTTCATAGCAAAGCCACTGTAAGAAATCCATTCTCTCCATGAACCATGATTTGCCACTTCCCTCTCTAGATATTTTTTGGTGTTTGAATAATTCAGAACTGGCCCAGCCCCTCAATTTTTACAACAATACAGTTAAAACACCAGATCTGAGACTTTCAGTTCCCTTTGCTGTCAAGGAAAGAAAATAGCTACATCTCCTGCTTATAATGCAGAGGTTTTAGAGGACTATGATGAAGGAAGACTAGCTTTTCAAGAGTTTAAACTACCAGGAAGAAAATAAATCCTCTCCATTCAGAACGGAAGATATGGCAGTATCTGGGCTGGTTGCCAGGCTTTATAAAATATAAGTTTCCAAAGAACACAGAATTCTAAAGGCAAAAATCTAAATAAAATAAATACAGAAAGTAATTTATTAAAAATGTAACATCTTACTGCATTCAAGACACACATACACTCCTTCCCATTTCAGAACAAGTGACACTGCTTATTAATGTCATTTCTCAAACAGATGAAGACAACAGAACAAGAACACAAACATGGTGCTCAGAGGCATGATTTAGAGGTGGACTCAGCAGGGCTGGGTTAACAGTTGGATTCTATCTTAAAAGTCTTTTCAATCTAAATGGTTCTACAGTTCTATGGACTGTGACCTTCCCATCCCAAAGTGCTCTACCCACTATCCCACCTGGATCATTCACTTCCCAGGTACCAAAGTTTCCCCCAGCTCACAGAAAAGAAGGTACTTTTCCATAGAGTTTACTCCAAGTTTACTTGCCTTTAGATTAGCTCACTGGAATTTACTCACACTACCTTGCTTATGTTTATCCAGCACTGTTTCTGAATTGTCAGGTCCATCATCATTCACATCACCTCTTTCAAGAGCCTTCTGTCCCCATTCTAAGGAGGCCCAGGCACTTCTCTGGGTATTTATTTGTGTAATTTCAGCTGCATATAACTACGTTCAATTGCATTTAACTACAGAGTGGAAAAAGAGGGTGAGGGGATTTCTCAACATCTGCTGTGCATTTTAAAGATGCAAAGAGAAGGGCTGGGCACACTTGGGAAGGACCTTGCATCCTTCTTAAGCAGGATATATCAGCAAATCCAGGCCTTCTACAACAGTTTGTGACAAACAGGTTTTAGCCAAAGTTGAAGCACCTTGAAAAACTTCCTACAATACCTTGCATGAAGTGTTATAATAATGTAACACACATGAACCCGAGTAACTTTTTGAGCTTAAATTTAAAATTAAGTAAAGCTGGCCAGCTCTGAATACCTAGAGGCTGAAGACCTACTTTGCTTAACACTTCCTTAATCGCAGACCTTGCTTAGCATAAAATCACACCAGGTCAGAACTTGACAGCTGGCTGCAGTGGCATCCTAAACAAGAGTAAAGATTTTTTCACTTGAAACTGTGTCTTGGGTTTACTGTGGTACAGCTACTTCGAGGTCAAGTACTCAGGGTAATTCACTGAAAGATCAGGCTGCACGGCTACAGGGTGGTGGCATCTTCTCCTGACTCAGTTAAAAGGAAATAAACTGTTTCCAGTAAGTAACAAAGGTATGACACCAGTTTACACAGGAAGCTTTACCAAAGTTCACCTGGGAAAATCCTCCTGCCCGAAGGCACCCATTGGCTTTCAATCTCACTTCCCTATGTGTGCCACTGATCACGTGCAAGTCATTGCTTTTCTGCTTTATCCATTCACTGTACCCGTAATCACCCCCACTCATTTCAGCATCATAAAGCCAGGTTACACACACTACTTTATACTTCATCATACTTCACCTTCTTCATGACAAAGACATTTCATACAAGAACCAAGAGGAAGTAGCTGTTTAAACTCATTCTTTGCATTTTGTTTGCTTCAGTCAGACAGAGCCCCTGATGCCTCATTCTACCAGTTCTGCCCTTTTACAGTATCTACTACTCTTCCCCATTTCAAGCAGCACAATCCATAAGTGTATTACAGAGATTCTCTTTCACTCCTACAAACCTGCATTTTCCACAGGATGTGCCAATCTTGAATACAACACTGTTCTGATCAGTCCTCATTTTTACCCTTAGACTGCTAAGGGACCAAAGTCCTCATTCCTAATTACTTCAGCCATCTCTTTACTGTTGGGTGCACACAAATGCATTATACAAATAATATTTGCTGAGCTATGCACTCAATGCTTACACTTCCCCCTACCTGTTTTGTTTGAGGTTTTTTAATACTTTTAGTGTAGAAAAAACTTTGGTTGCCATTTCACTCATATTCACATTTCTAATTTTCATTATGGTTGTTCCATTTCTTCAGCTTCAGTATTATGAAAGATGTGTAGAAAAACAGGGGAAATTTCACTATAGCTTGAATTAAAATTGACTTCTTGGAAATCTGAAATAAAACCTGGTATTATCTTGTTTTCACTGTCTACTTTGCAATTTCTTTAACTAAACACATTCTGCAGTTATGCCATTCTCTGCTCAAATGACACTTGCTGCTGATCATCGCCTTTTTTACTTAATCACAATATAGGAATTTATGGAGCAATTTTAAACCTCAACTCACTTGAAACGTACTCAAATGTCCTGAAAAACAAGCTTAGGCAATGGCATCATCAGGAAGCCTTGAACGGGGAGCAGTGTTAACAGGTGTAATTAAAACTGAATGACGTTGTTTTTCTCCCAGCATTCCCAAGAGGACAATGTTTTCTTTCATACTTCCCTCTGACAAGTTTTGACATGCCTGCTTGTTCAAGCTTTAGCTTAAACACAGGCATACACTCCTTTAATACAATAGTACCCAAAATTTTGTCTGAGCAGTTCCATCATGCAGACCACCTTAGCATTCTACTAATGGTACACGAAGAACCTGGCACTTTGTGGACATAAAATATCCATCAAAATGTGGATTTTACCTAAGCTCAAAGCTTCAAGTGAGTGTCTTTCATTTAGTCAAAGACAAATAGAGTACAGAGCATAATGAAAGATTTCACTTTTACTTTCAAAAACATATGAGTGGATTAAAATACTGTTCGAACATGACAACAGCTCACAACCGTTTTTAATTAATTGCAACATAAAAAACGTTGGTGTCAGCTGCTTTGCCAGAGACAATGGCTCTTTCATGCCACAATTTCAGTTGATGCCTCCAAGTACCACAGTCTCCTAGGCAGTATATGCTAAATGAAACTCCAGCCCACAGCTCAGAGTATGTTTTAATAAAAAGCAATCATTTAGCTGAACAGGAAAATCTTTTGAACAGTGAAATCATCAACTCAGTCACAACTGCCTGAGCAAGTAGCTTTTCAGAAAGAGGCAGATGAGACTTTAATTTACTACTTGCATTGCTTTACACAATAAAATGCAGAGAAACATAAAAAAGTGCTGTGCTTCATTTACTCTGAAATTTCAAGCTGAAGAGTTCTTCCCACTCCAAACTAGAGTTGGTTCACAGCTTGAGATATTTAAAAAGGTCACCATGAAAAGTGTCTTTAAGCCCAACTAATTAATTCAAATCTTTCTCAGAACAGCTGCCTCAAAAACTGCAAATCACACTGGAAAAGAGAAGAAAAAGTTCAGATGTGCCTACAAGTAACAGAAGGATAAAAAAAGGTCATTGAACCTTAAGGAAAGCAGATCCAGGAACTAAAAGTGCATACATTTAAAATCACAACTTACACTTCTGAAGCAGGTCTCTGTTTGTAATAGATGGAGCACGAGCTATCACTGCTGAGGGGTCTGAGGACTGCACACAGGCACCGCATTTTGAGAGCGTCGTGACACAGCTCAGCTCAGCAACCCCTCAGCCGCAGCTTTAATTCCCCAGGGCAAAACCTCCCAGCCAAGCTCCTCTCCCGGGACTGCTGCTCGGCGTATGACATCAGCCTGCACTCCTGCAGGCTCAGGGATCCACCAAAGTGGGGGAGGCACAAAGAGTTGTCTGACTCAAGCTGATCTGTATTCCATGCTCCAGTTACTCAGAGTAATTGTGATGTTCCAGCTCCACAAATTTTATCCAGACTGCTAGGTCTGTGATGCAAGTGTAGAATATGTTTGGGACATGTTATCCAGGAGAACAAAAGAATCTAGCAAAATTAAGGTTTCAACAAGTAAAGATTTGTGAATAGCTTTCTTGCTGCTGAGAACTGGCTTGATATTTGCCACTTTGCAAAATAAAAAAACAGGTGTGTGTTAGTAATTTTCAACTACCTTTTCATCAATTTAAATTTTCATCTGCTAAGATTTTTCTTCTGTCTGTTTTAAAATAAATATACTGCTCTTTCAACACAGTAAAAAAGTTTAACACCCCACTCTACCCCTCCAAAATTACATACCTGATGCTGGTTACATTGGGTCTGTCCATATTTCCTCAAAAGAATTTTTTGTCCACTGATAAGTGGGGCCTGTTACATTTGGTTTTTTAAATTACGTTATCCAACCTTCTGTAAATCCCATACTCAAATATCTTTTCTCTTCCATTTTTGGATATAGTCCATAGGAAGTCGCAGTCCTAGCTTCTGCCTGCTATTCTGCTAGACTTTCTTGTTGCACTGAACTTTGTTGCTTGTGATCTTTCCCAGCTAGGTAACATTTAATGTTTCTGGCACTCCTTATCCTGCTGCAATTACCCATTTCTGTACTTTGTATCCAACTGGGTTTTTTATTCTGCAGGAAATTCACTCTTTCACGCCTTCGGTTGCTCATTCTGTTCCTTCTCTTACTGGAAGGCAAGCATATGTCTGAGATCAGAAGCACACACAGGAACAGTGCTAGTTTGACTAAACTCTACACCCTCTAGGCAGTACTGGTCTCACCAGCAAGCAAAATTATCTCCTAAAATAATACCATATATTGGAACATCTATCCTTAGACCTGAACTGGGATCTTCAAGCAAAACTGTAAATAGTGGAACCAAACCTGACACAATGGAGCCAAAAAGCTGGGACTGTTGTGGAATAAAGTAAATGAAAGAGGGATGGTGTACAGGGGCACTACAGCCACTAAGGGAAGGGATCAAAAACTTTGAGCTCTGCCAAAGCACCACCCAAGGGTACCCAGCAAACTCCACCTCTCCAGCTCTAGCCAGTGGTTTAAGACACAGTTACAAGACACAGTGACAGATCTGAGAAAAAATTACTTAATCCTTCAAAATTCTTGATTCATTAAGCGGAAGGAATTTAAACTCTGGGAAAAAAGTATGCAATAGCTCCAAAACAATTCCTGAGACAAAAAGTACCTACCAAATTACAAGACAGTATAAAATTGGAGAAATTACATTGTGTAACAACTTTAACACCTGGGTAAAACTTACAAAGTCACAACTGGAACCAAGAAGAGGACCTATTCCCAAGCTTAACAGAAAGATTTTGTTGTTGCTGTGATTATCAGAGGCAAATACATCTTCAGAAATACATAGCTCTGAAACCTGAACTCATGTATGGGCTGCAGTAAGCTTTACTCCCATTTCTTCATATTCACATACACTCAGGTCTCCTACTATTTTAATGTCTTTTATTTGTCTGACTATTAATAATTTAACTTAATGAAATGAAAGATGTTTGTGGCTTTGAAGATTTGAACATGATAAATTTCTTATTTTTTAAATACTGTAATTGACCCCCTTCGGTGCAGACTAGGTATTTACATAAACATGAACATATATGCACACACAAACCCTTATTCTGTATTAATTGAATAAAAGCCCCCATGTTGCTGCTGCACATGATCAAGAAGCAAATGACAAAAGATGAAGTGAAAACAGATTTGCATTCATACTGGATGGCATTTAAAAGAAAGAAAAAAAAAAAAAAAACACAGTCACATTCCAATTGAATGCCCCTTTTAAATCCCCAACCACATCCCTAGGACTGATATTTAGAATCTATTCCACAAGAATGCTATTCAAATAAAGTTTCTGTCTAGGAGTGCACAGTAATTCTGAGCACATTAATATAGAGTTTTACCTATACATACACACACAGCCTTTACAAGGTGTCAACAACTTTTTAACAGGTCTTACAACACTGCCTGAATAACACCCTTGATAGCTCAGAAAATGACATATAAAACCCCCATGTGAAATGCTCCACTAAACCAGACAATTGCTTACAATTTTAATGTAAGTGATCCAATCACTCTGAAGAAAGAATACAGTTAATGCTTCAGTTAAGTTCCTTAAAGCTTTTTTAGCCTATGACAGTTTAAAAAAAAAAAAAGTAGTATCTTTTACAAAATTTAAAAAAATCCTCATCTAGAGCAATTATCTAGGACTATTATTTTGTTGGTATGGGTTCCCAGAAAAACAAGCAGCCTAGTAAACTGAGTAGAAAATACTTATTTTGTGATATAAGAATTTGACATTTGCTAGGGTTTTTCGTAAAAAGGCTTTCAAGAGGTACAATTATTCCATATGTGTTCAGTTTATGAATTGCACAGAGCTCATGGCAAGAAATAACCTTCTGCAGACAGTAAGAAATTATGTTCCAAATCAAACTGCTCCAGACAGCTCCCTTTTCTTCTCTAAAATGCTACTGAATAGCACAGATGCTACAAACATGATATTGAAGTCCAAGTATTCCACATACATTTATTTCTTTGGCCTATTTTTGCTAGTATTGAAACACATGGATTTGGGTCCTCTTCTAAGACTGTACTGACAAAACAGTCAACTAACATTGCCTTTCCTTAAAAACCTTAAACCTTGGTATTTTACCCAATATAAACTGCAGTGTAATTGTTTCACTTTTACTACAATCATGGCTATCCTCAAACCTCAAGGTAATTCTTAAATTAAGGTTTATATGGAATTTTTTACACACTAAAATAATTTCAGCTAAACAAAGAGACAGTTCTGAGTATTTTATATTTCTTAATGCCTCCAACCAGTTTGTTATTTCTCTCTTTCCCTCTGCTTTGAAACAATGTAATTAAAAGTTTTCCAGCATTCCAACAGGAAGAGATTCAGAACTGCTTAAAGCAACCTATTGATTTCTTTATAGCAGTTGTCTCAAGCAAAATATTCAGTCAGGCCACTTGCTACCTACAGCAATGTTGAATAACAAAAATTAAGGTATTACAATAATAAAATAAGGGTAATTAGAAAGAATAGGATGCAATTCTGTTGACTCCTGCCTAGTAACACAATTAGACAGAAAACTGTCTCAACTTCTCATCCCTTGAGCTATCTCATATGAACAAACTTCCACAACCAAATTATTTAGCTCCTCTATGGTACTTATATTGTCTCCACCAGGATTCCATGTCAAGCTGATTTTAGAGACTTGAAGCTGAATTTTTCTTAGAACATCTTACACAAAAAAAAAACGTGAAAGAAGAAATGCTTCTCCTCTCCATTTGCAGAACAAACAGCTTTCCTCTCTCACATTTCTGTCACCGTTTCTCTGAGTTATGAGATAATCCTTTACAGATATGTCAGAATCTAAAGAAATGTAGATGATCACTTTGCTGTCACATGCCATCTTCCATCTATAGGTTAAACCCCAGACCTCTGTATGGAAAGAAGATAAGGACTCAAACAAAAAAACAATTCTAAGCCAAACAGTATTAAAAACCATTTATAAAAAATGGTACTAAGAAGAAGGTCATTTGAAAGAAAGGAAACATGTAGGGATTTCATTGGGGGTGGTGGGTGTTCAAAATATTTTTGTCTTGCTGAATTTTAATGACAAAAACTTACCTTCTTTCTGCCTATACTGTAATGCGAATTTTTCCAGCTGGGGTTGGAATACAGTTACTGTATTAATAACGTAAGTGAAAGTTCAGAATATTTGGTAACTAGAAAGTTTTTTGTCTTCATAATGTTATGAGTAAAGCTCACAAACATGCCACAACGTTGCTGTTAAAACGAAATTTGAGTTCCTGAAAGAAGCTAACATATAGGAAAAAATCTATTGTGATCCTCTTTGTTTTGTTAATGTTAAGAGTACACAAAATATATTTACTTTAATCCAACGCAGTAAGAAAAAAAGGAGAGGGGTGTGTGAAGCCAAAAAGAACATATATCCTGCTAGAATGTGTCCTATAGCTAACCTCCAAGAAGCTGTGGCTCTGTCCTGTACCACAAGTAAGCATAAATAGCCCCAAACAACAGCTGCTTCATCACGAGAGTCAACAGGACAGAAGTATATAGCAAAAGCTTGTGAAAGATTACTTCATCAAATTCTCACCTCAATACTTTTGCCTCAAGTTGATACAGGGCATCTTCTACGCAAATTTAAGGTCTGTCCAAAAGCTGAGCAACCTATACCATGTTAACTAAGCATCCTACTTCTTACAGAAAATAGTAATCTTGTAAAACTCACATTTCTTTCATATCACTCAAAAGTAAAGCTGCGAGTATAATGCTATTATGAAGTCAAGTATATACAGGCTTTTACAGGGATAAGTTACAATGCACCAACTGTCTAGGAAGCCTAAGTCACATCAGTTATGCCATAATTTCACACACTTGTTTTGATCTCAACATTTTTAAAACAAAGATGACAATCCGTAAAGTTTGGTTTACATATTCAGAGTCCAGCATGTGTTCTTTCAATGAAAAAATTCTCTCAAATAGTTGATAAAACACTGTCAAAATGACAGTGTTTCATGTGACCAAGCTGTCTTGGTCACATGAAACAGAGGGTATTTTGGGTTATTTTTAAAACATGGGGTTTTTAAAACAAAAGAAGACAAAATGCCCCATAAAACATGTTTTATGGGGCATTTTGTCTTTTTAAAGGAAAATGTGATTTTTTTTCTCAAACAAGTTCTATTACACCAAACATGTCAAAAGAGATGTCCCAGCTTTACAGCTCAAGTGTGTTACATACATTTTTGTAGCAGACTTAAAAGACCACCAAGTTAACATACCTGTGTTCTGTAAGAACATTTACTGCTGATGGGTGGTTGGCACAGTATGTAAGGTATAAGCTTTTCATCTGTGGCATCAGATTTAGAAAACATCCTCCAACCCTCTGCTGAGCTTCAGGCAACCTAAAAACAGAGTAATAAAGATGAAAATACTGTAATACCAACCAGACAGAGAAATAAATTAAAGCTCAGAAAAGCAGGGGTTTGTGTGCTGGGTTTGGCTGGGGCAGAGTTAATTTTCTTCACAGTGCCTGGTAGGGGACCATGTTTTGGATTTGTGCAATAATGTCATGGTGACAGAAGGGATGAAACTCTTCCACAGAGCAGCTCCCACTTGAAAGGACTAAGCCTCTTCAGCAGAAGACTGTATGGCCAATTGTATAACCCACACTGAAGTTAACCAGAAGATGGGCCACTAGCTTCCATCAGTCCTAGATTACAAACTTATTCCTGATACCTTGTCTAAACCACTGTACAATATGTGCAAGATAAAATGTTTCAATTTCTCCATGCACTTGCTCTCTTTCCATAAAGGCTGCATTGCCTAACATAAATATGCTGAATTTTTGCTTCTTTGCAAGACATGAGAGTGAATTTTACTATTGTCGTTAATCTTTTTAACTACTCTTAAAACCAGTACTTCACATCAGCTGTAAAGCTAAATGAGCCCTCACTGAGTACTCTATGCACATACTGTTAGCACAGTTCAAGAGCTTCATTCTAAGATTAGTTCCAACAGTTCTGTCTGGAAGAATATTTTTTTCCTCGAAAAAAGTTTTATTTTAAAAGTCAGTATTTTCTGTAGTTGTCCCAGACATGTACATAAAGTTCCTAAACATCAATATTCAGCATATCCCCTTTAGAAAAAGTGAGAGGTGCTCCAGTCAACTTCAGTAGGAAAGAAACCATTCAGTTTTCCAGGACAACCACTCTTGCAGGCAGGGGATGTTCCCATTCTGCTCAAACACAGTCATCTTGCCCTTAGGTTTGCTCATAGCAGTCAAAATTCAAAGTTCATTCCAAGAAATTCTCCCCCAAATTCCAAAACAGTAAGTCTATCTCCTATTAAGCACAAAATGGGAAGACTATCCAAAATGAAGTTAAAATTGACTGCAGAGTCAGAGGAAACACACTCCCTGACTTGAGGGCAACACTTGTTACAGACACCCAGAAAATGACAGCAGAATCCCAGCCAGCATCACACCAGACACACTCAGGTCGCAGTAGCAACACTCCTGGCCAGGGAGTGTTTTAAGGCCAGGGATCAAAGGCCAGGGATCATGTTTTAAGTTTGCATTTTTTATTTTTAAAAGGTTTAAATTCTGAAGTCAACAGATTGGCTGCTTTTGCAGGTGTTTAGGGGGAAACCAAGGGCATTCCCCAGTACACTGAGGGAATGCTATTCTTACAGCCTTTCCAAGCAGCACTTCCTGCCTAGCAGCTGGCCTCCTTTATTAAATCTAGCATGAGCTAATAACACATTCTTTGAGTAATAGATGCAGCCAAAGTCTCAAACTCTGAAGACATACTCAAGGCATATAACTCAGTGTTAAATAGCAAGAGGCTCCAATAAACAGTTGCTAAAAATGGTTAAATTCCCATTTCATACTGTAGTGATGGGGGTGGAGGGTGAATTATGGCTCTTTGCACCAAGAGACATCTGGGTCTTCTCAGTCTGCTGTTCTCTCAGCAGAATCAAAGACTGACATTATTCTCTTTCACATGTTGCACATGCATTGCCACTTTATACTGCACATTCTTTGTTAAATTAAGATTATTAATAGACTTTGTAAAGTAACTCATTCCCCTCGACTTTTCTAATCCATGCATTTCAATTGCAAGTGCTCTACTATTTTCAGCAGATAAAATATCTACATCTCCTTTACCTGCTGAGAAAATCAATTTGATGCATATCATTGCCTCAGATAAACCACTTAGTAATTAATATGTTCCATAAAGACCATAGCTATTTTACAATTGATTCTGAAGTTATCATCCCAACATTCTTCTCATATTTGGCACTTTAATTAAAAAGGAATCATATATATATATATTCACACATATATTTAAGTTATATTAACTTCAGTTAAGAAAAGGCCAAATACATGTTTTAATTCTATTTGCAAATGTAAAAGAACCATAACACATGTTGTACATATACTAGAGGAATCACCATGTGACTACATCTAAACTATCTAATATTGCCTGCTTGTTGGGGATACATCCAACAGCTATCAGTTCCATTTCTCCAGACTTACAATGGGCATTCAGTGCATGGCAATTTGAAGAAAGAAATAAAAAGTAAGTGCAATTGAACTCCAAAGGGTGCAGTTTATGAAGAAACTAAACATTATCTTCCGAGCCTTCACAGTTAACAAGGTTACTGAAATAAGGGGCCACATTGCAACTTTCTGAACTACTGTTTGCACAAACTGAGGCACTACTCAACTTATTCACAATCCTTCAGTCCAATTTTCACTATCTTTACTATCACACCATCCACTACTTGTCTATTTGTCTTAGCCCTCAGACATCAGTTACTATCCATGTTTGTTTCAGGACATCCAAAGACACTGTGTTCAAATTCCCTTAATATTGGTAGCCTTATTTCTGTTGATACTCAGAATAACCAAAAGTTATTGATTATAAGATGATACTAGGACTTAGTATCTGCACTTCAGAACCTAACCTGAAATCCTAATCAGTTTTGGACTAGATTTAAATAGTGTCCCCATCGCACTCTGGCCTCTCCCCTCTGTTTTTGTTGCTTGGGGTTTTTTAAAATTCCATTCCACTTCAGGATCATCCCCAAACATGAAGTATCTGCTTGCACTTGAACACAGAACAAGACAACAGTTACTGTGACTGAAGAGCAGGGACACGAGGGGAAGAGAGGACAAACCCCAGCTTTGGCTGTTACAGGGCAAGGAGGTAAGCCCGTGATGCCATGCAAAAGACTTCCACTTGGTGCAGAGGAGATGGTGTCTAGCAGGGCATGCAGGATGGTGGCACCAGCCTGTGTGTCATGTGCCCCTCCTTACTGAGAAATACAGCTATGGACTGACAGCTTCTACTGCCAGGTGAATGGAAGAATCTTTTCTAGAGCAGGAGATCAATCAGGTTCATTCTCCTGCTACAAGAATACCCACAGAACAACACTTCCAATAAGATCATTTGGATAAGGCCAGAGATCACCTGATGGACACTGACTTAGTCCACAGAGACTCCTGCTGTGCAAACTACTGCAGAACTGATCTTTGGCACAGGATCACAGACATAGAATGAGACCTGGACCGCTTTTTGTCTTCAAGAGACCAGAGCACAGGGCTTTACTGCTACGTTTCACTGTCAGAAATCTGCTCTTTCACAACTGAAGACTCCAGCAGCATCTGCATTGTCTGTTACAGCTCTTTTCCATCCATGAACCAAGTGCACTGGAAGCTGATCAGCCAAAAAAAAACCAGCTAGAAGATTCTCACTCAATGCTAGTTAGATTTATTCCATGCACTGTTTTTGTTTTATAAACTAAGAAGAAAAGTAAAAAAGGTGGAAATAACCCAACCTGGACAAGTCCAAAGAGGACAAACCTTTAGCAATGAACCAGAAGACCCTCAAGGCCATGGGCAGGGTAGGAGGGCGGCACACAACTAAACCCAAACCATATCCAAACAACCATTTCCCCCAAAACACACAACAAACCCTCTACACCATTGTAAGTTCTGAAAAAAAACCCCACAACCCAAAGTTTAACACCATGAGGATTAAATAAGCCAAAGTGGTGCAGGCAAAAAAGAGAAAAGCACAGCACAGTGTCTGCCACTGAAGTACATGCCAGGATTTGTTAAAAAGAAAACTCAAATTGTCTCAAGGTGGGTGTGGAATTCAAAAAAACTTTTAACTCTCATGCCCAAGAAAAGGAATTTGTCAAGCAAGGTAGGTTGTTAGCATTACAACCGGCAGGATGACAGCATTTGGTCATTCTGAAATGTCAGGTTAGAATGAAGCACTACACTGGATGCTGCAATATGAAGTGCCTCAGTGATGGAACTATAAGCTCTCTGCCAAAAACAAAATAAAATGATAAATCTATTTTCAGCCCAAGAGATAGTCTGAGTTTACGGAACAGGTTCACCAGCCAAAAATATATGGCAAAATGACAAGAAAGGAAAAAAAAAAAAAGAAAAAGGCAGCAGAGCAAGCATTCTTCTACATGATAAGAATCATGATGGATTAGTGGATTAGACTCCAAACAGGAGGATGCTGTATGCTGAAGTTAATGTGCTATGATGAAAATTAAACTGAAAATACAACTCAGCATGATGAGCATATTTATGAAGTGAAAATAAGACAAAATGTTTGCAATAACACTTCAGTAACTCTAGGGCATCACTTTCTCTGCCCACCTACTAGTATCCAGTATGTTCCTAGTTTATTACACAGCAACATTTCACTTAGCAGAAAACAGAAATAAAGGACATTATGTAAAGGTGCTTTAAAAGAGTTTAAGCGAAACAGAGTTATTAATGAAGCTTTCTGAGCTTGAAGCTCCATTATGATATCACTTTAACCTACATTGCAGGTTAAAATGAAATTTGCATTAATATTTGTTTAAAGGTATATACTCTTTTCCTCTCATTTTTAAGGCCACCTTAAAATAAAGTTTTAAAATATGACAGTCTGTTCCATGCAAAGTATTTAATTTTCCTAACTTCTGATACAAAGAAACACAATCACATAATAAGCAAATGGGACAACAAAGAGCAGTGACAAGAAACAAAAGGAAACATCTCAGTTGTCAACAAATGGACGCTTTCAGAGATTTAGACATTTAACTGATCAAGTCCAGCTTGCCAGAATGACTTATCCTTCCTTCACACAGCATGAGAGACAGAGCACTTCAAGAATGCTTCCATTACACTGCTAAATTGCCATCTGAAGTACACACCGTCCTCCCTTCCCCCTCTCTCTGATCTAAGTTATCTAGAGGCAGCAGAGAAGGACAGAAGGCAGGTGGTTGGAGGGCGTGGGAGCTGAAGTCAGCAACAGTACCAGGCATATGTTACTGCCTGGTGGAGATGCAGCTTAGACTTTGTCATGACCAAGCTGCTTCTTCACACAGAGCAGCTCGGGGGAGAGGAGGGAGAGGTCAAAACAAGAGATACTGAAGTGATCCAAAGCTCACTGTTGCCAAAAGAGTTATTTTCTCCTCCATCCAAGACATTAATTCATTCTCACAGCAAAATGAAACTTGTTAAGCCCTCAGTGGCAATTCAAATTACTAACTTGGCAGAAACTAAGAAAATTTGGATGAGAAAGTTGCCTTAACTTACCATGTGGTTAGACAAAACTAGAATATAGGCAAGGAAAATGACAACTGAGGTCAGGAATGTAAATTACACTTTCAGGGGCGTTTCAGAAAATTGTTAAGACAATCCAAAGGTTATGTTGCCACCTTTCTTACACACCCAAGTGCTGAGGTAACAAGCTGAAAAATACCAAGTTACCACTTCAGCCTAAATTATGGAAGGAGCACTAGTGTCTTCATGCCCTTCTTTCTGTGCTCCATGCTTCCAATACGGGGCAGGACAAGCACTGAGTGGTTTCATTTAATTCAGATTGCTCTTTCTGCCTATCCTGCAGACCTCCCCTTTGATGACCACTTTTATTCAGGCCAGAGGAATACTAACTACAGGCTCTCTCATAGTGTCCTTCGTCCAAATCACTTATCTCCTTCTCCATTGCCACACCACCACATAAGGTTCCTCCACTCTTTCTTTCTTTCTCTTACTTTGAAAAAAATACTTCAAATTCATGTTTCCAAAACCACCACTTCCCTACTGGTACACACTTGCATCACGAAAATCCATCATTTCTTTCAAACTATATCAGTTTCTACCTTTGCAATTGCATCCTAGGACCAATATGTATCTGTACAAACAAGATATTATCCAAACATCTACTACTGTACTGCTCTGGCAACAGCTCTTAATTTACAAGGGAAAAAAAATCTATGCCCAACAAAATATGCAACAAGTAAAGTAATAGAAGATATTTGTATGTTACCATTTACTCTATCCAGTAGCATCTTACTTACTTGGTGCATTCTTCTAAAGACTGTACAAGCACTTGCTGGAAAGAACTTATTTCTTCCAGGTTTCCCATTAAGTATGAAGTATTTGTCAAGGTTAACCTGGAGCCAAAGCAAATAAAACATGTTTAGGTTTGCAGCTGTTGATTTATTGTGCATTAATACTATCTATTGCATTAAAAGAAAATGCTTACTGGTTCTTCGATCAAGGACCAGACTGCTTCAGTCAGAAAGCAAACTGACTAAAAACAATCCTTGCCTCAAGAATCACACAGTTCACAGAGGTAAACTCACACTGACATCGACATTTTAACCATGATAACCCTCCCCAATACATGAGAGATCTCAAGCTTAATTTAAAACACAGTACAAACTCACATACTTTTCACTGGCTTGTAACGGTCGCAGGTAGTTTGAAAGCATTGTTTGTAGCTCCTTAGCATATTCATTTTCTGTTTCTAATATATTTTGTAGCACCTACAATAAATGACAATTGCTAATTGGTACTTTTTAATATATATCAATATCAGTTAAAAACATACTAAAATTTATTTAGCAGAAATAAAACTTAAACAAACATTCCTACTTTAAAAATGCAACTATCAGCAAGAAAACACTGAATACTACACATCTAGAAATTCACAGGATAAAAAACATACTACACACAAGATGAGCTATCCTTTAGCCATATACAAAAAAAATGGTAAGCTAACAGGATTATCACTATACATTTTGTTTTAAAATCTGAGTTACACAGAGCTTTCTTCCAAAGCCAGGGGTAATTATTCCCCCTATGTACATCAGAACAGTCACAGATCATCAGGGGATGGTAAAGCATAACAGAAGTTGCAAGAGAAGTGAACTGTGTCATTTTCTCAGTCTCAGTTACAACACATTACAACTAATTTTGCTAGTGTAGTGTTCAGATGCACTAAATAATCTGCTAGAATACCTGAATATTATCAGATCTACAAAGATCAAGTAATTTCCAGTTTCACTTACCAATATAATTAGAACTATTACATTATTTTTAAATAGTGCTGCCTAGCCTTACATTGGGAGTACAGTACCATAAGAAAATTACAATAGACCGATGCAAAGCCAGGTATTTAAAAAATACAGCACATCTGGGTTTTGGTTGAATATAAAACAAACAAGAAGAATAGCCCCAAGTATGTACAGGAAAACATTTTACTGGACTATTTCTTGGGAGCTTGCTTTGGGATATCCTCCAATATAATGCCATCAGGTTCTACTATACTTTTAGAAGGCAACTTGTTTTTGCCTCCAAAACGTTATTTAGCAAAAGAATCATCAGAATTAAATGCAGTTTAGTGAACAGAGCTGAGCTTTGAAAACTTACTGCTATTCACTGGTCATAAGCCACAGTACAAACCTCATTTTGTTACATTCCATATTTGTCAAGCCTACAGTAATATCTCATTTCAGTGTTTATAGGAACGACTGTAATTGAGTGCATTATTCACTGTTGTAGTCAATACTCTTTCTTAGGAAATAAAAAAAGCCATTCATTCCTAAATGCAAACCTGATGAAATAACTTTAAATAGTTCAGTATGTCAATGAAGAATTCACTGCTCCTTTCACTGGTGTCATTGACTCTGCTTATTCCTTGAATGCTTCTATTCATTTGGAGGGAGAGAGAGAGAGAGAAACCATTTTTGAGTCCATTCTTTTGTTGCAAGTCTGAATCCTGAACTGAAGATTAAAATGTCTCCATTCTCTGCTAAACACTATGACAGAAGAATGTCACAGGGAAGGTTATGGCTACCAACTGGGAAATTACAGCATAAAGTACAATATGGGTGCACAAACCTTAAAAAAGCTAAGGGGATTTTTTGACCATTTAGACCAGGGAAATAAAATATCTCTGCCAATCATAGCACTAACTAACCCCCATATTCTCTTTTATATATATAAAACAAAGAAAGCAAATAGTTCAAATGGTAATATAAAAGTACTTGGCATCCATGAGGTTCAAAACTGAGTGCAAAACCATTCCTTTTCAATATGGTTTTCCCCCAAAAAATCTCCCAGCCCAAAGTCATTACACTGGCAGGAAAAATTAGTAGGGAAAAAGAGACTGAAAGCCAGGGACAAAACTACAGT
This sequence comes from Cisticola juncidis, assembly GCA_013400215.1. NCBI lineage: Eukaryota > Metazoa > Chordata > Aves > Passeriformes > Cisticolidae > Cisticola > Cisticola juncidis. The sequence goes on along the minus strand of VXBR01002036.1, from coordinate 1,015,846 downwards.
GTCCTGATGAAGAATCAAAGAGTGTTAGAAGACACTGAAAGATAAAATCAACAAATCTCTTGAAAGACTGCACCACTATCCTATTTTCTTGAAGACTACTTCCATTCTGTGCTATGAACAGCTGTCTGAAAAGCTTGAAATAAAATTAGTTTCATGTTGGACACACTTCATTATTTTCCTTGTGCTGGTTCAGATTTTTCTTTGAGGAAAAGAGGCTTTGCCATATGGAGAACATGGGATTAGAGGAAAAAGAGCAGGGTGAGGTAATAACAAGAAAGCTTAAAAACTAGAATTAGTAACCTGACAATTAGAGAAAAAGGAAAATAAATGCCACTGTAAATAAAACTATGCTACGAAACCTGTGTAGAGTACCAGATGCACTTACACATCTTTTTATTCTAGTAGTTCACAGTGTTACACAATACTTGAGATATACAGTTTCAACAGTCCCCAGAATACATTAAATCTATTACCCTTTCTTTTTAACAAGTACAGTTTTCACAGCATATAACATTTTTTTTTTACTTTGAATATTTTTTTTAAAGAATACCCTTGCTTACACAGCTCTAAAACATAATTTCTGCGATATCTTGCATTCTTCCAGCTTGACTTACCTACCTTACTGAGAAGTTATGAGGATTAAACTCTTGGACTGTGTTTTGAAGTAGTCATTACTGCAACTCAGTATTTTGGCACCAGATATCCCTTACATTCCTCATATCCACATCTTGTCCACACGATCTAATAATCACCTTTCTTCCCTTTCCTGCTTTCTGTGCATTCTGGCTGCTGCAAGACCCCATGAGACCTGGAGGACCTTGTTTCCACAACTGCACCACAACATTTGCACAGATCCGGCCGAGTACCGAAAGAGCAGCACTGAAGTGACTCCTTTGCAGTCTGTAACACTGATGAATGGCAGGCACACACAGCTGAGCTCACACAGCACCAGCTCTCACAATCACATGGCACACAAAATTCAAGCATGGTTAACAATTCTGTCACGCAGAACCTCAGCCTTCTCCCTAAGGCCACAACTACCACTCAAAAATAGATTTAAAATTTAAAACATGAAGATGATTGCCTCCCAAACCGGCAGGAGGAAAGGCAGAATCCAGAGATACACTTGGGCATGATCCTGTAGCACATTCACATTTTATCATAGTAGTATGGCACTTAACCAAAATATCACCTAGTTGAGCAAAACTGTGATCAAAAGTATGTAATTTTCCAGGATCATGAGAATTTGCATGAGGAACTCCTTAAAACAGGCCCTTGAGAGGGGCAATATAAAGCACAAGTATACCATATTTTGAGGGTCCTCAAAAACTTAAATGAACTTCAGTAGACAACTTAAACCAGGCTTAAAAGCATGGCCTCAAAAGCAATGTTTATTTTCTACCACTTCTCAGACACAGAGAGGGAAACAAGATCATACAAATACACAGAACTGTGGAGAAATTTGCCCATTTCTTCAACTGCTCTTAGAACAGCTATCTAATCTAAAGCAACTGTAAATGGAGAGAACCTGATTTTATTCTGGATACAAAGTTATAAACTCTCAAGGGATCTGAAGTAAAAATAAAACTAGGTAACACCTCCTCTGTCTTCGGGGAATAACATGCAACAATACACTCACTTCAGTAACAGGCTACTAAATGACTTCTACATGAAAAATGCTTCATCACAAAGTCTGGTTCATACTACACACTACCATGGACATGTACCATTAGATGGAGGACAAAACCTCAGCATTCTCTACTAACCTGAACTCCTGAGCCAGGCCAAATGTACATACATAACAAATGTCTGTCTTGTCAGCAACACATAGAGCAAGGAGCAATTAATTAAGCACACTGGGACTAGAAGGCATGTGATTTGTCTCACAAACTGCAGACAGAGCCGTGAACCCACAGAAATAAAGAACATGATTACAAGGGGGTGAAGAGCAGAGGAAGATGATGAAAGCAGTCTCTTCTTTACATTAGGTACATTTCCCTTAGCCTGTCCCAGTCCTCCTCCCAGAAAGGGAGCCTCTCCTACCACTTTCTGAACTGCTCTTTGATTTTGTCCTCAGTCCAACAAATGTACCTCAGGTGCTGCCTGCTTCCCTAGGGTAAACAGCAATAAATAACTGTGAGAACAACAGAGTCTCAGCACATCCCCATGTGGGGACAGCCACAGCTCAAAAATAATTCACAGTCCCAGAGTACAAGTCTCAACTCAAGCTCAGTAGCCAAGAGAGCCTTAAAAACACAGATTTTAACATTTAGTCCTTCACTCGAGCTACATCCTTTCAGCTACTAGTTGCCTAAAGTTAAGTTCTTTTGGAGCTCTTCTGCTCTTTCTTCAACTTTATTATCAGTACAGACTGATGATGCATAGCAAAGGGAAGTCCAATGTCTGCAGCTTAGGTATTAAGACAGAACAAAAACTCAACTCAGAATTTCACTTCAGTGAATGGGTTTTCTGTTTGTCTTAACTACATGTAAAAATATTTAATAATAACTGAAAATATTTTATAGATACATTACCATCAGAAGCACAAAACGTATTTCATAAAAATCTAAATGTCAGCATGTCTAATTTAGGTTTCAGACACAGTCTTATTTCCCTGAAACAATGGCCATGCTACAGTACAGCCTCTCATTTTTTAAACCAAAAGAATAGAACGATGTTTTAAAAACAAGTTGGGATATTTGCCACATTGTGGAAAAATGTGAAAACAAGGCAATTATACAGCTCACTGCAGACAGACTTAGGAACAGCACTCTAGGGTCAGTGCTGTAATTTACAACATATCTATATACTATTATGAACTGGTCATTTTCATCCCTACAAGGTCATCAACAGTCATTAAGTAACCAGCAGTCAAAACACTCGGCATCTCCTTACATCAGGTTAATTGCACCAAGAAAGTTGCACCTGAGCAAGATAAAAAATAAACTAATCCTAAGAACAGGTATATAATGGTCACTAGGGCTTGGGGGTTTTTTTGTTTGTTTTTAATTAAACTAGTTTAAAAGCCAGCCATAGCTGTATTTCCCAAAGCATAGTAGCTTGAGCCTCCACAATTAGAAGAGGTTATCCAGGGAACAATTATAAAAATGACACAAACCAAAGGTGATATTTCAAAATTGTATGGTATAAGTTAGGTGCCTGAACAAATTCAACATTTACTTTCTCTTATTTTCACTTAAGTACACTTTCATCTCTCAAATTTGCATCCACACTGACTTAAAAAAAAACCAAAAAACAAACAACAACACTATAAAGAGATACAGTGAAAACAAAAATAAATTATATCAATCCACTATTTTGTCACTAGATATCCCACAGCAAGATCATTACTTCCTGCAGTTAGAGGGAGGGGTGTGCCTGCATGGATACTCTCCACCGTGACCAGCAGCTGTGGGATGCAGTAGCCAAAGAACTGCAGCCCTCCCTTCAGCACAGAATTGCAGCTACTGACAGAGGCAGGAAGGAGCCAGATGGAGGAGCAGGAGGTTGCTTCATGGCTTTCAATTAGGGACTATAGACAAAACACCTCTGTTTTTTCAGGTGTTATTCACACAAGATGGGAAGAGAAAATGATGCTTTATGATCCTTTTAAAAATCAACATATAAAATGAAAACCCATGACACCTGCCTGTAAGAAAAGGGAAAGAAAGGTTGTGGTTTGGCTTTACACCAGCAGGGAGCAGTGCTTAACAAAAACAGTAAGATGCTTTTTTACTTCTCAGTGTATCTACTCAATAAATAAATGATTTTCAACATGGCGACAAAACACTTAAAGAGGGAGTTGGGTGTGTTTCTTACATGCATCTGCTAAAGAGGTCTGAGCACCAGGTTAAGAATTCCTGGGAGTGTGCTAAAGGCTCACTCTGCCTCTACTGCCTTGCTGGGAAATTTATCCTCCAGTATAAGGGAGAGGCTCCTTAAGTTAACAACAGAGTCGATTTACAAGCATGAGTACAAAGTGAGCAAATTAAACATTTTGAAATGATCTCTTATTCAACAAAAAAAGGACAAAAATATACCAAATCAGTTTAACACAGCAGAATTTCAGTATTTCATAGAGTTTGGAGAATATTGATAGCACATGTGGGGGATGGGAGAGAAAAAGGAAATTAACAAGTAGCAAAAAGAGTAAAATGAACATAGTACATAAATGCCAATCATTCACTTACTTTAGACAACAATTTTTGCACCATATTTAAGAATCCACATATGTGATATTCTATTAAACTAATAATGATCTTGTTTATATGAGAATCCACCAATACTCCTGTTTAGTTTTGGTACTTTCTGGCAAGACTGCCTTTTTTTTTTTTTTTGTGCAAATAAGAGCATTTAGTTAAATGACACTCTACTCTATAGAGCTCACATGGAAATAAAAATGATCACTCACCACATTGTAATAGCTTTTGTTAATTGCAGATGTATCAAAGCCTTTAGGTGGACTCTTCAAGGTACCTGATTTGGGGGAGACTGGTTTTTCTGAAATAGAAGATATTTTTGGGGTCAATGGGGTGCAATTTCACAGCTCAACACTAGAGGTCAAACACACTGCTCTAAAATATTTATCAAGATACAGTGAAAATGGTGCTTCACTGAGAAACATACATTATAGTACTTGAAATTTTTATTAAAGAATCAATATATTCACAATGAATGAAACTCTAGCCTCATTGAAAACAAGCAGAAAAATTCCCATTCTTTTTCCTGAAATCAGAAAGTCAGTTAATAAAATCTGCTTTTCCAAATTTATTTTTTAAAAATATGTTGTCAGACTGCAATTAATGAAACAAACACGAAGGGAAAAAAAACCAACACAGTAACAGGCATTTTCAAACCATCTATGCACTTTCAAACACAAGTAGTATTAAGTTTTAATATCGATTTCATGAACTCTGTGAAAGCAAGTGACCAATCAAAAGCTGAACACTCCAAAGGGGAGATGTTACATTCAGTCTCAAAACAGATTCAAAACACTAAACTAGTGAAGTGACTTACCTTATGCCCAGAAAGTAATCTTCTAAAACAATTATCTTTTCTTATTAACGAAGGAGAGAATAAAAATGCTCATGAACTTGGGAACAGAGTCCGTCATAATAACAAATCCTTCCTATAACCCATAGGGAATCTATCCCTCAGTAATGCCTGCTCTTCCTAGAAGGACAACATTAATCTGCAAGATCAAAACAACAGTCCTGAGAGGTACCCAAGTGCTGGCCCAGAACAGAAAGGCAGAGAAAACACACTCCCAAAGCCTTCCCTCCCACCACTACCATTCCTCTAAGTCAATCACAGAGGAGAAAATATGGGGTGAGAGAAAATCAAAAGCAACATGCTGCATGCTGCAAAAACAGCAAGTAAGATTTACAGCATCTCTTTTTGATCTCTCACACTTGATTGTGCACTCAGCCAACTGAGAATGCTTGTGAGACTATGTTTATCAGGACATTTTGGTGTTTAGATTTGTCTATTTTTGTATGTTTTTTTAATTAATCAGGCTTGTCTAATATGCAAATGTCAAATAAGCATTTGAGTCATTTGCATCCAATCTATAAAACACCAAATTGTCAGCTGAGCTGCCCCAAACAAAACCACAGAAGCATCACCAAAACATACCTACTGAAGGCACTACATTTTAAAAGCAAGCTCCTGTTTCAAACACATTTTAATAAAGATATATGAATAATTTAACTCTAGTTTACCTGATACCCCAGGCTAACAATAAATTATGCAAGTCTCAAACACGTTTCCAGGAGAAGCCCAGTCAGACAAGCTAAGGGCCAGCTATGGAAAATTCCCATGGACAACAGAGCTGACCAAGGAAGCAGTATCATAGGCAGAACACTCCCTGTGCTACCAGCCTCTCCTGAGCAACTGAGGGCTTCTTGAGGCTGCTGCTGCAGCCCATGGCTGATGCCATCTCAAGCAAGCTGACTCCAGGTGCAGGTCACCCTTTCCTCCCCAGGGCCAGGACAGCCTGGCAGGCCAGAGGCTTTAGCTACCAGCCCATGAAGGGCAGCTCAGGCCCCATGAGCACACTAATGCAAGTATCTTTAAGGGGATTCACTCTATATTGGAACTCCCCTCAAAGAACCTAATATAAAAATAAAATATAGTCTTAAAACTGCCAAACACGAGCAAAAAAAAAAAAATTCTTCTTACCACATTCAGGGGTGACAGTAAAACTCTTTTGGTTAATACCCCCTGCCTACCCACCCTACGACAGATCTAAGCTGACACACAGCACAAAAACTATTAGACCCAGCATTATCCAGCTGGGAACACTGATGCTCTCAGCCACCAGCCCTGCAATACACAAGCTCTGCTAGACAGCCAAGTAATTCCAAATGGCAGGGCTCCTCCCACTCCCTGACAACAGAGCTGTAAACTCAAGCAGATTTGCCATCAGACACTGAAAAAACCTAAAACCATGTCATATGCATGGCTACTCATTTATGTATTCATCTATAATGCTTCTCTATATGGGACAATTAAAATTCTTCTCTTTGTAGTGAATTATGAAAATGATGTCATTCCCACAAACATAATTTGCTTTCATTCTCCGTGGAAACTCTTGGACTGATCCTACAATTTGAAGTGACTCTCAGGTTCACTAAACACCAAAAGGTTTATTAATCATGTGCCAAAAAGCATGAAAGGAGAAACCAGAGTTATTTAAGGATAAAAGTAAATACTTGTCACAGAATTTATCATAATACAGATGTCTTGAAAGGAAGAACAAGAGTTATTTAAGGATAAAGGTAAATACTTGTCACTGAATTTATCATAATACAGACAGCTGACCATTGTTAAGCCGGTTGATCATGGAATTCTGGCTCTTTGTTATCTGAAAGGGTGCAAAAATACCTCTCCCCTTAAGCTGCTGAAGAAAGTGGGAGTTTTTTTTGCTGAAACATATACAGTCATTTATATTGCCAGCTGCTCAGCCAATTCAGTTATCCATCAGAGACACTCACATGTCCAAATTCAGATTTAAACACAGGACAGAAAAAAAGAATCCACATTCATATAATTTTGCCTGAACAGTCATAATCAACATTTAGCTTTTAAAATATAAAGGCCATTTCTATTGCAGAAACACAGACTCAGACACAGCAAATTAGTCCAGCTGTCTATCATGTCTGGTATTCTGCCTCCAAGCAGTGCCTTGCTTCATAAGGAGGAATAAGAAAACAGTCTTGTTGCAATTAGCTTATTGCACAACACATTACACAGAAGAAAATCCTGATCTTGCACATAAGAAATCACTTTGTTTACGCTAACTGTCATTTATTATCCTTGGTAATAGAACATTAGAGTATTTTGCAAACAGAGCATATTTCATTGAACATTTCAAGGAGGTACCATCCCCATTCAGCACACTACATATTTATAAAGTCCATAGGTTTTTGAACCATCAGCAAAACCCTGGCATCTTGCCCACTCCACAGAGGCTCTGTTTCTCTAAGCCCTGGAAGAGAATGACCTGAGCCAGAAAACAGCTTTTTCCACACAGATTTTTGCATCTCCCCACTTTTCTCCTAGCTACAATGTGTATCCCTTACATTAACACTGAAAGCACAATGAAAATGGCTCAGCCATTGTATGGATTTGTATGATCAAATCCAAAGCTGGCAGGCACCTGCTCAAGTGTGGGAAGAGGGGGTATCCTGCTGGTGACTGAAACCAAGAGCTGAGTTACCACTGTCCATCTCTCTTGTGATCAGGCATCACATCCAGCTGCTCTCAGCCACACTTGATAATGCACTGTCTAGCAGCAAGTGATAAACCAGATGGACTTCACTTAACAGATCATCTTTGGGTGGAGAATGAGGGTAGCAAATGTTTTTAACATTGCTCTTCCAGTATATAATTATCTTCAGTGGAAGCAATATGTGACCTTTCATAAACTTTCCCCAAGTAGTACATAAGATGCCACAAACTCCTTAAAATGAAGTTATCCTATTCTTTACAAATGTTTATTTATTGGCTATAAAAAGACAATTTACCCAATCCTTCCCAAAGCTTTGTTTCTTTCTATTTTAACTTACATGCCTTCAAATTACTTGACATTCCCACATTCTCTCTCTTCTGTCACGTCTTCAACTTTATGCCATATGCATTTTTAACACTCTATTTCGTGCAACTCCACAGAGTATTTATTCCCTTCAGAACATATTTTACTGAGGCACTTTGACCCTACTGCTACAAGAACACCCCTGCATGTTTGCGTGATTACAGCGGCATGGTGCATAACCTAGATTAAAACATCCCATTTTGGCTATTTCATCCCACATTAGGAGAGCAAAGATGTGCCAACACAAACACCAAAAGCTGTGTGGTCCCTATCAGCAAAGTGCTACAAGCAAGCTCCACCATCCTAGACTGATCAGTTCAAGTGCAGCACCAGGAGGGCAGACCTCAACTTGTTCCCTGTTCAGATGGCTCAGGCACTGCTGCAGTGCTGCAGTCTGCAATACAGACACCAGCAACACCTCTGCCCCAGCAGCATTCACTGGTCCCAATCTCTCTTTTATTGATGGCTGTAGAGTTACACCTGACAGGCAAACACAATACTCCTCTGAGTGTACATGGCTGGGGGGCGAGAAAAACTAACATTCTTCATGGGGTTTTAGCTATTTTTCCCTTTCCTTTTTTTTTTTCAAAGCCAAAAGTGTAATTTCTCCTTCCCTCATGCACCACAGGATGGAAACAGCTGACACTCTACTCCTCCACTACATTCTGACCTTTTCCCCACACTGATTTTGTTTTTTTAACATCCAACCAAAAAAACCACTATCACTGTAATTTGCACTGGGCCTGATACTAACAACTGTCAAGAAAGCATAACAGAGGCCAGGGCAATAACAAAACATGAATTTCTGCAAATTAGTACGAAGTTTGTGACATATCAAAGGTCATTTTTACTATATTTTACTATATTTTAGCTATATTCCCTCCTGTGTAATCTCATGCCATTTAAAGGGATTATGCTTGGATAAAACTCAGTAACTGACCATGTGATTTTTAAAAAATCTGATTAACATCTGACAGTAGCTAAGCAAGTGCATCCCATTCTGGCTAGCCACACTTCTTTTTATTGCAAGGGAGCCTTCAAAACTGGGTCTCCAAATCTCTAACCACCGTGTGAGACAGAAGCAGCACTGTAAGAGACAAGACTCCACCTACACCTTCACCCCTTCCTGTTCCAGTTTATGTAAGCAAAAACAATAAGGCCACGCTGTCAAGTATCTTAACAAGTTTACACATTATTTTTTACCCTCTGTCACATGTAACAGTAGAGCAGGATAAAAACAAAATCCTTTCATTTCAAAGTACTTCCTGACTGGCAACCAAAGAACATTTTAAAACATAAGATGTTACAGGGTTTGAAAATGGAAATGAAAACACAGGCACAGGGGGAAGGGAGAGAGACCATTTTTTTGAAGCTCACAGTGCAGGCACATACCTGAATGGAAAATACTACCTTTTTAAAATATATATTTACATGTTTGATCATAACTATCACAAGTTTAAACAAAATTTCTTTTTGCCTTTGGGTCAGGGGAGGGGGCAGAATAAATACACATTCAAAAGCAAAACAAAACCAGTTTTCCATCTCAGCTAAATTTATTCTCCCCAAAAATAGTCATTGTCCAGCCTAAGAAAATGAATTGCTGTGCTTTGCTCACTAATCTCAGTATGTATCCTACAACAATTGGTAGCTCACCTCAAACATGCACTAGCATAGTGTGCTAACTCTAATCACTCAGGCACAGCTAAACAAACAGGTTACAACCAGAGCACAAGCACTGTGAGATACCTTATAATGTGATATGCTCTGCTGGTGTAATTTATGTAATGCAGTTTCTTTTTTAATAAACTCTTTAAGACATCAATGAGGGTAAAGGCAGTTCTATTGCAGCACATCTTTCTTCCCTTCCTTGAATATATAATTTCAGAGCCACCATAAAAACTAAGATTACATAACTACAGGGTTCTTTTACACTAGAGGATTTTAATTTAGAACAAAAATCCATTTATCTAAAACATCTAATGCCTATGAAGTTTGTGAGAACTAAAAGAAAAACATACATGTATAAGTAACTTCACGCATTTCTTATTTTACTCAATTTGCAGAAGCCAGGTTACAGCAGACTGTAAAGTGAGACCCAGGAGCTTATTTAGTCATGTCCTGGGAGCTCTCCATATAATGCATCATCCAATACAGAATTTCTAACTATTTATAGTATTTTCAGCTACATTTCAGAGAAGAAAGAAGCATAGTCATATTGCAATTTTGCCCGAACATTTTTCAGAGTATTCTGAAAGCAGATGAGATGTCCAGGATGAACATTTTTTGCATTGATACCTTAATCAAGAACATGTATTTCAACAATCCCATCTGGATTTTTTTTTTTAATCAATCTATTGTGACACTGACAGGAAACATATTTTGAATTTGAGCTAGTAAGGCTGCAAGTTCTCCTAACTACTTTTAAAATATGTAAAGCGAAAAAGAGCACTTTTATATTCAACTTCATGCTTAAGGCATAAAGGCACCTAAAATACTTCTGAACTAGGAAAACCCTGACGTGAGGTACATATAGTTACTAGGAAGTCAAGAAAAATGGACAGTGTAAGATTATCAACTCAAGAAATGTTCAAATAACTCCTGAGCTTTGTAACAAACAGCATTAAATCCTTGTTTCAACAAGGAACAAAGGAAGTGCAGCAGCAGGACACAGTGGCAATGCATTTGCATACAGAAGGGAGGAGAATTTCAGAAAAGCCCTCTCTCTACGATCTTCAACAATGCCCACAAAGCAAAACTCAGTTGAGAACAGAAATATTCATAACAAATTTCATGGAAATAACCAATAAAATAAATTTAAAAAAAATGCAGCAATATTACAACAATGGACTTCAAGAAAGGCGAATTTAGTAAACTTAAAAATATGGGTAAGGAAGTCCCACTAGTAACCACATCAGCAGAAAAGGCTCACAAGAATGATAATTCCTTTAGAAGTTAGCAGCACATCAAAGAAAGAACAGAAAAAGTGGATGCAAACTGACATGGAGCAAGTATCACAAATATATACACTGACCACAAACACACAAAAAGAAGCAAAAGTAAGCAGGAGAAGTCAGGTCACCATGTAAAATACAGCCAACATGGTCACAAGGGTAGTAGCACCAAAGCACTTCACAGCATGCACACATACATGAAGGGGTAAAGCTAATCTGCAATTCCATAGTTACTAACACACTAAGAAAAGCTCTTGGTATGTCACGCTTCCTTCTACCACCCCCCATTCGCCTCATGAAAAAAATCAACTTCAGACAACTCAAACACATATCTACAAATGCATAAAACAGGCTAAAAAATCACTGCTTTGGTAAGTTACACGGCACCTGTTGTGCAGATTTGACAGTAAGAGAACAAGCTATATCCATATCTGAAACCAGAGAGGACAAGGGAAGTTCCATAAAGTACTGGAAAAATTTTAAAATTAAGGAGGAAAACAGAGAAAGCTAGTGAGCTACAGCTCAGTCATTTTGACTTTGTAATACTCAATGAAGTGATCTTCCAGAGAAGAGAAAAGCATGGGCACAAACAGAAGAAATTTGCACAGAAGCTCCTGTTCCACTGAACATATGAGACTATGGTTCAAGAATGCAAGAGGTTTTGCAGAAGCCAGAAGAGATAAACTGTTGAGGCAGAGAGAACATACCTACACAGTGGAGGGAAAAGGACTTGGGAGAAAATTCTTTTGAGGGCAAGAAGTGAAAGCAAAAATCATGTCAGCCCAGGGATGAGACAGAGCTACAAGGAGTCAAAAGCATCAGACTGCACTTGGTACACTACAGCTTGTCTCTTCCTACTTAGAAGAGTTACTTCATCCAAGTATGAAGTGCAGTATTCTTACTAAATAATAATAATGCAGTATCCTTAATAAATGTAATACTACTAATAATGCAGTATTCTTAATAAAACAAGAACCACCTAATTCCAGTTACCGGCAAGTTCTGTTTTTTGCCAGACATTGTTTAACATTCACTGTTAAAGCATTTCTATTTTGGAGCTTAATTGCCTACCCAGGTTTCAGAAGTTGGAAGAGGTCAAAACTGATGAAATCCAAACAAAATCTCTGCAGCAATTATTTAAATGAATAACAATGAGACAAGAGGTTCATCTACAGAGGCTGATGCTACAACATTACAAACCAAAAACAGGCTTCCAGAATTGTTTGTCAGAATGAGCTGCATCTGAGAGATCTCTAAAGAACATTAAAGCCAAGTCTTACATTGTGACTATGTCTGAGAGAGGCTGGTTGAAAAGGACAGTGAAGCTGAAGATCTAAGACCAGCATTTTGCAGCAACAGACTGGAGATATTAAATCAAGGAAGAAAAGAAGAGGATGCAAACAAAGGTGAAAAGATACATTTAAAAGGACTTTTGCTCCCACAACCTCACTGTAGTCAGGCATCTGAACAGCTACCTCATAATGGGGGTAAAGAAAAAAAAGGAAAAAAAAAAAAAGCCATGCCAAAGACTTCAGCATGGCCCCAAAGGATGTGTGTTTTCACTGGAGCTGTAACAAAGGAAACAGTGGTAAAGCCTTCCAGAGACCCTGGGTAATTTTATCCTACCAGGCTTATCCCTAATCTCTGAAAATAAGCCAAGGCAAGGAAAGACATGGGGTAAAAAAAGGAAATAAAGGAGACAGAGAAATTATGTCACCCACAGCAATGTCCTAGTGGATTAAAAGAGGCATGTTACTTCTGATATTCAGATGACATTTACAGAAGGTGCTCTAACTGCATAAAGTTCAAAATAAAACTTCAGCAGAAGGATGAAGCCGGTATGAAGAAAAGCTGAAGGCACATGAACAAGAAAGAAAATGAAAAATCACAAATATATTACCTTTCAAAAGTAGATGTTGATAGAATTGGGTTTCTTTCAGTTTTTACTTCTAAAAAATGGGATGTATTAAGTAAATTTTTGTTTGGTTTAGGGGATTTTGCTTGTTCATTTTTTTGGTTTTTGAAGATCTCGAAATCTCTCACTATTTAAACCCAAACCACCAATTCAAAGTCTGTCAGCATCTGAGTCAAAATCCCATATTCTAGGAATTCAGACCAAGGAAGTGAGTGCAGCCCAAACGTGACAGACAAGCAAACAGAATGAGGAGTTTTCTGCACTGCTAATTCAGAATCCACTCTATACAGTGAACTGGGGTGGGGAAGTGAGCATTAATCATTGCTGTGAATGACATTCAGTAAATAAAATCCAGCTTAAACAAAAAGCATTACAAGTTTTAATGAATCTACCAACCATCAACCTCTACAGAAAGCAAGAATTTCTGCAAATAGGCTCTCCCCTTCAAAACTCACCATTTGATTTAATTTCTCGTACGTAGTTACTTGGAAACCACCCTGTTTTTCCATTTAAAGTTCCTTCCCACCAGCCTCCTTCTTCTACTCTTGTAACATGAATAATATCACCTTTTGAAAAAGAAAGTTCATCTTCATTTGTCTGTTGAAAATTAAATTTGGCTCTCACCACCAACTGATGGTTGCCGTTATCTGTCATGTCCTAGTAAGAGGAAACAAAGAATAAAATGATTATTAGAGAATTAAACAATATTTCCATGAGCAAATCAGAAATGTCCATAAAATGGAAATAGCCTCTCTTCCACACACAAGAGTCCCCACACATTTTTACACAAAAGCCATTATAAGGAGCGAATTGGCATTTCCAATATTTGTCATTTTTTATCTATAGATTTTTATCAGCCATTATTTTACTTATTACAGCTCCATCAAATCAGAAGGGGTTAACAGAGCTAAAATGAGAATAATTATTGCTCTCCCAAAAAAAATAAACATATACATTTTCTATAACTAGCATAAATCAAAACTGCCTTTGACAACGATGAAGAAACAAAGGCTTTACATTAGAGAGTTTTTTTCTAAGTTTTTCTGTGCTGCAAGGAGGGAAAAATTGAGTTTGGTTTATTTAATTTTGGATAGATCAAGAATTTGCAGCTGAAAACCTTCTCCTTTTCTTTTTTCCTGAAACAGATCAGGTTGGTGGCTTCCACAGCTGAAGGTACAAGTCTCCATGGCCTCCCAATGAAGGAGTGCTCTTTCACAAAACCTATGAAAGAGTTATACAACTTATCTAGAGTAAGTACTCCCAAATCATTTCTCTCAAGGTTAGCAAAGCTGGAAGCCTGCAGCAGTCAGATTACAGCTGTCCATATATGCTATGTATGCACACTCATCCCCTACCATGGATGTGAAGACAGATTATCACTCTGTCCTAACATCTGAATGTTCTTAGAAGTAACTAACAAGTCTTTCAAATTAATGATTTTCAAATTCAGCATTTTGTCTTTGGATGTTAATTTTGGGTATCTGCACCATTCAAGCATTTCATGAGAGTTTAGACAAACTTTTGTGCTAAAAAGTACAATACTTGGACAAATTCAAAAACATTGCACTGGGACCAAGAGAATTGCACTACAAATCATGTTTGTCTCTATCATAATGAAGGATCAATACCTGGACAGCTAAAAAAGCAGCTTAGTGAGAAAATGGCTGTGTAAGCAGTCCTAGCCAGCTGTCCAGGTAGAAGAATTTCACCTACATGTTGCCTATATAGTTGAGGTGATGAAGAGACTGCATGTGGTCACTAGGGACTTACAACATGTCAGCTTAATTCATAACCCCAGAAATCATGTTATTGCATCTCAACTCAGTGTGACTTTCATCAGAGTTAGCAGCTGAGAAACTACAGGAAAATAAGGGCAAACACAACTTTGAAAACATGCAGAAAGCCCCAAGACAGTGTAAGACCCAATGTCTGACAATTAGATCAGCACATTTTCAAACAATTGCCTCTGCTTTGGTCCTCTGCTTGTACATTATGTGCTTTCATCCTCTCTGCTCAATAAGAGAAAATGTTTTGGTTTAGTAAACAGTAAAAAGCCACAAAATTAGCAGAAACACTGCACAGTGAGATCAACTACAAACTTTATGCTCTGCCAGTATGGCTTGTCAGCAGAGGAAATGGGTACAAACTTGGTGAGAAGGGTTCCAAACAGATCATCTACACCAACAAAACCAAACTTGGAATTTCCTGGGTTTGGCCACTAGCAATTTTTCTCTCCTCCTTGCACTTCTCTGCTCTAACTTTGCACAGAGCAACTCAGATCACCAAAATGATAAAGATACTGAAAACTCTGATTACTTCAGTGATCCAGCTAACAGCTAGTCCCACCAACTGCTGCATCTGCAAAACTAGCTGGGCTGGGAACAGCAGAACTGGAGCTTGAATTAGTGGCCTAGGGCAAAAACTTGCACAGGCTCTGCTACCAGAGAAAACACATTACACCACACCTAAGAAAGCCACAGATAAAGCAGCTCTCATTAGGAATCTGAACCCTCCTTGCAAATCCTCAGTGACTAAAAATACCTTTTATCACAGTTTCCATGATTTCAGCTGTACTATAAAAACAGTGGCCCATATGAACCAGTTACCCAAACACAAGTTGAAGGATTAACCTTTAAATATAACAGAAAACAGGAACAACTACCACTAATGCCAACATTAGAGGTATCACCTTCACAGAGGTTTGAATAACCTTCAATCACCACTCCTAGACTCAGAGAGAAAATGAGATTTTTGCCTTTGGAAATGCAAGTCCATACACTGAAAAAACCCATAAATCCAGGAAGACACTGTCTGCACAGACAACATGGAGCACTAAAGGAGGAAAAAACAGTTCAAAGTTCACAAAAAGCTGCATGTATTTTGAAACATCATATGAAAAGCTGCAAAAACAAACTCACAGGCTAAAAATGCAGAACTGAGAGAATAGTTACTTTGCTAAATTATAATTTACTTACAAAACTCTAAAAAAAAAAAAAAAAAGAGGAAAAGAAAGGGGAGAAAAAAAATATCACATCACAGCATATTTCATTCCTCCAGAACTTACCAAACTCCGATACTGCCCCTGAAAGAGTTTTGAAGTTCTACTGTGTGAAGACTGGGATCCCAGAGAATCAAAGGATTTTATCCGATGAGATGAGGGACGTGCACATACAGAGTCACTGCCCAGCCCTATGTCTGTAGGAGGGTGGGAAAGAAAAGCAAATAACAGAATTTTAAAAATCTGCATCTATAACTTCTGCTTACCTCTGTAAAATTCACATGCTTAAAGCAGATTTAATGTATCTGCAGTTATGCAATAATTCAAGATTTAAAAAATGATAGCAATAAATCTAAAATCCTGAGACATCGACAATTTCCTCCCCACACAGACAAGAAAACAACTTGGCCTGTTTAGAGACGAGGGTTAGGCTTGTATTTCTCTATTCCTACTCACTACCAGTCTATTTAAAGGTAATTAACCAGCATAATTTTAGCTAGTAGCCAAGAATTTTGAATGCATAAAACTTGCTTGAAGGGAAGCCAGCCACATCTGTTTCTTAGCTCTTCCCACAGCCCCCCATCTTCTCAATTAAAACATTCCTTCCACTGTCTTTTTTCCCTACATTCCTTTGCCTCATCCCAGTTTTTTTTTTACCAACTAAGCTATTTTTTTCTTCTTTGGAGGGAGGACTAGGAATGGAAGAAAGGCAAATGCTGCTTCTCAAATAAACAACACCCTCACAAAACATTTCCCCTCTTCCATTTGTCTCTCCTCTGAGAAGGACACCCATGTGATATATTCACCTGAAGGGCTGTGTGCCACCAGGGGCTGCTGGGCTCCCCTGTGGGCTGGGAGGCACCGAGGGAGCAGCAGGACAGGGCTCATCCCACCACCCCAGCCAGGAGTGGGGCAGCTGGGAGCCCCAGGCAGCCCCAGCCCCGGGCACTGTGCTGGTGCCAGCCAAGCAGGGAGGTGTGTGCTGTGCCTCAGCCAGCCCCAGCCAGCCAGGGCTGTGCCAAAAGCAGCTCCAAGAGCCAGCTCCAGGGCTGCTGCAGCTCCCACAGCCCTGCTGGGAGCCTCTCCCCACCTTACAGGGGGACAGGGGTGCCCCTGGCCACACCAGCATCCCCCATTGTCTCAGCCAAAGCCCCGGGAGTGGCTGCTCCCAGGACCTTGCACAGGGCCACAGACAAACATTGCTTCTTCACACAAGCATGGCAAGTCATTTCTTTTTCTCGTGTTTTCCATACATAAGGAAACTACTCAGTAAGCATCACAGCTTAAGATGCCCTGAAAGCAATACAGTATTTTCTGTCCCAAACCTAGATGTTTTCACCAGACTACACAAGACTCACAACTGCTCTCCTGGTTTTATGCCTGTTACTCTTTCCTACTAGTTTGCTCTTCTTCCATATTGAGGTAAGCACTCAACTGTAGCCTCCCAACAGTTACTTTCAGACTAAAAGTAGACCATGATTATGCAAATTCAAATTATTTTTTATCCAAAGGAAACAGCATACACAGGGTTCAGATCCATGGATACCAGTGAATAAGGTGTATCTCCTGTTCCACAACAAACCCGAAGAGACAACTCAATTAATCTGAACTGGCAAGTCTTTAAACTTTAGCACAGCGTCCAACAGCAGAAGAGATGTGGGAAGAGACAAAGGGATTGAGAACAAGCAGCAGTGTTGACAAAGGATGATCCAAGTCTACAGTGACTGAGAGGAAAACACCTTCCCTGTTGCATCTTTTTAAATGACTCATCGATATCCTTCAAATATCACCATCCTTTAAAAAAAACCTGTAAATCTACACTCTTTAGTCAAGTAGTGCAATACTAGAACTGTACATACTGAGTATTTTATATCCATAGTATCCTTACACATTGAAGTAATAAAAGACATCACTCTGTGAAACTGCTTTCCTAAAAGCATTTAAAGGCCATGGCATTAAGAGAAACACTGGTGATTACAGCCCATTACAAAAAGGTCGTACGTGACATGTTTTCACAGACTACCAGGAAAGAAATGGGATTGGATTATGGGTCTAATTTGTAAATCATAACTATATGATTTACAAATTGATTGTAAACTTTATGATTTAACTCTAATGCTCCCAGAAACCTTTTAGTTGCTATCATTACCCTCATACCATCATTACCCAATAGAGTGTAAGGACTAAAAGTAACCTGAAACATCTCCATGTCCAGTTTGCTGTGTTTCCTAAGTGCAGTCAAGTTCAAGGAGAGCCACCTAATCCAGAATTATACCTTGATACAGCTTGCCTAGAAAACCAGCATCAGGTTGACTTATGACAATACATTGCAGCAACTCTTCTGGGCAACTCTAAAACACTATCTAAAATTTAAGTGGAATGATTCCTGAAATTTTCTGATTTCACAGCAGCAGAGCTAATAGACCAACACAAGAGCATCTTTTTAGGCTCGAATTAGAAACTGCATGTGTGTGAGGTGAAAACAAAATTATTACAAACAAGCAAATTGAAAGTATTTTCATCATTAATATCCGAACACTTTCAAATCTATCTGAAATGTTGATAAATTTAAAAGGCTTGCAGACTCCATGTATCTTTCTATTTAGTTTCTATCAAAATACCTAGTAAACAAGTTCCATGAATCTCTCAATGGTATTTTTCAAAAAAAAAAAATCAACTCTGCTACTAAAAACTCAAGAATCTTGAATGGCAACAGAACATGCATGTTTAACAAATTTAATTTGGTAATTTCCTCACAAGCTTCATTCTTCCATCCATTTAAAGATTTACAGTGTTTGTAAAACCCTTTCTCCCTTGTACCACTGTTTTCCTATACCAGTTCCTTTCCCCTCATCTGTCTACAAACAGCAACTGTTTCCTTGATCCCACGACTCCAGAGATGAATACCTTGATGGAGTGAAAACCACAGAAGTCTTTCATCAGTAACTATGCCCATATTCACATTCCTCATATTGTAGGAAGGCCTGTCTCAGAGGAACCTGTGTATGCCTGACATTCTTTAGACCCACATGGGGATCTGAAAGCCATCCTCCAATACTAGAGCAGAGAGACAGAGTCCAAAACGCCTGCTACACAATTACCCAGTTAATCAAAACTGTTTGGAAGAACAAGAAGGTTTATGCTTGCTCCTAGGAATGAGACAACACCACACTTTATAAGTGGTTTTGATTTTTGGTTTCCATACCACCACCATCACATGCCCCCACCCTGAAAGGGATCAGCTCAAGTCCCTTCTAACCAGATGCAGTTGTGGCTTTTTGACATGAGCATTAATCCATAGACATCTGGACAAAACAGCCACACTTTCTCTCTACTTTAACAACAGCAAAGGCAGCAATGGGCAATGTACAGCAGTTTTAAAGATGTACTGCACTGGTTTACACTTGCACTTACACTTGAGATTAGAGGCAGTATCTCCAACTGGTCTAAACAGCTTCAAAGAAGTCAGTGGTGTTACATGGTATTACTCCATGCCTACTCATTAAAACTAAGACT
This sequence comes from Cisticola juncidis, assembly GCA_013400215.1. Classification (NCBI taxonomy): domain Eukaryota; kingdom Metazoa; phylum Chordata; class Aves; order Passeriformes; family Cisticolidae; genus Cisticola; species Cisticola juncidis. Next base: position 996,371 of record VXBR01002036.1, on the reverse strand, counting down.
TGGTTACAAAACTTCATTTTAAGGGGTGCTTTCTAATGCAAGGGAAAAAATAAGCCACCAAAACAAAAAAATCTCTCTTGAAACAGACCAGAGAAGTATTATAAATGTGACAATATACTTATTAGAATTAAATACATCTCTGACTTTTCTATCACCTTCATTTTCTTCCTTGCACAAAAGCTGATACATACAGTTCCATTTTAGACTCTCTCTCACACTTTGACTTGATGGCAATACTGAAACTTGCTGCTGCTGATGGAACAGGAACAAACCAAAAGGGCCAATGTTAACATTTCTTGACTGTCCCAGGGTCCAGTTGGCATAATTAGCACAATATCACCCTACACCTCTCACCTGTTATTTCCACAGCTCTCTCCCCTCCCACCAAAGAACCTGAGGTGAGTGGTTCATGACTTCTAGCTGCCAAAGGAATGAAATATGTAGCTTAAGGGATCAAATACATTCAACATCCTTTTGTTATTGGCAAGAAATGATAGCGCTGGGAAATGTAGGCTGGGGAGGGCAAAACTGTTGCCAAGCTGTTCAAATAGGAGAATGACAGAATGCAGCAAAACTCAACTTTAGTATTTCAAACATAGAGAAAAAAAAAGAAAAACAACCTATAAAACAGGCCCTTTTTCTAAACTGCTTGCCAGCTTAAAGACTTAGCCTTAACTCTACCACAAATCCTCCTTCTGCAGAAGACATGACTAGAGAACCCAGAGCCACTGCAAAGTTTTAAAAACATGAACTTCAATAAAAGCTTTCTTAAAACACTGCATGTGTTCACCTCATCATGTGTACAGCACAGGTATAAATATACATGGATGCAAAGTGAAAGTGGCAGTAAGCCAGCACAAGACAGAGCAGTCTACTTACCTGCAGTCACCTTATTTAAAGCCACAAGAGAGCTAAGAACTTTGCTGAAATTCTGTCCCTGATACAGGTCATTTGCATCAAAAGTCTGGAAAAAAAAACCAAAGAACATGTGGTTAAGTCACAGAAACAAGCCTTTAAGCTTGTACATACAAACCAGAACTGTAGAAGCTATTGCATAATCAAGGCACTAGTCTTTTAGTGCATGTTATGAACCAGCAAAACTGGTGGGTTTTTTTCTCCTTAAAAAAAAGTAAAAATCCCCAACAAACTCTGACACTTTTAAATGGAAAGATGATATAGCAACAGCTGCATCTGAAAAAAAATGAAGAACAGAGAAAGTAACAATATCAAGTATCATTTAACTTACAAGAAAGTTGAATTTAAAAAGTATCAGAAGAAGTTTTCCCAAGATGTTTTGGCCAAAAAAGTTACTGGGTACTGTTACTCTTGTCATACTCTTCTTTTTCTATAGCAATGCACAGGCATTGTAACCGATTTTTCATAATGTACTATGAAAATAACTAGAAATACTTTAAGAAGTCCTACAATCTACATGCTAACTCCTTACAAGACACAGAGGAAAGCAGTATTCCTAACATTAATGAATTTTAAAAAGAATTAAATTGCTGGATAGGTTGGATGGATTAAGGATGAGTTTTGGGAAGGGGACAGATGAAAAGAGACGTTTATTTTAATTTTATTTTTTAATTGTGGTAATGCAATCCAAACTTTGAACTATCTTGCAGAAAACACTCCAGCAACTTTCAAGCATTGGGTGATGATATTAAACATCTGGATTTTGGGGGGGAAAGAGGACTTTTTTAAAAAAAAAGGAAAAACCCACAAACCCATATTTGCCTGAGGTAATGGAAACATTCATCCAAAGTCTCTCAAAATCATAGCTCTTGCAATAGATTCTGCATAGGCTAAAAGGACTCACAGTAGTCCTTTGTGCAAGACTAGAAAGCTGACAATAAAAGACAGCTGCTACAGTTCTTCCAAATGATTTAGGAAACAGAAAGAGGTTTCGTTTTCTGCAATGTAGCGGTTTTAATCTAAAAAGTCAACAAAAACTTGTTCACTTTCCTGATAACAGACCCATCCCACAGACACTATCAGAAAATCCTTACCCCAGAAAACAGCCTTCAGAGACAGGAGAGGAAAAACTCATAATCCCAGGGGAGAAGCGAGAAAGGAACAAAGAAAGGCCAGTTTAACCCAAGAGAAGCGAAAACGTTAACAAAAGCTATGAAAGTAACCACAGAAGGGGCTGCCAGACCAGTTCTGAATGGTGATAGCACAGCAAAGGTAGAACAGATTTATGAAACACTTGATGATCATGTTAGTAAAAAAAAAAACCACCTCCCAATGCATCCACAGTACCTCAGAGGTACCTGCACACATTAACATGCTCATTTCTCCCCCCTCAGACTGAGGATCGTCTCTGGTCCCAGAAAGCAGCAGTTCTAGCTGGGCTGTAGAGGTGCCAACATCTCTCAAGCTCAAGTAGCTTTTACACAGCTCAGAAAACCAATGCCACACAACACACACAGCATCAAACAGTCAGAACCACACACCAGTATACTCAAAGCAGTTATTGCTCACATAAATTAAGTCAAATTACTATTTCAGCAAGTTTTACTGGGCTACAGATAATTTCAAAAGACTTCTCTTAGTCATTTGAAGCTGTAAGGAATAAGGAGAGGCAGCAGGGAACTGCCTATGTGAATTTTTAAGGCTTTTCCTCAAACATAATGAAGATTAAAGGACTATGTACACAAAAAAGGCATTAAGGAAATAAAAAATAATCTGATTTAACAAAAAGACATGATAGATTTTATTAACAGCATCATTTTAAAAGTCAAAACCATGCTGAAGATCAGATTAACTGTTCAAATTGGAAAAAAAAAATAAGCTGCTATGGAACAAGAAAGTATCAAGAGTATGAAATTTCCATTGTTACTACACACTTACTGTGGTAGTTTTTAAACAAGTAAACTTGAAGTATGAACAGAATCACAAAAGCCTAGCCCTGATCCTAAAAAAATTAAATATATGAGACAGGTGCTCATGCAGAAACCAGAACTGGATCAGAAAGGGGCAACAAGGGAAAAAGAGAATGACTAAGAAAGAGAACATTTGTTTAAAAGGTTAAAAATTATAGTTTAAACTTTAAAAAATAACCCAACCCTAAATTTTAGGCTCACCTTCATTCTGGATTCTGATAGAGCCAAGAGCTCTCCAAAGTCAGGCTAACTTGAGAACAAAAGGTTGAGAGGAAGCCTCATTTCCTGCTATGCTCAGACTATAGGGGATACCAAGAACAATCTGATTGGATCATCCCAACACGTATAGTGCCATAAAAAACCTGTATCCAGGACATGCATCCAGTCTGCCCCACAGGAAACAGCACAATGGGAGGATGCAAGAAACATTTGCTTCCTTGTGATTTTACATGAAGCAATTCTGACAGGAAGCCACCCTCAGCAGCTCATGGCCAGTATGTTCAGCAGCAGCCTACAATAAAGGGGGAGGGGGACATGACACCCTCCAGAGGGATCTTCTCCTAACACAGCAAAAGGTTAAGAAATAGCTAACCTAGAGAGGTAAAAGGTGAGGGAAATAGAAGTGTTCTAAAGTTTTGAGGCTAATTCTTGATTATAAAACGCTTATCTCAAAACAAGAACCCCTAAAGAAAAAAACAACCAAAGAAATACACAACCCACCATAAAACAAACAAACAAAAGACCAAAAAAACAAAAAACAAACCAACATAAGACACCACCAGAACAAAAACAAAAATCAACCAAACAAACCCCCCCACCCCCCCAACCACTTACACCCTTCTTCTATTTTAGTGGCAGTTTACTCATTTCTCAATATATCTGAAAATTTTGTCAGAGTAAGAACATTAAGTAGCCAGAGAAAACAGTCTACTCCAGGTTTTCAAGAGAAATCTGACTTGCATGTGGTCTGTAACCTTCATTATGGAAAATTATGGACACATTAGCTGTAGAACTGACTCTCAGAATTTATCTTGATGTTAAAATGAGTAACTTCTCATTCAGTGACACTCTATGACAAACAAGCCCCTTGCACTACAGAGCACTCCCAACTCTTCAAGTGCAAAAATCAAAGCTGAATTTTGAGATCCAAGTATCAAGCAAAATTATTTTTATAATACAATATATTACCAAATCAGGTCTGCATGCTATATTACCTTCTATAATACTGGCACAACCCACTTTTCTAATCACAGCAGAAGCACAGTTCAAACTTGCACATCCTTATAGCTCTTTAAACCTAAACCCACAAACACCTAGAAAGGTATTACTTTGCAAATATTAGGATTTGTCTTTTCACCAGTTTGCAACAGTACAGTTGCACATATGCAACATGACAATATACTGTCATTAAACAACGTTTAATAGAAAAAAATATTTCCAACATGTCCTTGATTTCCAGGCAAACAAAATTTATAACTCTGTAGAGACTCCTCCTGTGACTAAATTCACCCTCTTGTTCATTCAATCCTTACCTTCCACCAAGAGCCTGATTAAACACTAGTAGAAATAGAAGAATAAAACCATCATAAATCACATCAGATGAAGACCCAGCTAAGCCAAATCTTCTGAACAAGCTATTTAACTAACATACCTTTGTTTTTAAATACTGCAGAATTGCCCAAATGCACCTATGCCTTACATAAGCATTAAGATGAGAGGAGGAAAATGGGGTGATGTTCAGTGATGGTGCCTGTCTTCCCAAGTTCCCACTAGGGGTGATGGAGTCTGGCTTTCCTGGACATAGCTGAACATCCATCTTCCTGCTCATGGGAAGTAATGGATTCGTTCCTTTTCTGCTTTGCTGGCATGCACAGCTTCAGCTGTACCGATTACACTGCCTTTATCTCAGCTGGGGACTTTTCTCTCACTTCCATCCTTCACAATCTCCACCCCACCCCATCAGGGAAAAGTGAGAGCATGGCTGCCTTGGGCTGGACTGCTGGATGGGCTTGAAGCACAACAATATCCCAGATGGAAACTGGTCTAAAGGCACACGAGATCAGCTAACAGTGACCTATAAACAACACTGCACAACACTCAGGCACTCTGACACTCTGGGTCACTGACTGCCAAGCTCTGCCAATTGCCCATCCCCACCCACAGATCCTGGCTTCCCTTTCCACACACCACACTAATTCCAAACACACAAACCTGGCTTCCCACAACTATTATATGCATTTTCTGCCCCAGATTTCAACTGGCTACATACTTTATTGACAACAATTTTATGACCTCTTCCAGGTCATAAATGAAATGTTATATAATGCGGTCGAGCAGCAATGGGAGCAAAACCCCTACAGAAGATATACACTGGATGATCATTCTGCGTTTGGAACTACAATTAAGTGTATTAATAAACCAGTTTATTAACTGACTTCATGAAAGGCATTTTCATTTTTCCATGACTGACATTTCTTCAACACCAAACAAAATGCCTTAGAGATTCACTTCATCCACATACTGGATGTGGGTTCAACTACCACATCCACCCTCTGATTTTAAACAAGACCAAACTCTGCATGGATCTGCTTCAAGTCCATAATGTTCAAAACTACCTGAACGTATCATCAGGGCCATTTTAAGTCATATAAACCACTAACCCTCAGTGGATGGAGGTTTCTGTTCAGTGTTTCTCATCTAATAGCAATAAGGAAATAAAATTAACATAACAATGCTTATCCCTCGTATCCCAGCAACAACAAGTACCTACTGAAAACAAAAAATAGTACCAGAAAACTTGATGAAACAAAAAGGAAATAAGAAAATAAAGCTGCAAATATACCTGGTGAGAGCAGACTACAGCCTGCAGTAAGCCTGAAGCAAGATTCATCTCTTCAAATCAGTCAGTTTTAAAGTCTCATGTAACCTTCACACTGTTTTATTTCCCTCTTCTAGACCTTGAAGTCAGAATCCAGTTATGGAGGAAGTATTTTTAAAATAAAGGTTCTTCACCTGATAAAACAAGGTCTACAACTGGAGACAGAAAAAAACCCAAAAAAACCACCGGGGGTAGTTCAGTCAAGCTTTCTTCTGACACATTTTCTTCAAATACATCTTCTACAAACCTTAACTTGCTTGTACCCTTAAACCAGCAGAGGATTAGTAAGGTTGTATCTTACAGTCCCAGCAAGAAAAGTTCATACACTGGTTAAGAATAAAATCGAGTAAAATAGAAACGTTTTTCCTTGCTGAAGTGCTGCCTTGCATAGACACAGGTACAATAGTCCCAGTGAGTATTAACACTTAAATCATCTGACACAAAAAGGTGACAGCTCTCTTTGCAGTACTGCAGCAGCTGAGGAGCTGTCTCAGGAGCAGCCCAGGCACCCGTGCAGCACAGAGCTGCTCGCCTCAGCAGCCCGAAATGCGCCGTGACCCCGGGCTGTGTGCACTAAAGCAGCAGGACGCTCTCAGCTCCCTTCTGCAGCCTCGGGCCCTGGCACAGAGGGTTGGGAGAGCGCTGGCTCGCTCGCCCGGCGGAAGCGACAGGAAATGAGCGGAGTGGCTTTGACAAAGCACAGCGTGACACCGGCGTGCCGCTCCACCTGCTGCAGCACACCCTGCAGCGCGATCGGCCACGGGGGCACGAATGAAGAAGCGGTAGGAAACAAAATGCAACTCATCTTTGGAAACAAGTGATCATAACAACCACTCAGAATCCCAACACCTTGCTCTGCTGTGCCACCACCCCCGGTGAGGCACAATCCTTGGAGCAGCTGGCAAGAGGAAGGCACGGAGGTCGTCCGCGGTTCACCTTCCAGTGATGACACCGAATACGCCCCAGCTCAAAGAAAGATCCTGTAGGTAAGCCCACGTGCAAATCACAGATTTGTTCATTTATTCTCACATTAGGTCAGCTCTAAGTGGTGCTGCAGCTATTATGCACCAGCTGCTGCTTGAGCTGTGCATTATCATCTGAAAGCTGCAGCAGTAAAAGGAGAGATAAGAAAAGCAGGGAACTATGACAACTGAGAGGAAAGGAAGGGGTGAGGGGAGAGGAGATGATTACAAATGTTCTGGAAATCTCCATGAGGCATACTGTTGCCCAAATGTAGCACTGTACAGCACAAAGGAGAGTTAAAAGAAAAAAAAATCTGTTTCAGAAACTAAGATTAAGATAAAAGGAAAGGTTTGCAAATAACTGGAAGAACAGACTTGATGTACAAGATCTCTGTGCCATTTGGTAACATTTCACAAGAGAAACATCAGTGCTAAAGAATAAATAAAACTTAAGAGGCGGACTGGAATAAATTTTGCTGCTCATATAAACCTGTCCCTCAAAAGCAAAAACCTAACTGTACTAAAAACACCACATCACCTAGAAAGCTTTAATTCCTGCAACTAGTAATACTTGTAAGATGTAACATGTTATCTATAAAAACAAACAGAACTAGCTGTAAAAATGTATATGGAAGTTTGTAATGCCTGTATGCACATCTGTGTGTGCACGCATCCAGATACACATTTAAAACACAAATCCAAAGAAGACAAAGGTTAAAAAACCCAATTTGAGTCCTAAAACTTTCCAGCTCCAAGAATTTTTGCCCAAACCAGACACACCAAAGCACTAAGAATTCTAGAGAGCATTAATTTTAAATACTAAACAACATTTTACCTAAGAAAGTGCTTCAAAGTAAACTTCTAAACATTGCTGAAGCTAAACATACACAACCTGTTTTTCATNAAAAAAAAAAAAAACCAAAGAAATGCTACACTTCCCTTTGGAGATGAACCATACAATTTCTCAAGCTTTCCAAATATGTTTTTAGAATGTAACACTGCAAGTTAGTATCCACAAATAAATTCTTTTGTAAGAAGTCACAGAATTTAGTGTTTCTGAGCATAAACACCTAGTAGTAGCAAAGCAAGATGTAATTTAAAAAGCAGAAATAGAAACATTTTCACTGCCTACACTTGTGTATGTAAGAAAACATAAGAACAAGGCTGTTCCAAATTTCTACCTGCACAGCAAAACAAAAACTACATTTATCACACCTTCATCCTAAAACACTTTTAAATTGCTTTGTAGGTTTTGCACTATAGATGATATCCCAAAGTGATAATCTCAGCTGACATAAAGACATTCAGTAGCACACAGCTTTAATGCACAATTGAGTACCATGGCTTAAGAAAGCTCACACTTCTGAAACTATAGATAAAAAAGAAAAGTTCTTGGAATTAAATTACCACAGAAAATTTGATCAGGACACTGAAGTTCAGATGTCTCAGTTCTTGCCAATGTAACAGGTTCCATCTACATGCTTGGCTGAAACACAGCAATTGCATAAGCACCTTCTAGTGCCAATGAAGAGAGGCACCTCAACAGGAAAATTGGCCAGAAACATACCCTGAGAAAGATCCAGCCCAGCAAAACCCACCTCGCTTCCTAATAGCCACAATTACAACTATGTAAGCTGCTCTCCTAAAATAAATCAGGAAACACAGCTGTGGTAATCGAGGCCAAAATGCAAAGGGATTACTGTGTCCAAGTAAGAAGACACATAGCACTGAGAAAAAGAAAAAACAAGGATACATTTTGAAATAGATACAGACAGCTCTTCTATCAAGCAGAGTAAGCAGTTAGTGATAAAAATAGTAAAACTTAATTTCCACTGGTAACTGCACAAGGCAGACACAGCCAGTACTTCTTATAAATAAGGGCATGGTTAAGTAGTCATTTTCTTGGGGAAAGCCACATGAGCAAGGTAAAGGATTTTCCCAAAAGAAATAGACTGCAGAGAAGGAAAGCAGCTTCTCGGTCTCACTACTCTCTCTCCAACCCTACCTATCACAAGAACAAAGCTAACATCTACTTCAGGACTGTGATGCTGATTCTGAGAGCAGACACATCTATTTCATGAAACCAGTACCGTCCTGTATGAATAGCTCATTAAAGATCAATGTCACAGGAGAAAGCCTGTGAAGTCAGTTTTTAGGGCTGCCTACATGACAGATGCCAGTATTCTGTTTGAGTAAGTTTGTCATAACTTGGAATTACAAAAAACCAGAAGATCTGGCAGATTTTGGACCTCCAAACCCATGTGATGTCTGTAACACTATCAACTGGGCACCTTCCCATGACTGCAATCCCTCTTACACATGAACAACTGCAAGTAACAGGAGTAGCTAGTCCCTTGAGTGGCCACACTGCTTTTTAAATCATAGGATCAGATTATGATTTTGGGAAGCTACTCCTCCGTTCCACAGCTTCTGCTACTTCAGACTCTGTTGGGCACTTATCCTTTCACCAACCTCATCCAACACCAACATGATGGAGCAGCATAAGCCTTCCTGAGTTTCAGTTTAGAGCATGTCTGTTGTGCTCTGTGGTACTTGTACTAGTTCACAGGTGGGTATCTCCTCCATCATCACAGATGAACGTCAAACTTTCAAGTAAGGTTACTGCAACACAATCTGTAAACTGTTCTCATTTTAGAGGAGAAACATACATTATGGCATCATCATTTTCATACATTTGCATTTTTCCTGACTTTTCCTTTTTTCCTCAGTAATAAGTTAAAAATAAACAAGTTATGAAAAAGCCTTAATAAAAGAATGATCTAAAAAAAGGTCTCTGGCAAAAACTCCTGACCAATACTTCATGCTAAGAAAAGGAAAACTGACCTGAAATAGATCAGTCAGTCACAGTAGAAATAAAAATGACATGAAAGCAACAAGGACAGTGGTTAAGACTACCAAAACAGGATGCCCAAAGGGCCTGGCCAGGGTCTGGAAGTAGCTACTGAACATAAGCACTCAGAATGAAATCATCTCTTTCCCAATGGCTGAACTGAGTAATAACACAATAAATATCTTAAGGCTCAGATTAAACCAGTTCCTAAGAAAGAGGAAGCTGATACATTCAGGAAACTTTCAACTAGGTTTCAAACACTATGAAGGGAGAGTCTGCTTCTGGCATTTGAATTGTAGATTTATTTTTTAAAATGAAAAAAAAGTACACATCAGTTAAACTGTGAACATCTCCATACTCTTACCTAAAAACACAGGAAGGATGGCTTGCCATAACTGATTTCAGATGCCTTCTGTCTATATGCATGTTCTGCCAACATTTCTCAACTAATTTCTGAATTATCAGCTTAGTTTCAAAAGCCATGCTGCATGGAGAGATGAAGAGAGGCCTATGTAATGAAGTAAAAAGCTTAATTTATATAATGAAATTTTTTGACAGAAAAAAATAAAAAGTAGGAAAACCTGTTTCCAAAATAGGGATTATTACCTGAAATCCAAATCTCCATTTGCAAAGCAAATGGAGATTTCTATCCAGTCCAAGTACCACAGGCACACAGTAGGATTGCTGAGGCAGATTTGTTTCAGAACAGCAGTGTTCAGAGACAGGCACACCCAGAGCATGTCAGAAAGAAAGAGCTGGAGGTGGGTGAAAGGAGGCATCTTATTGCAAAAGATTTTGTACTACATGAGGTTATCATCTCCCTCCCAAAATAGCCTGCTGGCTGTTTTACTACACTACCACATGCTCCAACCACAACTTAAATGCCATCACATGCTCACATTTCATCTGGAACAAATGTGTGCAGCCAAGTGATCAGATGATGCACAGATTCAGCATCAATGGAGAATGAACTGCAGACAGAGCACGAGCCAGAAGCACAGACCTACTGACCTCAAGCCACTTATTTCCCCCACTGCTGATCAGCTTGGGAGTCTCATTCTGCTGTGTACACACATACTTTTCAAAATAAACTTATTAACAAAAGACATAGGAAAATCCCTGTAGCATTAAATATGTACTAGTAGTCAAAGAAGAAAGACTGAGGGGGAACTGGTATTCTGACAACAGTCAGAATTAGACTAAGCGTGATTGAAGATGTGGAAAAAAAAAGTGAGAAAGGGGAATAAAGGTAACAAAGAAATGCAAGAATTAAAGAAAAAAAAGGGGAAAAAAAAAGTTCCACCCTTCTGGTAGGAAGGGACTTAATCAGAAATCTCAACTGCTTCTTAATACACTGTGGAAAGTGCCAAAAATTAAGAATAAAGGCTTACTCAATTTTCATATAGCTTGTTGAAACTTTCATTTAATTTAGAATTACAAAATGGAAAAAAGTAATTCTCAAGTAGTTAGCAAAAATGAACAAGCCCCAAAACCAACACTTCAGGTTTCAACTAGAGTAAATTCATTTCAATATTCCCCTTTTAAGACTTGATTGCAGAACACAAAGCTGCATGCAAATCCCTGAGCTCCTCCCAAGCACACCCTTTTCGATCCATAGTTTACCACTATGACTCCCACCAGTACAAAAACTCTTTAAAAAGGGGCCTAGGGCTGGATCTCTCCCTCTCTCACAGGCACCTGCAACAGTGTGATCCAGCATCCTCCACCATTTACTAACACTCATTTTGAAAGAGCAGGCACAGGACTTTATCCAGGAAGCAGAGACAAGCCTCACCACCAGCTGCTGTGGTGACCAACCCCTCCTGCTGTGGCAGCAGTGGGACCAGGGTCGCTGGCCAAGGAAGACAAAACTGAAGCCAATTTAATGCAGCAGCCTGTAAGCTGAGGGCATCCAGCAGCTGCCAGGCCAGCAAAGGCACTCCTCTGAAGGACAAGGCAGACACCTCAGGGAGAGACATGCAGCACATGTCTGGGTAAAACCATGCCTGCTGAGGGTTTCCAAGCTCACAGATCAGTGCAAGATTTCAGGTGTAAAATCTCTCAGACTTTCTCTCATACCACCTTTAATCTTTTCACTCAGGGGGCCATTAAAGTGAACTAATAGAAAACTAATCCAGCAAATGGAAAGCTTGCTGCAAATTTCACAATCTAAACCAGTCTAGCATCACACAAGACCAGCACCTGAGCCAATGCATGGGACAAAAATACCCTATCTGCCAGGGGGACACAAAAAAAACCACATGAAAAAACTAAAACTACCTACCCACCCACCAAAAACCCACCCAACCCTAAACACCACCCCCCAAACACTTAGCTGCAGTCCAGCCACAGCCAATCATCCACCATCATTCAGTAGTAAGTTTCTATAAGAAATTCAAATGTTTATGGGAATATCTATAAAAATTTCTCCATTCCAAACTAATAAAAGATGCTCTCTAGCAGGTTACAAGCAACCACAAAAATCCAATCCACACCAGTTATGCTTATTCATAGGAATGTCTGAGAATTCAATAGGAAAGAAATAAAGAAAACTTCCTTCAAGAAACTAGCTATTGCAAGAATTTGTTAGTTCTGATCCATTAGGTGATACACCACATGATGGGCTTGGGTAGCCAAGCTGACAAGGGCAGCTAGAGGTGATACTGTGAGCAGTCAGGCCCAACAGTTTATCTCAATTCCTTCTTAACACTCTCATCTCCACAGTCCAGGGTTCTTCCAGCCTCGTTACCTCCCACAGGGCAGATGCCTTAACTTCAATGCCCTCTCCAAAACTCAGAATTCTCCTCTTCACAGAACAGAAGCCCAGTCCAGCCTCTCACTGGTAACACACACTGCCTCCCCAGTGCTGCCTGGGCCCTGATCCATCATCCTGATCCAGCAAGCACATCCTGAGTTTCCCAGAGGCATCCGCTGAACACAGCAGAGCTCAGCACCACTGGGTGGATGGTAACCACAGAGACATCCCCATCCTATCACCTGAATGCAGGCACGCAATGCTGAGGGGTCCAGGCTGTGGTAGTGCATTCCCTGTAGGGACAGGAATGTGTCTGTCCACAGGCACAAGAGCTTGGAATCTGGAAGACTTGGGTATGCTACCTTGTCCTTCTACAAGTTACAACAGTTCAGTGACTGGCAAAGACTGCTTTGCTGTGAACTCTTCTGTTAATGTAACTGCTGCTCCTCCACAGCAAGAATTTCTAGAGAGGGCCATACACCCCCTCCAAGCAGCAGCTAGGGGTGCCACGTGTGGGACCAGGACAAGCACTTCAGAAAAATCAGCCTATTCAGGCCCAAAACCTGCATCTCAGATTTGCCAATAAGGAAGAATAGAGAAATGCAAATATTATGTAGTAATACTTCAAGGTACTTCCAGCAGTTTGTCTCAGGGACTATCTGCATCTAAAGATCTTAAATAGTTTTTTTAGATTTCTTTAGTCACTTCATAAATTATGCAATTTTAACTTCTACAAAAATCACAGAAATCATTTGCACAGCTTAGTTACAGGGTGAAGAATCACTTGCTTTCATTTGTTATGACCTTGTCAATTCCTTGGTTTTTTCTGAGTAACCCTTAGCTCCTGTGCAAAGAGAAATAGAAAACAAGCTTCCAACTTTCTCCATGCTGCCTGTTACTAAGATCCTATATTTACTTCACATACTCATCTCTTCTCTTGACAGAAGAGTCAATTTATCTACATTTCATACAGACTCAATTCCTTCATTTTCTTGTAACAAGTTCTGTTAACTCTTGAAATGGCAGACTATTCCATTTCCTTTAAATATAGCACTTCTACCAGGCACTGCTGTAAATATAATTCATCTTGATGCTACAATTCACAGAATAGTGAGTGACCAAGCACAGCATCTTTGTGATTTGCCGGGACTCCATGACACCTGTCAATAAAAGAACTCAAGACACTAAATTGAAATTTTAACTACAGCAAGCAACGTAATACTTGGCACAGCCTCAGCAGCAGAGGAATGGAAGGCAGCAAACATGATCAAGGAAAGAAAGAAAGGAAGAGATACAGAGATCTGTAGACCAGTAAAGCAAAAGCCTATGCCTGGTAAATCGATAAAAGACACAATTAAAAAAAAACAAAAAAAACAGAATTGGTAAGGTTTGCATAAATAGGGAAATAGAAAAGAATTAACATTGCCTTGGTAGAAGGAAGGCGCCTTTCCAAAATGCTTCTATGCATCTTAAAGCAATTAGCCAAACATAGGATAGTTCAGTTAATACAAATATCTGAATATCCTTTGAAAAGACAACACAAGAGTTGGTTTTATTTTAAACAAAGGTAATTTGAGCTAGGAGACTCCTCTTGAAGATTCTTAAGTGCTACAGAAGAAACAAACAACAGCTGTATACAGACAACTGGGTTTCACTATGAAGGGAGTCTCAAAAGTGACCCACAGAGATCCAGCTTGGGAACCTCATTACTCAGCACAATGTACGTGCCATTTCACAAAAGGCATGAAGAGAGAACCTTGATGAGGATATGGAATTATTTGAATTAGTCAGAACTTGAACTCACAGAACAGCCACCATACAATGTTGCCAACAGCCAAACAAAGTGGGGGATGAAATCCAGTGGCAATAAATGCAAAACCTACGCCAAGACAAAATAATAGAAAAAGAACCCCAAATTCTATCGTCATATCTGTGCAGAAATGAGTTTTCAATAAACTACTTACACTGATAGGTAAAAGATGGCAGTGAGGTAACAAGTTCAGGTCATTAATCAGGCAAGTCATGAAGTCCAAGAAAAACAATATTGGAAAATTAGAAAAGACAGAGGCAAAAAACAGACTTTTTTACTATTTCCATAGTTATTTCTAAAGCCTAAATACAACTGTGGTCCATTGTGATATTACAAAATAAGAAAAGGTAAAGAAATGCAAATTGTTTACATCAACTACATTAATGCAATGATATTCACATGAGGAAAAAGTGAACTAAATGTGTTCATCTTGGAAAGAGATGGGATGTAGTGCAGAACCCTAATGCCATATGAACTCATATATAGCATGGAGAACATCTGACACAAAAACAAAGGCACCCACTGCCACCAGCTGCAGCAGCTGAACAAACAAAAGGAAACTATTATAAAATGCATAACTTGGCCATGGAATTTACTGCCATAGGATGCTGTGAAGGTAAAGAGAGCTCGAAATAACTTTAGAAAGCTATTTAAATAAGCCACAGAAGGAGTTCCATTGAGCTGTTAAATACACAGGGATACATCCCTGACTCCACAAGAAGCTCCTCAGCTATGGACTATCAGAAGCTGGAAAGAATTAACAGCAGGTCTCATGCTCTATTTTCACCAGCCTGTCTGGGTTTTTCACCTTTTCTTCCAGGCAACTACTACAGACATGCATCTCACAAGATAAGGTAAGCTAGCCTTTGATCTGAACTTGCATAGTTATCCTTAGGTCATTGAAGACAATAAGACTATTTCTACATTTTTAATGTCCAAAACCAAGTTAGGTAAAAAGTTTTTTATGCTACTGTAGTTACTACAAAAAATCCTCTGTAAAGCACAGCTTGAGTAAAAGTAATTAGCATTTATTCCCCAAATTCTCAAAACCATGCATCAAATTTTTTTTCACAATTATTACAGGATTTAAGAGTTGCGCTAGGCAATTAAACTGTCATATTGGAAGACACAGAAATATTTTCACAGGAATTACTTCTGAGAAGACAGAAGATTGTACCTAGCTTAGTCTTACTGCAACCTGTTCCTCCAATGGACAGTGCTAACTCAATGCCTCCCAAAGTTGAGCCCCTCACACCTCTCCAGTGCAAAATCACAAAATCTGGTCACAGATCACAGAATCATGGGGTGAGTCACAGAAAGTGGCAAGGCTGTGTCTAAGACTGTGGACTATCAGGATTACCCAATTCCACACCAGCAGTCCATAACCACAGCAAAAGGTGTGCAACAAACCCTGTTCACCACTAAGAGAGGCAAACACTGTAATGCTAATACCACTAAGTGCACCACCTAAACACGGACATAACTTTGCACCACTTCAAAATTAGCTAGCAATTATGTCTAGGCTTAAATGATAGCAAGCAGATTAGCAAGAAGAAACAGCCCCAAATATCACTATACCGATATGTTAAGGTTATGGCACAGAAGTAGCATTTTGTTTTAAAATTTTCATGTGATACATTAACACGTGGGAGGTTTCTCCTCACTTAATCTTTGCTATTTAAATACCACAAAAATGTCAGCCTTAGTCTAGAAGAACAAGTTATGGATTATTATACTGACCCATCTTCACAGTTGATACTGTGGAGTTGAAGTTGATACTAATGGGAGTTCTGTGGGAGGCTCATAATTTTCTAATATGCAAAGTCAAGTTTGCCGAGTTAACAATGAGGCTTCAAGTACAACTGAAACCCCTACAGGGAAGCATTTAAAACTGAAACTTATGATTTACATAATACTTTCAGATAAAAGGATACCAACCAAACCACATGGATCTACAGCATCCTCAGAAACACAATTCAGCACCGTAAAGCCATGAATGGCTGTAATGCTGGCATTTAGCACAAGTGTCTGAAAAAGCCAAATTAAGAGCACATATAAATCCTTTTCAGATTATTACTTCCATTACACTCCCCAAAAATCCCACATGAAATTCCTGCTGAGATCAAGAATGTGACTAACATCAGTGTCAAGACATCAACCTTTTAGTTGTGACACCAGAGATCCAGTTATTTCCAGAGTCATGCAGCACTGCAAAACTGACTTCTACAAGACATGTGGACTGTAAAGCCTACTAATTTATTAACACAAAATATGCAAATGCAACAAAATAGAAAAGCAGTAGCTAGGGCAATGATCACAAAGATCCAGCCTTGGAGGAGCACACTTAGAGGTGCTCTGCGTGTGGCAAAAGGAAGCATCACACCCTGTGTGGATAATGTTTCAGCAAAGTCACCTCAAAATACTACTGCTGCTCACAATGGTACTGTCAGCATCTTATCTTTATGAACAACATCATCAAGAAAGTGACTTGTGCTCCAAAAAAACCAAAACAAAAGCAAACAAAAAATCACCTTCTGTGGGTGAGAAACCCTTTCAAATACACTGCAAGAAACAATGCAAAGCAAACAAAGCACAAGTCAGGACAATATTTAAGTTTCCCAGCAGATCACACACAACTCCTAGTGAACAGTATCAAGAGAGCACACTTTTTAACCTCTAATTAGTAACAGTAGCTCTGGAAATAAACACATAGTTTTAAAAAATCTGACACAAAGTAACTATTAAAAAGCACTTCTCATTAGTTAAGGACTGAATATTCTTGTTCTGTACTATCTATCTGTCAAGCAGAATTTGTTTTGCCCAAGCCTTTTGCCAGGCTTCTAGAAGAGCCTGCCTTATTTTGCACCAATTTAACTGTTGCTCAACACAACACACCTGATAAAACAATACACATACACTGTCCAGGTACAGTATACACTCCTCATACTTGTGTCCTGCAACTTAATTAGTTTTAGCGTACCCCAACAATAAAGCCACCCATGAAGACTGTGCTCAAGGCTTGCAGCAGTGCTTTCCACACTACCTTTTACAAACAATTCCTTTCAGACATACATTCAAACCATGATCCCAGACCTCACGCCACCTTTTAAAATGGAGTTAAGCCATAATGCAATATCTGGATTGTACCAAAGCAATTCAAGTCCTGCTTCATGGCAATTCACCACCCTACACTCCATGATTCTGGTGCTTTCTGAACAATTTAATTTTCAAGTACCAGAAGCCACTGGATCTTCCAACATAAGACTATCTCCTTCCCAATGCCACCCTACCACCCCAACTAATGGCCAAGTTATTCTGTCAAAAAACTCTTCAAGCCATGAGAGCGGGTGAGCAGCCGTGCTCTCTCCAAGTTGCTTGAGAGCAAGCTCTCTGAATGTCAAACAAGCCACGGCTCACTGCCTGTCAGGAGGATGCATCTGCTTGCATAAATTCCCTCAGAGAGGCTTTTTAAAAGGCAGGAAAACAAAGGAGGAGAGAGTTTCATGCTGTGATTTCACATCCTTCATTAACTCACAAGAAGGACACCCAAGGCCTTCCTCTTTTGGACTACAAAGCCTCCCTATTCTACAGAAGAAAAAGGAATGCACAAAGATTAAAAAGTTGTCTTAATATTAAAATCACAATTATTTAAAACAAACCTCAGTATATCTCACTTCAAGCATCACCACAGTTACCTGAGGGTAGACACTGCCATGAAAATATAATTATTTCCCTTGGGTCATTCACCTAGTGAAACTATTAGTATTCAGTAGGTAGTGAGGACACTCCTTGATGAGACCTGCCTTAACTACTACCAAGAACAGACTGAATTTGAGAGCAATTACAGGCAGCAATTAGAATTCAATCCAGCTTCAGCACTTTCAGCAGTGAAGTAAAACAACTAAGATCCTGTTTGAAAGACTGAGCATTGCAGTACATCCCCCCAGCAGTTCAAGTCTCTTAAGAGGCATGAGTAGAGGTCTGACAAGCTTTATGTACAATAGAAAGCAACTGCCCAACTCAAATGATTAAAACAAAAGCTATATCCAGAAACGAGGAGAGGGAGCATGACAGACAAAGAACAACGCTGCCAGTAATAAGTTTCACCTAAATTTAGGAAAGTATTTTTCAGATGTCTGGGTCAATGCTCTCTTCTTTTGTATCCCCAAGTTATAGTTGTTGACTGTAGTTGTTATAGTTGTTGACTACAACAGGAAGCCTCTCCATAGTTAACTTTAGCTGGGATCCATGAGACAGTGCTGAAGCCAAGGGGAGGAAAGGGTAGTGTTACACACTCCTGCAGCCTTTGCAAAACCCACTTGCTTTAACTACACTCTCAGCTACTGAGAACTACTATTGCACTCTCTCTTTCCCACTAGTTTTTGAGCCTGTCACCGCCTTTACTGTAACAAAGTGAATTGGCTGAAAACTAAATCAATCCATTTTTTTTCCTGCAGTAGTTCTCAGCATTTCAAGCACCTGACCAGCACCACAGAGAGTCTACAGTAAGCAGATACAACAATTAGAAAAATACTTTTTTTTTCAATCAGACACAGCACTGACCTTGGAAACATCAGAAATCAGGGTTAGACAGCTGATGCTAAGCTAGGAATGACAGGAATGAGGAAACAGAGGCAAGTCAGAGAAAAGATCAGAACTTAAAACACAAATGGAAAAACAGAGCCAACAAGAAAGAGAGAATGGGAGAGGAGAAACAAACAGTTACTAAGAACTTGGTACAGAAGCCAAGTCATATCATCGCTCTCCTATCAACACTTAGAAAACAGCAGTTGAGAATGTGCCCATCTCTTCTCAGCTCAGCACAAAGCAGAAACCTGAGCTTACCACCACTGGCAGATAAACTGGCAGCTCAGGTGCAGAGGCTGAGACAGAGACACAGCAGATCTCCCACACATCACCAAGCTGCCACAGAGAACTTCCTTTCTCCCTACGTTTTTTTGAAGTCTAGGATCACCTAAAGATGATCTACACATTCACTGTACAATAATCTATCCTCTCACTTTGTGCCAGCCCCAGCTCCTTCTTGACCTCCAAAAGGTCAGTTTGGTAGGAAAGAAAGCAGGTTAGCAGGGTTACTTCCACCAGCTGACCTTCCTGCACCATCTCACCTCAGAGTCTGCAAAGCATCCATGCTAGATGATGGATGGGCAAGAAATACCTAAGTGATGGCATGTGTCACTGCTGTTCTATTGCCACAATGGTTGATCTACCCTAGGACACAGCCTGGCTTCAGCCTGCTCTGTGTCATGTTCTGCACACACAGCTCCAACTGAGGCCCAGAGGAGCTGGGTCAAACCACAGACACTTGAGGCCACAGCTCAAGCACCACGAAACAAGGGTAACACCACTCCTTCAGAAACAAAACCAAAAAAAGTATTGTGGAAAGCACTACATTCATACAGCAGCTATTAATTCTGCCTCCAAATTCATACTTAAATCCAAGTCTAAGACCATCCAAGGAACAAAGGAAGAGCAATGAACAGCTTTCCAGCTAGGACCAGGCAAGGTTCCTAGTAAAAAACTGAGCAATTACCTATCTAGCACAACGCACATACAGAGGAGGCCCAATAAGGGCCTTTGTGTTTGGCATAGCAATTTTTTTGGTCAAACAGACCAAATTTCTTTAGAAACATCCACATCAAAAATGGAGTTGAGGAAAGCATGGTGTGCAAAAGTCTGCAGTTGTTCTAGTCTTGCAATGCTTTTACAATACTAAGATAAGTATCCCACTTACCTATTTTAAACTAAACTAATACAAAAGCTGATTTATTTACAGCTGTGCAAAACAACCCTAAATTACAGACTTTTGAGTGTGTCAATTGAGGACAACAGTCTGCAGCATTCTAAATTACAACAGTCTCTCATTTCTGTCTCAAAGTGTACTTCCCCAAGACCTGAGATATTTTGGAGTGCTCTAAAGGCATATGTATATTCTTCTGCATTTGCTGACAACAGCTATAAAAAAATCACACTCATTCACTTAGTTTTGAATGCTACAGTGACATTTGATATATGTCTAGCAAGAAATATTAACAAAAATATTAAGAGATAAGCCATCTCACTAAGCAAGTTCAGGCAGGAAAGAAAACAACTTGCTGACTGGGATCCTCAAAACTGCTGAACACTCCAAGCCAGCTCATTAACTTAGGCCATAAATAATATGTAGATGTGGTCAATTTAACTATCAGCAGTTTATAATATCAAAGTCAGGTAATTACTACAACTTTGTATTTTAACAATGAAGAATTGCTCTTGCAGTTTCATTGCCAAGTACACAAAATAACTTTAGCTGCATTTATCCATGAAATTTATCTTTTGCAAAATGTTCATGTGACACCAGGGTGAAGAACTAGCCTAAGGCAAAGGGTGTGAAAATGCATTTTCTTGTAATTTACTTTATGTTGCTCACAAGTCCACAGGGTGGATGGATTTAAATGGCCTATTCAAATAATGATAAGATTAGTATAGATTAACATCCTGTTCCGTGTTTGTAATTCAGGCACTTTCCTGAACATTTGGCATCAATCTTTAGGAAAAAAAGGGAGTGATTACTCTATCTCCATACACTTAAATGTTTTAACATACACGATTTTAAATGGGTTAACAACAAATACTTTGATCGAACAATAAACTAGGATGAACTATGTCATGATTTCTGCAGAGGCTTGCTTTTAGACAAAACATGGTAATTGCTTAAAGTCTACATTCTGAGGGCACTCTATGAAGCTAATAAGCATATAGAACATGCTAAAAAAGGTACTTCAATATGTTTTGAACAGAAAAACCAGTTAGTTTAAAAAGTAGGAATCTGTGCCTGATGATTTAAAACCATGTGCCTGCAGGCACTTTCTGCTGAGAAACTTAAGAATTCTGAACTGTCTTTTTCTTACCTCATTTTTGTTCATTAATTAAGTGAACAAGTGTGGGGGGTGTGATAAATTCCACCCCCTCTCCCAGTCTCTTTGCTTTGTAATGACTGAATGAACCTCAAAACATTTGAAGAATAGGCTGCTCCAGTTAAAAAGTATGTAAAGGTCTATTTATTTTAGATTGGGTTGCTGCTGTCAAAAGAGGGCATCCGAGACTCCTTCCTTTTCCATTGTGTCCTCTGTGCCAACCACTCAACTGATCCAGTTCTGAGGGTCAGTTACACCTGGAAGAAAAATCTAATACATAGATTGTCAGGGAAGCAATGAATCGTTCCCTGGGAGTCTGCCAGATCATCTAAAAACAAAGCAAGATGAGTTTCTGCTCGTATTTCTTTAGAAATAATCACGAAACACAATGTAAGCTCACCTAAATGATGTAAAAATAATACACAGACAATATACACTCGCTGAGACTCTAGAAGTCTGTTAGGAAAGTAAACCAAGGAACTGATACCTTGCAAGGGGTGCTTCCATTGCAACTCCCATTGATCTAAACCAGTGTGCCCTTCTCTGCCATGCTCAGTCACTGCCAGGCAGGTGGGCAACAAGAAAACAGATGCACAGAATATTCATTCTTGGAATTTCTCAGAGGGGAACTCAAAGGAAGGGGAAGGGGAGGAAACAGGAGAGAAAAATTAATTAAAGCTAGGGCAGTGGTTTGGTTTTCAGCAGTACTTGCCTAGGAAAACTGCTTTTGCTGGCACATCCAGCCAACACTCTCCTAAAAACATCGTGCAAAACAGCCTAAGGACTGCTATGAAGCAAGGGAGGACATCACATTGAGACAAGTTGATCAGGCAGGACCTGCAAGTTATTTAACAAGTATATATTTCTGGCAAAAACTATTAAGTATATCATCACCATATTCTCAGTAACCATCACTAGTCCTTTCTCTGATAACAAGTCTTCTACCCTCCTCAAGGAAAATGTGTCTGGGGTAGGGGGTAGAAAATAAGAGTGGAGAGCATGGGAATAATTTTTTAAAAATCTAGATATTAAAAAATCACTCAGCATGAGCAGGAGAGGATCTTACATCAGCTGTAAGATGGCCTTACATCAGCTAATAATAGTATGTTTTTGGGTTCTCCCAGCTTTAGTTTTTCCTTTATTATTTCACAGCCTAAGGTTGCACTACAGCTAGGGCTGGTGAAGCAAGTAGCACTAAGGATTTGTATCAAAGGAGCTTGGCTCAGTATTTAATGTTTTATTTGTAAATTGGACTCAAAAGCAACTGCTACTTAACAGTTTCTAAACACTCCATTCAAAGAAGACTGGCCAACAACAGTCAAAAAACTGGAAGTCTATGACTTCAGCTGAAGTTTGTGGAGAAAAGAATTAATCAGGATTTCATCTGCTAAAAATAAGCCTCTAGCCCCAGCTCTTCAAAAAGCAAAGAGTACCCCAAGAATGCTTCCCCCTCTCCCTGCTGGCCCCAAAAGTAAAAAGAGCAGCTGTTGGGCTGCCCACACACAGGCTCCCAGCAAAAGCTGCCAGCAGGGCAGAGCCACCTCAGGACACCACTCAGGCAGACAGCCCTGGACCAGAAGGAGTAAGGAATACCCTACCCCTCTTCTTTCCAAGGCACCAGTGCTCAGGCTCGTGTATTTACACTTGGCCCACAAGATGGCACTGACAGAAAAACTTTGCTTCCTCTTTTTTGCTTCCTTCCTGCCTCTCCCTGCCATCAGGCTCACCACTGGCCCTAGACTGATTCACAGGAGGACTGCCACCTACTGAAAACACCACATCATTTTCCCACATGGCTGAATCTCCCTCCTCACCTGCCCCCAAGTTACCCAGCCAGCTGGATCCTGCTGGCTTCACCCAAGAGGCAGAGTATGAGGCACACAGCTGCAGGCAGCTTGTTTTCAGAAACAGGGTTTCGGCCTCAGACAATTTTCCCAATTACTTAGAATTTTTCAGTATTTCCTGAAAAACAGAAAGACCTAGGGAAAGCTAGAAGTGTCAAAAAAACATGCTGCTCTTCATACAGGCAAACTCCAGCTTTTGTTGATACTGACAGGACCAGCCCGATATCTGACAAAACATCTAAATACAGTTAACTACAGTGAAATAGAGGGCTCAAGCTGAAACATGCAAGTGGTAAAGCCATTTGTGTATTCAGCTGAGCACAGTAAGATAACTCCCCTTAAGGAAAAAGGGGAGAAATCACCATATTCTAATATTTCTTTTTCTTTTAATTAGAGCAAGGTGCTTTTCCCCTCTCATCAACACTACCTTTCAAAATCAAGCCTGTGCAAACTACTCTCCACAGCAGAATGCATACCACCTTTCCCACACATGCCACAATATTGACATGCAAGCAGAAGTCAGGAACAGTTGCAAAGCTGGGAGCACTTTAAAAATGAGAGCAACTCACAAAAGACCTAGATTTGGAACTCCACCATTTACAGATAATTGAAGTGATTTATGTCGGCTCTTAAGTTCAAAGTAAAATCAAAAGATTCTGGCCAGATGACAGTAAACAAAAGTAGCAGCCAGCTTTGCCAGGCTGGACTCTCTTCTGCATAGTCCTCATTTGAGGTAAGCTTCAAAGCAACTGTTCTGCCAGAATTCCTCCCTTGCCAAAAGGATGCAATACAGTAGTTGTCACAAGAGGAGAAAATTTTCCAGGTTCCTGAAGAGACTGAGCATTGTCATCTCACATACTGCAGGATGCACTTCAGCTCTGAGGACCTCCTTAGTCCAAAATGTATATGCTAAGAAAATACAATGTTATGTCATTAAGGTCTGCAGGTACTCAAGTTTTCATCACACAATATACCACCATCTATAACTTATTTTGTATATTTTTTTGGTTTTCCTCTGTCACACACATGCTTGGGAAATAATCTGACACCTAATAAAAATGTAACTGTGTTCAGTATACATACAACTGTAGTTGTTTAGTGCAAGATTTATCTACATTTTTATTTTTAGTATGCTTGCATGCTAACAAATCTTCAAAACTAGTCAAGAGAAAAAGCGTGTGTGTAGGGGGGTAGTCTGAGACTTCCTAAATCCAAGTTCACAAGGCATTCATAAAAAACACAACAGCAACTAACTAGACCATAGCCATCCTCTGGGAAGTAAAAAGGCAGGCAGGTCGTCAGGAACAAGACCTGATTTCTGAAATGCACTCTCTGCTAAGCCCTGGGCTCACAGCAGGTGCCACTGTCCCGATGCCATCTCCATTCCTCTCTCTGCTGTCCCTGCTGTTCTCTTGCTGAGAGGGACAGAGCAGCTCACCTGCTCTCCTCAAGACCTGCCTTCTCACCTGGCATCCCCACCACCTCTGCACAGCCTGCTCCCTGCTCAGGCCTAATCAGAAGGGCCCCCCTTCCCACAGCTCCCATCCTTCACAAAACCAGCAGATGAGCCCTTCCTCACTGTGCTTCACAGCAAAGGAGGGCACAAGAGGGCTAAAGAAATCAGAGAGCAAGAACTCCTCTAATGAGTCAGGAGAACAGTGTATAAATTGGAAAGCAGACTCTTCCCCTTTTATAAGCTTTAAGGACTTGGAAGTTCTGCTCAAAACCCTCCAACTCTCTCTACCCACCCTTTTCTCCCAACTTTCCTAGTTTCCACACCTTCCCTCAGATGATTAACTCCTCTTCCATCAAAGAAGCAATGAAATCCTCTTGTGAAAACAGTTTGCTATATTTGAGCATGAGTAGAACACTGAAGTCTTCTGTGCATTCTCAATTAATAGTGCAATACATTTTAATTGCTAGATGAAGGTTCATTTTATTCTCAAGATCCGAACAAACACCACAAATGAAGCAGTTACACAGAAGCCTCTCCCAAACCACAGAGCAGCTCATTTTCAAAACTGTTCTGAACAGATCTCCACCAGTGCTGTGGTTTATCCTGGCAGGCAGCTAATCACCACTGAGCCATTCATTCACTCATATCCCAGCCCTCCCCACCCCACCCTCAAGTGGGATAGAGGAGAGAACTGGAAAGAAAGGTTAAACTCATGGGTTGAGATAAAGGCAGTTTAATACGACAGAAAAGGAAGAGGAAAATAACAACAATAATAAGAGAATATAGAAAAGTAGTGATGCACAAGCACCTGTTGAGCATCAGCACGTGGACACCCCCTGGCCACCTCCCCCCAGTTTCAGTGCTGAGCATGACACCACCTGGTGTGGGATATCCCTTTGCTCAGCTGGAATCAGCTGTCCTGGCTGGGTCCCCTTCCAACTTCCTGTTCCCCAATCTCCTCCCTGGCAGGACAGCACAAAAGTTTAAATAATCCTTGCTTCAGAGTAAGCACTGCTCAGAAACAACTAAAACAGAGTTATTAACATTATTCTCATTCTAAATCCAAAATTCAGCACTATACCAGCTTCCAGGAATAAAATTAACTCAATCAGTCAAGACCAGGGGGACTAAATATTTACTATGCCACTGCAATTTGCCGTGTACATGCTGACCACCAAGATGTGACTGAAACATTTTGCATGTTTTCTGACACACTAGACTCACCCTCACATATGCTTCATGCAGCAAAGAAAGGAATCTGCACCCATGATAGATCCATTGTGCCAGACTCTATATGCACACTGTCTTATACGTGTTATTAACAAGCACCACAAATCGTGCAATACAAAAGAACTGACAGGAATTAAAATATTCATGGTCCAATTCAAAATTATTTTTTACTTGGAAGGTACTGAACATAGACCTCAAGAAACAAAAAAAGTACCATCTTATTCCCCAGCTATTTGTTACAAAGACACTTGTAACCACCTTTGTTTCTAAATAGCTTTTTTTAAAATCTTTTTAAAATCACCCTATATCAGGTGCTTTTGAATATGTATCCCAATAAGGAGGTTTATTATTGCTCTTTAATGAAAGCCACTGGACTCACTTAAGTCAAGAGGTGATAGCACAATACTCTGCTACTGCTGATGCAACAAGCTCACACAAGGCAGAATCACAAGGAATAAATTCTCACTGAAAGAGAAGAAAGGTTTAAGTGAAAAGGAAACCATGCAAGGACTTGAGAATCTACCATGCAAGGATTTGTGTTTTAGACTGGGTTTTACTAAACAAAACTGTAACAGTTTCTGATCCTACCATTCCTGCTTGTCCAATGCCATATGTTCCTGCCTCTCTGTGTCACCTTCTCAGCTAGCATGACACTATGCACAAATGGTATACAAGATGAGGAACTGGCTTAATCTCGGACAAAAAAAATTACTATTTTTCCACCTTTCTATCTGTAAGACTCCCTTAAACTAGTATTCAAAGGCTTCCCTTCAATAAGAATACAAAGGACTGGTAAACACATGAAACACAGTCTCAGTCCTAGACCTGCTATTCTGTGCATCATAAAAATCCTTCATATCACATGAAGCCATTCTTATGAAAATAATGTAAATAAGTCAAGCAACAGCATCTCCCTGTCTTAAAAACACATATTTACACATGAAAATTATTTAAATTGAGGGCGTGAGGGAGAGAGAAGTAGTCACTCGTTGGAGGTCTGTATGTACAAGAAAAGTTGCAGTGACACACTACACTTCACTGTAAGCAATATCTAAAATAGATTCAGAACAGTTTTGTGGACCAGCAGAAATTGGGGTGGGAGTTGGAGGAATGGATACAGTACACACATCTTTATGAAAAGATACAACTTTTCCCCATTGAAAAATATACCAGCAAGATCTTAGTCTTGAAATAAAGCTGCACAATGTACAGTGTCTAAGCCAAGAGTGGTAACTTTAAAACATGAAAATTGTGTAAAATGTTTATGATATTTGAGAATCATGAAGGCGTTTGGCAGCAACCTTCTTGGTTAGAAAGACATTGTGTTGGAACAAACCCAGGAGCAAATCTAAGGAATATTGTTTTTGACAAAATAAAGATGATGGTCTGAACAAGGGCTGAAAGGAATAGGTAGATGATTTAATTCCTGTATCATTGTCCTAAGACTGGCATAAAGCTCTTCAGAACTAGAAACCCATTTATTCCTAATTCAACGACAAGTAAATGTCAGCCAAGTCCATCCACACTAGCAGCACAGCTCTACAACTTCCTTATACAAATAGGTCTTTGAAAGTCAGCTGGCAGAATTCCCTTTCAAGTCCACACTGGTAGTAGGATTTTAGCCATAATGATCTAAAGAAGTGGGCAAGGCTCCGGGGAAAGAAGTATCACCTGACAGATGAATGGCTGTGTTAGGGGTGGGTGTGACAGAAGAACACAGACAGGTACCTTTGCTACCAAAAGATTACCTGCTCTAACAGAGGGACATTGCCAACCCTTACAGATATTTCCCCAAGGCCAGAGCTCCATTATAGACATTCACAGGCATTTGTATATCTTCAGTAAATCTTGAGTGCTATAAATTATATTTTACAAATTTGTAAGCAGTGCTCTGAATCTTAAGGGCAAAACCCTCTTGTACAAGAGATTTTATAATATACAAATACAGGATTTTCTCAGACAGTGTAATACTACCAGGTTTGCTTTATTTCTTGATTGGTTAGTTTATTATAGAAATAAAGTCCTGAGTTTGGCATTGCTGCCTCTGTGATAGAATGACCATCCTTGAATCCTAGAGGCAAGCAGGCCTCTTGGCAGGTAGAGAAAATGTTCTCAGATCCATGGTTTGTCTTTTTCCATTAAGTAGTTGCTATCTTATCCACCAGCATAAAAGTCAGAAATACGAAGAAAGAAGAAATCTGTTAACATTAGATATTTGTAGATAAGCAAGCATTAATCTATTATTTGATGAAAGCCAGCAATAAAATCCTGCAAGATGCTACTTACAGAATTTGATCACACAGACCATGACATTGTTCACAGGATACATCAAGCATTCTGCCCTTTAAACAGCAGATACTAATATGGTCATCCTATTTTTGTTTACTATTCTACATTCCACTGCTCCTCCAACAAACCTCACTGCTTTTGAACTATACAGTGATTTCTCCAGGGTTTGTTTTTAGTCCTGCAAGCTGTCAAACAGCTCTGGTCAAAGAATAAGAAAAGACAGCATTATATTCGGGAAGCTCAAGTTCCTTTGAAGGAGAACAAAACTAGAGTAACTTGACACAGGTACAAGATAGTCATAAAGGCGAAACTTCCTAGGGCTCAGGTAGAAATAAGCCACCACTTTTTCATTCTTCTCTCCTTTGCCAGACTTCTGTGAAAGATATACCTACAGTGAGTTCCTTCTTAACTACTCATACCTGTCCATATTCTTCTAGAACAGAGTCCCTCAGGTACAACATGTATCTAGGAGCCTGTTTCGAAAAGCAGGTCATGCTCCTCAGAAGGGAGAACAGTTAAATGTCTTCCCACCCAAAGAGAAACCTGGGTGGGAAAACAGCCTTTAAAGAAAAAATGGCAAGAAAGGTATATAGCAAATATTCTATTTGCCTAAGGAAAAGGTGCACAGTAAGATGTGAACTGACAACACAGGTAGCTATTCTACAGTCCCCACCATCTGTACAGAGATTCAGCAACAGCACTGAAAGTTCAAAGTAGAATAAACTACTCAACACTACAATAATTCTAAGGAAGCACTAATGGCTTTCAGAAGGGAAAAATATGGAAATTCAGTCCCTGGTGGAGGTCTTAGGAACATTTTTTCATTAATAGGTCTCAGTTCCTTGTATCCGCATACAAGCAAGCTGTATTAAAAATAATTTAAAAACCAGATACTTGCAGCATATTCTTCCGGTTATTTCTGGAATCATGCTTTGCTTTACAAAGATTGCTGCAAGCTCCAAATTAAGTATTCTCTTTTCTCTGGAACACTTAAATATCAAAAAATACAGGGAGGTGTGGGAAGGCAGCCATTGGTTTCCTCCAAGGAACAGCAATCCTTCTCATTACAATTTGAAATATCCTTTCTGAATGTTTTATTATCTTTCTAACAACCCAAACTTACTGGAAAGCAAGAGGAAGAAAATAAGAACAATTTTCAGACACCAGCACTTTTCCAAATCAACAGATTTTCTCATCTCTACCCCTTATTTAACACAACCAAAAGGAAAACAACCAAAGTTATCATGTCCTCTAATAAGAGGATCCACAGATGAAAGCATCTCTAAGAAGCCACCTGCTGCTGTGCAACTCTCCATTAACCACACTAGTTTATTAAATTCTGAAACATGCTGTAACAAAGTCTCCAAAACCAGAGACCGACAGAGCTCCAGCAGGGCAAGGAGCTCTGACATGGCTTTGTAAAAATATACCACCACTGCTTCCAAGATGAGCTCAGATCTGGGAAGTGCTTGTACAATGCTGATCTTGGGCTAATCAAACCGCAACCAGGCTCACAAAACTACACACAGAGAAATCATCTGATCCAACAACATAAAATTCACATTCAATATAAGGTTCAAGTGCAACCTTTATAGATCAAGAAAACACCACATTGTGGAATACATATTAGGAAAAGCACCACATAAGTGCGCAGAATGTCACATCTCCCCACACCACCCTAGAGCTTCTCTGATATTGTCCAAATGTTTGTATTATTTAAGGTACCACATACACATCCACCCCTTTGTCAAATATTTGTACTCACCACTAACTCCCTTTCAGCTCATCTGCCCTCTCTGCCAGTATCCCCTAAAGGGTTCCAGAGATGCTCCTCACACTCTTCGCCCAACGCAATCTCTAAAGCTTGACTGCGACTCTGGAAGCAGCACACAGACCCTGCACAGGGGAGCTGTGGCATCTCCCCAGCTCCCACAGACAGGAAGGCACAGATTCTCCAGGGCTGACTCACACCTTGGGAACAGAGGGAGGGGAAGAGCCCAGGAGTAGCGGATGGCCAAGAGGCCCCTGCCAGCTGCTCCCTGGTTGAATCCAGTCTGCCATTGCTCTCATCTTTGGCCACAGTTAGGGGGTTGGAAAAATTAATGAGAAAACAACAGGGAACAGACAACGTACAAACTATAAATACATGCACAAGAGCTACATAAGCCCAAGCTTATGCTTGTGCCCCTTCTTGCCAGCTTCTGAACTCTCTGGTAGCTTGGGAAAAATTCCTGTTCCAACATGCTGAGCTGGAAGCTACGGCTGCCAGTTACCTCCACGTAAGAAAGGTGTTTCCGGCAGTCTTGCTGAGAAGCCCCTGGGGCCAGGTTAACAATTTGACTATTCCCAAAAATATTCAGGCTTTCAGAAAAAGGCCAAAATTATCTTTTCTTTTAATCATTTTTCTTCATTTTCTCATCACCCCAAGGAAAAGAGCTGATAAAAGCTTTCTGCAACTAGAAAAGAAATCAAACTGCAACACTATAACTATTCTCAGCCTATCACAATTGCAATAGCTTCAAGCTTTGTGAGAGATCTGATGAAGGAAATTCGTAAAGGGGAGGCAACAATATTAATGCTATTTAACAATTACAATACTCAATTTACTTCTGCATTGAGATCTGAACTACCTCCTCTCCCTAGTCCTCCCCAGTTCATGAATGTCCACCACTTGAAGTTTGGATCTGCTCACACACATGAATGTTCAAAACATGAAAAACTCAGTGTGGCCCAAGAAAAGACAAATGGAAGTGACCGCTGCTCCAAAGCAAAAAAGAATGCTTGACATAATGCACTATTCACCCCAGAACCTGGCTTCTGACTATTTCAGAACTTAATTCGGTTTTTCTCCCAAGAAACCCTAAGGGATTTTTCTATGTATTTGGAAGGAAGGAGGAAAGGCAGGTAAAAATGTAAGGACTTATTCACAAGAGGAGTGCTAAAAGCGGTCTTAACTTTCATCTTTATCCATGAGGGAACCTAAGATTAAGGGCAAGTCCTGCACTAATGATTTCACTAATGATACTTCACTGTTTAGAGGCCTCAGGAAAGCAATCGGGGTCTTTTTTAATTACATTTGGTTACTGCCTGGCAAAATCATAGGCAAGACCAGAGGTACCGTAAGACCCTGCATATTAATTAAGGCAACACTACATTAATTCAAGTTCAGAAGCACTAGAAGCCAATTTTTTCACCAAAAAAAAAATGTCTCCAAGAACTGAAATTACAGTATCTCTCACTTTTCCACTCAGAGAAGCTGAAACCTGTTTTTAATCTCATCAGTTCCTTCCCACACACCAACATCAAGTAAACTCGACAGCAGTATGTACTTGCTATAGCTAAATATACCAGCAATATTCGAGAACCTAATTTGCAACCCTGCGAACATACGTTCAGAAAAGATGGCAGTTTGCTGGGCTTTTATGTAATGCAAATTTAAATAGAAGAACCAGCACCTGCCATTTTCTTCAATTAGCATTTCACTCGGCTGTAGGCATCTTCATTTCTCTAAGCCGACCGCTGCGCTTCCAAAGCGATTCCACGAATGAACCGGACACAATTTATACGTACCAAGAATTCACCGGGACCGAAGAGCAGTGGTTTTAGCCGCCGCGGGGCCCGGCAAACCCCGGCACTGGTGCGTGCAGTGACAGAGGGACGGGGCGCGCCCTGCCCGCCCGGCGCTGCCCGGGCTGCGGCGCGGCCCTTCCACGCGGTA
>VXBR01002036.1:949429-963934 GCA_013400215.1 Cisticola juncidis | reverse complement strand
GCGTCCCCCCCCCCGCCGCTCCCCTCACCTCCCGCTCCCTCCGCAGGCAGCGGCGCCGAGCGCTCCCACTGGAGGGTTTGAACCGGGAAGTAAACACGGAGCACAGGAAATGGCGTGCGAGGGCGGGGGGCGGCGGGCAGGAGCACGGGCAGGGGTGCCCCGGCCAGGCGCTGTCGCGGGCGGCTCTGCCCCGGTGGGGCGGGCGGACGGAGGGAGGGACCGAGGNGCCGTGACGGGCTTGGCTGCAGGGCGAAGCGGCCCGGCGAGCAGCCCGGGAACAGCCCCTCCTCGGGAGGAGCGGGGACCGCGCACAGGGCACAGCGCGCACGCCGCGGGTGGCCGGTGCCGCCAGCGGGGCTTGTCCGTGCCCACGTTCTGACTCCGGTCCACCCTTGGGTATCGGTTTTCTAACGAGGAAATATACCCTTCGCAGAAATGCTCCGAAGACCTCTGCGGAAAATACCAGCACCCGGAGTTAATAATCTACCAATTCCGGGGTCTGATGTTAACGACCTTTATCTGTAGTTTATTAAACAGCCCCTTCCTGCCCCAGAAGAAAAGCAACTTCACAAAGCGGAAAACCGTGACTGAATCTAAGAGGTCTGCTCTCTGCAGCCGCACTCAGATGCCTTCAGCTCAACCTCTGTCTACCTCAAAAGCAAAGTGTAGCCCTTCCACGGAAAAGCAGCCAGCCCCAAGAGCTTCAGGGACATGGATTAACTTACAACAGCTTAACTAAATTCTGTGTGCGCATTGGTATCGTTTCACAATAAATCTATTGATTTCTGTGAAATAGTTTAGCAAACAAATCGTTGCCCAAACTGGACACCTCGTTCTGTCAGAAGGAGAAAGCCTAGCACAGAAGTGCACTGGCAGGTCGCTGGAAACTGAGGTGTTGCAATACACAGTGTCATGGCCTTTGATCATGCATTACACTTGGAGGAGGTTTTGTCAAACACACATGTATGTCAAGGTTACAAAAACTCACAGCATAATCCACCTGCATCACACTGGGAACTTCACGTAAGGTTGACTCCAAACATTCCATCAAGCTGAAACCAAGGTAGTGCCTTCCCACATGATTATAAGATGTTAAAGATACCTCTGACCCCATGAAACCATAAAAATTAACAAATGTGACAACATGACAGGGTGAACCTGGCACAAAGAAATTTAAAACACAAGTCACTATTGTTTTCTAAACAAAATTCAGATGAGTCTTAAATGAAAGCCTCTAGTCTGTAGTACAAGGAATTTGGTAATGATATGAGTTGAAATATTTTCCTTTCCTTGAGCAAAGCACACATATACACACCCCTCCAAACTCCTCAAATTTTTTGGTACTACAGTAAATCACTGTGGGTTAAGAATAATCCTTTACTACACCAAAACATAATGGGAACCCTAAAGAAGCCCTATGGAAGTACTACAGCCCAAAATACAAATTCATTACACTTGAAGGATAAAAGAGGTGAGAGAGCTCTCCTGAAAACACCATGACCTTCATGTCTCTTGCTTGAAATACTTTTTGATTCCTCTATTAATTTATTTCTTAATTCTAGTAAGAAATCTAAACTATTATGCCAACATCTCTTTTCAGAATAAGATGCTGGATATTTTTTCTGTGTTGATGCTTCTAGTATGCTCTCTCCTATATATTCTTGATATTCACACAACAATGATACAGTTGCAATTTATAACTGTTTTATCTTAAACTATTTGAATAACAACTGGGGTTTATCTCCTTTTACACGTGCCACTTCCTTGTCTCTTATGTGTACCCACCATTTTCTTTTTCATCTACTTTGTTCATCAAGGCCTCTTATCATTCTGAGAAACCTTAACTTTACTTCTGCTCTTCAAACACGAATAATGTCTCCCAAGAAATCACAGTAAATTCAGGTTTCTCTTAAAAGAAGCAAATGTCTTGTCTCATAACGTAATCCCCATTAACACAAAATGTCCTAAAGTCTCCAACACATTAAACTCAGTAGTTCTAAGAAACCCAGACACATTACCACTCATAAGAGGCTGCATATAATTCATAAAAGACGGAACAATAACTGGAANGGGGGGGGGTGATTGATGCGAAGAAAGGGGAGAGGGTAAGGAGAGACATGATTAGAGAAAGGCAAAACATTTCAATTGAAGATTAAAGAAACAACAAGCAAAGAAAACCCAAACCCTGCAAACTGTTCCCTGTCAGGTCTGGAAACTTAAATTACATGCCAAATACACCACTGAGACCTTAGCCCCACCAGCACACTAATGCATGTTTCCACTTAAAAATCATCTTCATCAAAACAATAATATAAGTCACAGTAAATCTTTAGAAATGTCATTTCTTCCTTCAAAACAAGGGAAAAGACTTTGGAGTGATAAAAGGAGCAGGATACATTTTCTCAGCTCTGTGGCTGTAACAGCATTTTTATACAACAGAAGACAGAAGCATATGGGTAAAGAATTTAAAAATATCTTAGCATTTCCATCCTGCTAGAAATGTAAAGCATTAATGATAAAATGAAGCAAACCTGTTATTTACCTGGAAAATCTTAATGTGATTCTGGCAACCTTCTCTTACAGACAGCTGAGAAACTCAGTAAGGGAGCTGAAGAACAAAATCAGCCCTGCGACAGGATGTTGAAGTGCAGTTATGTGGGCCAGGCCCATGACAAAATCACACATATGGTACACAACATCCTTTACAGTTCCAGGAAGCTCAGGAGCATAACCCAATCACACAGATCGCATTTATAGCCTCACAGACTATTCAAAATGTACCAGAACATCAGGCAAGCAGACCACAGGCAGGTAAGTCCTAGTCTGCCTGAAAGACAGCAAATACATTCAGAGACAAAGGATAAACAGAATAAAAGTAGGATCATATTCCCAAATTACTTAGCTTAATAAAAAGTAGGTTGCATGTACTTAAAGCCAGTGAAATAAAGAGGTTATATATTTTCTTCTCCGGTATTTGATTCATCCTTTTCCTAGACCAACACCATTAGTTCATTAATGGGGTTGTTTACTTCTTAAATGTATACACAGCTCTTAGTACAAAGAGGCCCCAGTGTCCAACTGGAGCCGCTGTGTGCTCCAGTAATACAAATAAAAAAGGTTAACAGTAATTAGAAAAAAAAAGGATTCCAGAGGGACATGACAGATTCTTAATTAGGGTCTGGGGTGCCACGATGGAATCCAAAGAGATGAGAGGAAGGTAATATGCAGAGCAACCAGTGTTTAAACCACTTCTTTGTGGTTCAGGGACAGGTTCTGATTAAGACTTAATCTCTCAGGGAACAGTGCTAGAAACTACAGCTAGTTCAATGAGGACACTTCTGAGATACACTGCAACTATCAAGGAGCAGAGTACATTTCCCACCATCCAGAAAAGGTGGGGAACAATGTGCAATGCAAATAGAGAGTACCTAGCTAAATATTACATCCCTTTTAATCAGTTTAAATCTATGATTTTAAACAACATAACAAGTGAATACAAAAGGGCAATGCAGAGAGGCTGTATCAGGAGAAGGTATGACGGGGTGGTCTTAGAAAAAATGAAAAAGGTTACTACGAGTTCATTTGGACAGGGAAATTGTATGAAGAAAATAAGCAAGGAATGTGTATAACAAAAAATGGATTTTTTTTTTTTTAAAGCAAACCAACAGTTCTTTGATTGCAATCTTAAGTAAACATGAGACATTAATAAAAAGTAGAAGACATTGACAGCCATATGTATGGGAAATTAGCTGTTTACTTGTATTCATCTGCTGAACTAGTTGACAAACTGGGTCACAGAGCAAGAATTGTACAAGGTCTTTACATAGAAACTGGAATCTACTAGATAGACAACACAGTTTCTACATGCAAGTTACATCAGTAATTTATCTAGCACAACATATAATAAGTACAACATGGTTTACTATGTAAGGAAACAGTTACTAGAAAGCAGAAATAATAGGGAATGTAACACTAACTGCAAACTAGTAGCCAAGTTCAGCAGACACTTAAAAACGTTCTGTTCAGGTGTATGGCTGCTGGAGCCTGAAGTTCAAAGACTGAGCCTTTAAGTAGGAATAAATCCATTCACCCTGTCTGGAGCCTTTTACATGAGATTCCCCTCAGCACAAAACATTTTTCTCTCTATGATTCAGAACACCTTGTGCACACAGAGTGTTACTGCAATCTAATCAGTAAAAACACCATAATTGCACAATGAAGCAAAGCTAACGAAAGGGTCCTATTGATCACATTCGGTCCCACAGCAGCTGTGTTTCCCTTGCTTCCAACCCTTTGAGTGGTCAAGGGCAACTGGTCTTCCAATGGGGCAAACTCCTTCTGCACAAGCACTACAGGCTGGGATTTGTTCCCAGGGTTTGTGTTCAGGGATAAAAGCAAGATTAAAAACATCATGAGGAGGAAGCCTGGCCATTCTCACACCAGCCTGGGTGGTGAAGCTGCAGGGAATTACCTGTCCAACAACTCCTGCAGGTTCCCTCCCTCCCGACCCCTCCCAGCTTTTGCCTCCTGTCTGCACCCAGGCCCAGCAGGGCCCATCCCTTTCTTTATTCAGGCTTCCTTCTCTGTCCCAGACCATTTTCCCTCACAGATCACACCCAGCAGGGATGGAGAAGAAAGAGTGGCTACATAGTTACTCAGGAGGACATCCTCTGCTTCTCCAGGAAGCATCCACTGCTTGGCACCAATGGCAGGTGCAGCATTTCCTCCAGTCGGGGAGCAGTTGGGCTGGGAGGACTGCAGATGGAGCCCCATGCTCCTCTCAAGACAGCAGGAGGCACAGCTGCACTTCAAAGGATTGCATCTTCCACGTGTCTCAGTAAGGAGCACTCTGCAGTCGAGCCCAGTCACTTAAAGAACCACACATTGTACTGATGGCACGTTCACAGGATGCTATAACTAAATTAAAACACACATCAGCATTCTCAACAAAGTGCAGTTTTGTTTTAAAATCAGTTGTCTTGACAGAGCACCAGACCTTAGCAGGATAGTTTCCCCAGTACTGTAGCTCTTTAGCACTGACTTTTCCCACCCTATAAAACCTGTGGCCCACAAACTTTTCAATAATAATCTGCACAGCAGTCAGCATGGGCTAGACACCTGTATTTTGGCTTGAGGAAACCCATGCTCTGAAAGCACAGCAGCAGGCAGTCAGACAGACAGTCACATAGACAGTAAGAGCTAAATCCAGCAAAAGACTGAAGCTCCTACAAGTCATGCTCTAAGATGCCAAAATTTTATATTTCCACAACTCACCTATGCTCTTCATACAATACAAAAAGAAAGGAAGGTGCCTTACGATATGCCCTAAAGTTCTTATTTGCTGAAAAGGATACCCAGCCAGGAAGTTAATCACAACACTGCAGAAAGTAAAGGTGGTATTTACTTAGTGTTCCAAACTCCAGTCATCTCCTAGACTTATAAGTGTCCTTTGAGTGTCATTTGGAAGAACTCTCTGAAAGGTGGTTAGTCTCCATTTTTTTTATTAGCAATAGAACATAAAGGTTCCCAAACCTCTTGCCCTCGGACACTACTATTGGTGACAGCCACAGAAGCAGCTCTTAGATCCCATTGCCTCACTCCAAAGCCATCAGCATGACTAACCCCACATCTGACAATCCTCTGCTTTACATTCTACATCCCCACGTCAATCCCTGTATTCCATCTTTCCATCTCTCCCACCTCAGCCCACATACCACCACCTTCCCAACCAACAAATTCAGTCCCACATTTAGCCACACAGCCCTAACCCACCACCATTTCTTTTCTGTC
Source organism: Cisticola juncidis (assembly GCA_013400215.1). NCBI lineage: Eukaryota > Metazoa > Chordata > Aves > Passeriformes > Cisticolidae > Cisticola > Cisticola juncidis. The sequence continues at coordinate 958,144 of VXBR01002036.1, read as the reverse complement.
CAGCAAGCCACACCAACTCATCAGCCACCACTCTGTGCTCCCTCAGCCTCCACTTTGCTATGCTATCTGAAACCAAGAGCACTTTTTGTTGGCTGAAGGCTCCTCCAGCTCTTCTGATTTCTTCCTCTGCACACGTTCAGAAATGCTCCTCTGCCTGACTAGCCATCATTAACCATGACCTACATTCAAACACACAAATGCTCTGCTTTAGCTGCTTCACTTCTTTAGTGTAATAGCCCTCAAAACATAAGTTCAGCTAAGTTGCAAATGAAATGTACAGTTTGGTTAAAATGCCAGCCTATTCTTGTGGCAGCCTTTATAAACGGGATCATATGCAAAAACTAGAGCTGCTTTTTTCCATTAATCTGCCCTCCAAAAATGACTCTGTAAAACTGATTCAGCTGTTCGAGTTCATTTTTTCAGACACATACCTGAATTAAACAATATTCAGGAAAACAGTACTTTTTTTTGCAGTAGAAGTACAGTATTTTTGCCACTTCCCTTGGACCCTGATTAAATTCCCATCAAAATACATCGACTCAAGTTGCATCAGGAAAGGTTCAGGTTGGACACTAGGAGGTTTTCCTTCACAGAAAGAGTGATTAAACATTGGAATGGGCTGCCCAGGAAGGTGGTAGAGTCACCCTCCCTGGAGGTGTTTAAGAAAAGACTGGATGGGGCACTTAGTGCTAAGGTCTTGTTAACGAGGTGGTGTTCAGTCAAAGACTCTATGATCTCAGAGGTCTTTTCCAGCCTAACTGTTTCTATGATTTTGTGGAAGTCTATAAACTGACTCCCATGAGTCAGGTTTTAACCCAGCCTTAAGATACAAACATGGTAGTCTAAGGGCACCAGGGCAGTCCGTACAGTACTTTTGTTTTCTCAAGTTTCCATCAATCTTTTATATTTCATACAGAAAACATAGGTTGACACAGCATTAAGAAAATTATAATGCCATGCACATAAAACTTACAAGCTGTCTTTTCAACTGTTATTAGGATTCTTGCCGGTCTCCCTCTCCCCCTCTGTGACCTGAACTAGGCAGGAGTCCTACCAGAACACATGCACAAGAGTGTGCCTGAAGGATGTGATATATACACATAAGAGAGTCTGGTTGCAGCTGCAGCAGTAATCTGCTTTCTCTTTCTTCCTAAAAGCTAAGAACTAATATTCCTAATTCCTGTGGTTTTGCTTATTTTCTTGCTATTTTAAAGAAAAAGAGGAAATCAGCTAGCATGCAACTGACCCCGACCCCAAGCAGTATCATCAGCCTCAGGCTTCAGAGCTCCAGGGCTGCCAGCATTAAGCATCCAGAGGAAGATGTGTGTTTCCCTGAAGTCAGTGCATGAAAAAAAACTAATGAAGTGCAGCTCCAGGTGCAGGCTTGACAACTGAACCAAAGAGATTCCCTGCAAAGGAAGGCTGATGGGGAAGGATTTTGCACCCCTTGTCACGCAAACCCTGCAGTGTTTCCTGTGGAGCGTCGCTGTTTTGATGCAGCGCAAGCTCAGGCTTCAGGAGCCCAATCACTCAGGGTTTGTTTACACTGGGAGAGCTCTGCTGCTAGATATGCTGGCATCGCTCCTCAGTGTGGATGTAACATATGCCAGAGAGGGAATTCCGCTGCCAGTCTAACAGTACCACTTCCCCCAGTGACATTAACAAAGCCAACAAAAGCACTTCTCTGACAGCATAGCTGCACCAGTGGGGGCTATATGATTTTTACTGCTTTCCCCCTCCCCCCAAGCCATGAAAATATTCTATAGGACTACCAAAGCCCTACGGAAGGGATGGATTCTCTTCTGGGCAAGCTGCCAACATCATCCAATAGCACTCACTGCAGAGCAGGAAAATGGAGACGCGTATTAAATGCACTTAGACCCAAGCAGGGTTTCATCGACCAAGAAGGGACAGGGGCCTCTGCCCACAGGGTCTCAGTGATCCATGATGAGGAGTGGCACAAAGGAAACTTCTTGCAGATGAAGCTGGCCACCCCTGCTCAATTCCTCATCACAATTACAGTGCTGAGGCACTGAAACAGGTTGCCCAGATAAGTCATGGATGCCTCATCCCTGGAAGTGTTCAAGGCCAGGGTGGGGTTTTGAGTAACTTGGTCTAGTGGAAGGTGTCCCATGGCAGGGGACTTGGAACTAGATGATCTTTTAGGTCCCTTCCAACCCAAACCATTCTATGGTTCTGTGACTCTGTGGTGGGTAATGGCAGCAACCACGTCATACTGAGAGATGTGGAGAGAAAATGGCTTTGCTCTAGGCAGCAAAGTGAGGGAGACAGTAGAAGTGTCACACTGGCTGAGGATCAGGGAGTAAAGCTTAGCCAGCCAAGGTGCAAGACACTGCTTCCATGCTGCCAGCTCACAGTATTTTTGCAAGCCCTGTCATGCTTGAAGTGTTTTAAGGTTCCAGCTCTTCAAATCACAGTCACTAGATAACAACTAATTAAAGTCATTATTTAAGGAAGATGTATATTGATTTCCCCTCAGTGATTCATAGCTAGATTTTAATATTATATATGCATATTATATATAATATATATAAATACATATAGGTGTGTATGTATAAATACACTTACACTCATAGCTAGTCTGCAAACTTTTATGTTAAAGATAGACTTCTAGTTTTCTAAGGCTGGAACTACAATCTTAAACGTTTTCAGCTGAACAATGTGGTGCTGTCAGTCACTAGGATGCAGTGTAACCAGAGGGGAGCGTGCTGGTGGCATCCCCACAATTCTTCCTTTTCTCCACACAGACACAGTATTTGAAGAATAATTTGGGTAGCAGTAGGGCACTGAGGGCTAAAAAATCACTTTTTCTGTTGTGTATATTGTGTACAGGCATAGAAAGAATGTATATAAAATCCTTGGAAAAGACATTAATGAGAGTAAGAACAGTAGAACTGCATTATTTTTCCATGTTTTCTCACAAGAAACAATCTCATCACCAACAGTTTCCTTAATTGACCCCTCTTCTCAGGATCTGGCATACCCTTATTTAACTCAGTCTAGATCTTCATGCATTGAGAAGATCTGGTTTTCAAGGAAAAAAGCAGTGCACATAGATACAAGTCCTCTGCTTCCTCAATTAGCACAGACAGACCATATTTCTTTGGATAATATCCCAGTGACCAGAAGCACAGAGCCAGTACATAGACAGGAAAAGCAAGGACATTCTCCTTCAAAGCATTCATGCATCCCTGTGCTCACAAGGCAGTAGGAGTAACACGGCCAATGACAAGTCTGTAACAGGACCAAAAAATCCTACAAAGCTCACAGTATCACTGAGGAGAACAGCATGTATTCAGGAAAAACCTACTCTAATGACTTTGTTTGGGATAACTTTTCCCCAAGCTCTCAGCTCATCCTTGCAGTGCTTCCACCCTGGAGCAACAGCATTCATACATGCACCGGCGTTCCCTGAGCAAGCAGCCATGGCAGGCACACCTGTCAGACACAGATTATTCTTGCCACAAGCACAATAATCTCCCTGGGAGGACTGTTGCTGAAGGAAGAGAGCATATGCACATTAAAATGCAGATTTTGCTTCCTGCCTCCCAGGTCTAGTCCTGCCATGACCTGCTGCTGCTGCTTCAATACCTGCAACCACAATGCCTTCCCAGCCCATTTCAGTGAGTGAAGGTGGGACAGCCTTTGGGGTCAGCCAGGCAGCCCCCAACAGCCTCACCAAGGCTTCAGGGTGAGAAGGTCCTGACAGAAGAACTTCCAAAATGTAGGCTGCTTGGGACCAACTAGCACCTGGAAATTTCCACCTTAGGAGTAATGTCTGCACTGCTGGTGGATTGTTCTCAAGTTCAGTCTGGGCTCCACATTCAGCTCACAGCCAGAGTTGCACCCTCTGCAATGATACTGGGCTACAAAATTTGTCACTTGTTATTAACTCTGGGTCCAAAACACCTTTCCTTTCTGCTTCCTTCGCAACATGTGAAATACCACTTTCAGGTCACACCTTGTCACAACAGGAGACAAGTATACTTAGCCCTGATATTTATGAGTGAAATCAGAGATAAGTGAACATAAATCTCCCTTTGCCCAAGCCATGGGCACACACGCTCATTGCGGGGACAAGGCTGGTGACATGGCTGCCACACGTGGCAGCCCAAACCCTCTGTTTGGATGCTCTCAGTGCTTGTGCTCATACACAACAATTCATTTGCCTCGTGAATCCCAAAGGGTTAATTTATTCCTAAATTACAATTCAGAATGCCTCATTCAGCCAAAGACCTCTCTCATTAAGAAGAGAATCATACAGATGTATGAGGTATTTATACAAAGATCTTAATCTTCGCTGCCATCAGTGCTGGTCCTATCCTAATTAATAACCAAATTAATGTCAACGCCAGTACCCAATCATCCAGAGGGAATAGCGATGACGTTTCCTTTCAGCCACGCACCACGGCTCTGTCTCTGCTTTTCCGGGGCTAGCCCTGTGGGGTCCGTCTCCCACCTCAGCGGCGCGGGAGCAGCCCGAGGAAGCGGCTGTGTTTTGGATCAGCCTCCCACGCGCAGCAGAGCAGCTTCTGGGCTCCTCAGTCCCACGCACCGCACAACGCCTGGGGATGGGCCACGCAACGAGGGGGGCCAGGCCGTGCCAGCCCGGCACGCTCCCCATGCTCTGCCTTCAAACACCCAACACGCTGCTCTCATGCCCTGCAGGAGCCCCTGATGGGAGGGGGTGTCAAACGGCTGCTGCATCACATTTCCCGGTGCATCCTCCCTATTTGCCCCCAAAAGAACAAAGCTGTCCTCAAAACGATGCTTTCTGTCAAACAGCTGACCAAAAATAAAAGTACAAACAAAACTTAATGGAGCGCGAAGCCTCATATGACAAGGAAAATTCCCGCTCCAATTCTGATCTCTGTTTACAACGCTGAAAGTGGGTCAAACTGGTCTGCGATGGAGGAATCTGTTTGGAAAATGATCTCTGAGAGAAAAAGCATCTAAGCAGCAGACAACTGCACTGCAATGCTTCCACGGGGATCCCTTCCCTGCCATCAAAGTAATTCAGTTTTACCACACAAGGCTGAAATCCTGTAACTTGAAATTACAGCTTTTTATTCAAATTACTTAAATTCAGCAATTTCCTATCTTTTGGAGCAAATAAGCTAACCATGTTTCAGCATAGATCTCCATGCTTTAAAAAACTAAGACATGGCTGGATTTGAACAGGGGGAATCTGTTGTCAGTTTTGTTGATTTTGCATTTCTTTTTTTTTTTTTTTTTTTTTAATAATTGCCACTTTTGCTCATTTTCTGTGTTCAGGACAAGATTATTGAGCAGTACCATCACACTACCTAACCCAACTGTTTTGGTTTACCCTGTCATGGTCTCTTTCAAAATGCAAAGGCATGATTATGACATTAAATGGGACCCAAAAATAAGAAACAGTCTGTAGCAACATTACTTTCTAAGGTATGTGCATTCTGACTTCCAGAAATCTAGTGAATTCAATATCTGTCCTTTCCTATTCAAGATAGAAAATTATTGTTACGTAAACAAATTGAGCCAAAACTTCCTGGCAAGAAGCTCTGTAGGTTGTTCTTTGCAATGCTGGTATACAAATTTACAGCAATCTGAAGAAAGAATATACTTATCAGCCTTGAAACCCAGTAATTTGTTTTATCGATTTATGAAAATTCTGGTTTTTGACCTTCAAGTGCTTGATTCCTTTTATGGTCGCACTATCCTTAATTATTAAAAATATTCTACTAATTATTCTCAGGGTACTCAGAGGCTTTAAAAAGCGCAAAATGCCAAAAAATACATTACTAAATTCCTGCATATATTGAATCATCTTTCTAATCTGTTTTTGAAAGAAATAAATAAGTTTATAGCATTTTCCAGAAAACATCATTAAAAGCTCCCCAAGCTGATAAACATTCCTTCATATTTATAATTTGTATTTTTTTAATGTTCTCTTTGGTTTTAGTTACTTTTTTTTTTACAGAAAAATGAGCTCTGTGAGTCTTCAAAGTGTCTGCTAATGTCAGATATTTATAGAAAGTTATGATCTCAAATGATTTTAAGAACTGAATCAGTCTACATCCATGGCACAAACCTTGTATCGTTTAGACTTCAAAAATGTCCAGATTTAACCGGAGACTTTCAGGGCAAATAAGAAATAAAAAGGCTCATATTTTAAATGCACTCGGTCTAAAAAAAGTAACAAACAGTAGAAGCCAAAAAGACTTGGAAAAAAATACCATGGCACAGGAAAGGATGTCGATTTTATATCTGTTTACTAACAAACAAAGAAAAAGAATAAAGCAATGCGGAAACTGTTCAGACATAACACAGATGAGAACGTGAAAGAGGTATGGGGTACAAATTCTGAGTCTACAGAAAAAGAATATTTACAAAATTAGATGGGAAAATGAGTTTGTGAGTCTCTCAGACACATCTATGAATTAGAAAGTGCTTTGTGCATGGTCCGTGAAAGTAAGTACATTTATCCTCACAAAACCCAAGATCCCCCTTTAAAAAAAATTTTAAAGGGCTATTTCTCCCCAGACTTGCAACTAAGTCAGAGCCAGAGGAGACACACGGGGCCAGCAGGGACGTCCAGGGCGGCCACCTGTCCCAGCGCCCTGCTCGGCGCGGGGCGAGCCCGGGGAGGTGGGAGGCTGCGAGGCGCCAGCGTCCCTCCCGCCCTGGCTGCCATCCCAGGCAGCACCGCCCGCTGCAAACCCCGTGCCGAGCTCCAGCACAGGTCCCACTGACAGCTCCCTGCACAAGGGCCAGGCTGGGGCCCCTGTTGGCTGGGGGAGCTGTGCACCTCTGCAAACCCTCCTCTGCATATGGGTGCTGTGAAGGGCCCCCAGCCGAACACGAGAGGAGTTTGCTCCAAGATGAATAGAGAGCCTTTCGTTCCCTAACTGAGCTGTCCCCAACTACAATGTAACAGAAACCAACCCAAAGCTGGGAAACACTCTTTCAACACTTATTTCTGTTATGCTTTTTTGTTTATTTTGTTTTTCAGCAGAGCCTCTTTCACTGATTGAGCGCAGGACCCCATTTTACTAGGCTTGACATCTACACAAAGGGGAAAGACCTTTTCTGCCCTAAAGCTCAGAAGCCAAAGTCCAAGAGGTGCTCAGGGAGCGTGCCTGGAGCAGCAGTGTGGGACAGACTGCCAAAACCCTCCTTGGGCTTAGTGACACCAGGCAAAAGAGCCTGGGGACAAGGAGGCGTGGGCAGAGCCTGTCAGAGCCAGGGGCTGGAGGAGCCCCACCTGTCCCCGGCCCCACGTCACACGTGTCACCATGGATCGCAGAACAGGACATTTACCTGCTCTGGAGCTCCACTTCACAGCCCAGTGCACTGGACAACAATTTGCACCTCATGTACCACCTCCATAAAGCTGCAGCCCCTTGCGAGCAGGGACACACTCTTCAGCTCTACTGCCTGAACAGCCACGTAGGGGGAAATTGTGACAGGGAAAGTTGGCAGCAGCCGTGGCAGGGGCTTCAGCTGTCCCAGCTAGCGCCATTGGCCACCATGGTGGTCCCTGAGTTACCCATGCTCACACAGCCGCCTACACACTGTGCCCGCTCTCATCACTTCCATAGGCTCCCAATAGCTCTGCGGGCTCCTGTGGGGATTCCATGCCGCCATACCACCTCCCAATGTGCCTGTGAATTTGGGAGGCAGGAATGTTCTACTGCATCTGCAGAATGGGACTCCAGTCTGGAGACAAGACCTCCACGCTACGGAACAACACAAAACAGTAACAACCCCAGTGGGTGGCAAACAAAAACCAAAGGGGGACAGCCCAGCCCAGTGCCACGCTGAGCTCAAGGCGTTGGTTTCAACTTTGTGGGTCTGAGAAGTACTTGAAATACGGTAACAAAAGGTAACAAAAGCCCACTGTCAGCAGGCTCCAACGACTGGAGTGCTCTGCCAACTGCAAAAGGTGAAAAATGCGGTGTTATTTTCAAGCAAGGAGTCATCCTATCAGCATAGTAGATGACCTTCATCCATCTCCTCTTCACCACCTTGGACTGGCACACAAGGAAAGTTTTTTGCGAATATGTGGATCTCTGTGTGCCCTACGTTACTGAACATCAGGTGAGACAAAGGTACTGTCCCAAGTTTTGAGGCACAACCAAACCCCTCTCCCTCTAGCTGAGCTACGACGGGAATTACGTCCGCGCACAGAACACATAAAAGTTACCTGACAGAGTACATTTTCTTCAAACACAATGCAGACTAGAGCTGGAACGCGTTTGTTCAGCTCCAAAAAACAGGATGAGATTTTTTTTTCCACAAGCTACCGAACAGTAAAGGACCCAAATAATGCTAAAACAGCCTTCGAGAATACGAAGCATCAAACACTAAAATGTCCTTCAGAGGCTGGAAGGTATAAGCTGAATCACCTCCCAAGCGAGGTGAGGCACCGGCTGTTCCAGCAGTTGCGTAGATAAGTTTGCAGCCCGCTCGTGGCACTCAAGAAAGGGTCCATAGTCTACCCCCCAAATTTATGCATCTCCTGTGCACAGGCAGAACTCCGCTTTGGGGAGCGGAGCGTTTGTAAAACACTTGCAGAACAGTGGTCCCCCAGTAGAAGGGAAGCCCCTCCAGCCCCGCTGCCGCTCCCCGCTCTCCCCGGGCCCCCGGACGGGGATCGGCCCCTGCGCCGCCCCCCTCGCCCCTCACCGCCCTCCCCGGGCCCGGGGTCCCCCC
>VXBR01002036.1:936173-949128 GCA_013400215.1 Cisticola juncidis | reverse complement strand
GGCCGGGCACCGCCGGCAGCGGGGAAAAGTTGCGGGATCCCCCGGCCCCTCGTTTCCTCCTCGGACCGCCCCGTCGCGCAGGGAAATGAACCCCCACAAGCGCCAGGCTCGGGGAGACCGGTTTCGGGCCGTCTACCTCTGGGAGCACCGGCAGCGGGTTCCGGCCCGACCGGCAGCACGAACGCGATCTTGCCTTTGCCCGTCGCTCCCGTGCGCAAGGAAACCCGTTCGGGAGCCTCGGCCCGGCGGCCGGGTGGCGGGCTCGCCCCGGTGCGCGCCATCCCCGCCGTGCGCCTGCCGGGATGCTCCATCCCCGAGCGCCTCCCGCCAGCTTCCAGCCCGATGGTCTGCGGCACCGCCTGGGAAGCCAGCGTAAATACTCAGGAGGACCGTGAAGGCTAACCTGAAACAGAACCTTCCTGTGCCTTTTATTCTGACAAAAACCATTCCTCCAGTTCTTGGACAGCACACTATGAGCAGTCAGTGGTTTTTTGTTGGGGGCTGGAGTGGGCTCCCAGAGTCCCTCTGTTGCTATTAATCTCCCCGATGCAGCACACACACACCAGGAGAGGCGATACCACCACAGCCCCTGCTCTCCCTTCTCGCCCCACCTGACTCCCTCGAGGGGCAAAACGCCTTCAAAGCACAGGTAGAGAGAATAATGCCGACCCAAACTCATCTCTGTTGTTCTTCTTCCAGCCTGGCATGCTGCATCCTCCACCACCACAGTCCCTGAGCAGCAGCTCTGGTAGGTCCTTCTGACCAGAATCTCCTCGCAAACCACTGGCCAGCCTAGAAATAGAGGTACATTTCGATTTGAGACAAGATAATCTAATTTCAACACTCAATCTCCTTCTAACCCACATTAGGTGCAGATTTTCATAAATTCTAACACTTCAGGTAGAAATCTCTTCCAAAATTTGTTTTTCTTTTTGTTCCTTGTTTTGGTCGAGGTGAGACCAGCAGACTGGCCTCTGCCAGTATTAGTGCCCACCCAGACTCAAGCAGGATGGGATAAACAAGTACAATGCACGCAGTGGTCAGAAGACATTTAATACCTTGGCATCCCTAACAGGGGTTTCCCAGTAGCTTCCTGAGCAGGGTAAGCAGCAAGTGGGGACACCTCTGGCACTGGCTCATGGTAGAGAACAATGGGCATGAGTTTATGAAGCTTTTAATGCGAGAGGTGCAATGAGTATGTGAACAAGGTGAAAAGTGCACAGCTGATTATGGCAGGGAGCATGAAAAACCCATCCAAAGGCAATGGAAGTAACAACATATTACAACACAGAATAGTGATCTCAACAATGCATAAAGGGTTTCATTATAAGCAAAACTGAGTTATCGTGGACTGACATCCATCATCTATCTCCTCACCATTCTTCTGCACTTAGCTGTATATCCTTCCTTATTTATTTTGAAAAACAGCTTCCAATCCAATAATTTGCCAGCTATGAAGAACACAAACATGGCAATTCTTTGCTATTGGAGGGCCATGGATGGATTGCCTGGAGACTTTTGAAAGAAGCTTGACACAGATCAGGAAACCATTTCTAGATCTTTAAGGAAAAAGATGGAAATGCCCAAAAGATTTAGGTACCTGTTGTTCCCTTCCTGGCTTCCTTTCTTGTCAGACTTTCCCCTACAAGGTATTTACTGCAAAGCACCTGAACCCTCTGCACAGCTCCCTTGTTTTATTCTTTCCTCCTGCATGTCCCCCTACTGTCAATTTGTCCGGCAACCTTGTAGGACAGACAGATATTTTGCATCTGCACTGTCTGGTGAGTGGAGCCCATGCCATGGTGGGAGTTTTGAAGTAACACAAACAATGAAACATACAATTACTGCTAGTCTGCACTCCTTCTTCTTCTTTGTTTCACAATTAAAGATGTTCTGATTCTCTTATGTCCTGACTCTGGTCCCACTGTTGCTTCTAAATCGTAAACTCACAACATTTTTATTGAAGCATCCATTTTGATATTATTTAAATAACCTAAATTCTTTCTGAAGGCATCACAGAGGGATGATTTTAACCACTTTTTTCTGCAAAACATTTTAAATTTATGCAAAGCTGAAAAAGTAATTTTGGTACTTACTCTCGTAAACAATGGGTATATATGAAGCATGTATGTAGGTTCAGGTAACTTCCAGGCCTTAAATCTGTTTACACAAGCAAAAAGACTCTTGTGTTTAGCTGGGGGCATGGGAGGGGGAAGTGTCTCAGTTTAATAATATCTGGACCTCTTTTGAACGAGAAATAAATCAATGTTCTATGAAATACATCAGGCAGCTTTGGCAGAGATCTAGTAGATTTAACAACATATAATTTTCTATAAATAAAGACTGAGCAGTTGACAATTTATTTGGTCTTTTCCAAGCTTTTTTGTCATATTCTTATGGGAAGTTACTAAGGAAACCAGGTAGGCACAAGGTAGAAGATAAATTTCTGCCATGGATTAGTGAGTGGTTGAAAGATAAAACATGAGGAATAAATTGCCAGTTTGCAATTTGACCAAAAAATTACCAGTAGAGATACTTCCTCTGTTCTGTGGTATGAATTAACTGAAAGTCTCCAAAAGGTGGTTATATTTCTGTGGGTTTTATTTATTCTTTTAGCATGAACAATTGGTTTTGAAAGAGGGAGAGCAGGAGAGAGAGGAAAGAGCAGGTAAAGAAAGCTACTCTTCATTTTAGACTTTCATTTGCCATTTTCCATTTTCAGCTGTTAATACCTTGTCTACCTGTCCCTGGGCAGCAATGAGATGCTTTGGCCAGATACACAAGTCTCTGTTTTCCCTGTGCCAAGCCAAGGTCAGGATTTCGATGTGGAGGTGACTAATTAATTATCAGTGTGACTTGAACAGAAATTGCCTTGACAATCTGTAATTAGCTATATAGGAGTCATACTGGATCAATTGCTGTGCTGGGGTTCCCGTGCTCTACAAATTATCTCTGTAGTTTTAGCCTAGGGAGGTTTACATCTCTCTGTAGTGAAAGTCTCACCCCAACAAAGCACCCTTCTGTGTTAAACTCAGATGTATTTCCATGTCATTTAAACCTACCTTTCTAAACAATCTTGAGGCTTGTAGAAGAGCTAGTCTTTTGCAGTTCCTGAAACCAACTATCACAAGTTCAGTATCTCCAGCCCTCCCTGCTGTTGACTGACTACCTGTCAGCTGAAGGTGTCAGATAAGACCCATACACCAAAGATTGTGTTCGTGAACTCGGGAAGGCAACCAGTGAACTGTGCGGTGCTGGCACAAGGGTCAATGAACAAAAACACAAACAAAAAACAAAACACTAACAAAACAAACAAACAAAAAATCCCAAAACAAACAAATAAACAAACAAAAAGACAGAGAGCAAATAATTTCATTATCTTCCAAGCTGCAATGTATTTTAATAGACAGATGTAATTTTTTTTGTCCTGAGAGGCCTGTCAATCAAGCACAAATAAATGAGTACCATATACCATACAGAGAGCAGCTAAAGTGCTGATGCAGAAACACAAATCCAGGACTCTGAGAGCAGGTGTTTGACCAAGGGTGACAGCAGCATGATGCACCAGACTGCAGTGCTCAGCTCCAGGGCAGAATGGTGGGTGCCCAGGCAGGCTTGGGCCTCTCAAACAGTGACCACAGAATGTAGCATGTTGAATACACCAATGTCCAAGCCATCCCCAAAAAGGAAAAAAAAAAAAAAATCCCTAAGAAAAAAGGTGCTTTTAAACCGCTTTCTTTCATGGAGGCTGCAGGCACCTGTTACAGAATTTGAGGGAAAACAGGGATGCTTAGCATCATGAGAGCTTTTAGCTGGGAGAGAGATGACATAGAGATCAAGTCCCTCATTTATTTCCCCCAATCACAGATCTCAAATCTCTCAAGGATCTAGTGCACTCACTCTACTGCCTCCTGTGCAAGTGCCCTTAGGGCCTACTCAAAAACTGAAATACTGTCACCACATCTTTACTTTAAATCAATGCAGCCTTTTGACATCATGCTCTGATTGAGCTCAGAGTCCAGGCTGCTGCCAAGTCTTTGGCTATGTTAATCCTAGCAGTCAAATTTTTTGTTAGCATCTGCTTGATTTGATGAGGCAATCTTGTGTTATAAGCTTTATCATAGTCACTTGTGCTTTGGTAGCTTTTACCCTGGCTATGATCTTTAGGTGGAAATATACTGAGAGTCCTCTAGCAAGTCTGCAGTAGCCTAAAATGTAGCTCTGCTTTTGCGCTCCCGAGAGCATCAATTCAAGAGCTGCCTTTGTCTTCTAAGTGCAGTTCAGGATAATGGAATTGATCTGCTACATTCTTTATACTTTCAGAAACCAGTAAGTGTCTCTGCTTTCAGCAGAGATGAATATAAAAATGAAGGTCCTTGCCACGATGGGCTTAGTCTAAATCACAGATCATGGAAGATGAAGAAATGAGAAAGAAATGAAGAGGGACAATAGGCAGCAGCACAGTCACACTTAGGTTCTCTCCATGGGAAGAAAACTATTTTAATTGCCATTTCAAAAGTTTTATTCACATTCAATAAGCTCTGAGAAAGAAATGAAGGACAAGAATTGAATGGCAGGAAATCAAAATTATGAAAATGAATGAAAGCATTTTGAATTGAAACAAACAAAAAGGGAGATGAAATTCTTGGGTGTTTTTAAACAAATGCATAATGAACAAACAGTATTTTCCTAATATTGCCCCATATTTTGTTAGCACGAGTTGGAGTAAGTGCTTTTTTAACATTGTAGGCTGGACAGAAGTAAATCAGTGGTTCCCCTGTGGAAGGACTTGGGGGAGGGGAGTTGGCAGTGAGCTCCACCATTTCAAGCTAGACTCAGAGAAAGCTGTGTCCTGCAAGCTGAAATATCAGATGCAGATCTCCAGCTGGTGAAAGTTGTCACAGCTCCCCCAAAGTTGATGAATCTATGACATTTTTAAACAGCGAGCTCAACAATTTGCAAAGAGCTGTGATCACAGGGGACTGACATGACCATCCACAAAAAAGGTAAACTGAATTCTAAATTGTATCTGATGAAGAATTTTGGGCAGAGTAAATGTAACAGTGTTACTCAGTCATCAGCAGAAACACATTTGGACTATAGCACAGAAACTTGGACACTTGTTCTCTGGAAAAACTAAATCACATGGCAATAGAGTCATCAGACGACTGACAGTGATCTTATGGGAACTCAGCTTGTTTGCCCTGGTGAAACAAAGCCTGAGAAAGGGTATAGGAGGGCTGTCTAAAAATACATCAGTGGGTAAATATCACAGATAGGCATGCAGCTATTTAATCTTCAGGACAATGCTAGCACAAGAGCAAAGAGATATATACAGTTCCTGAATAAATTTATGCTGGAAATCAGAAAAATATATTTTCTTTTTCTAGCCATAAACATTTTCAATGCTGTTAAGAGAGAGCAGGGCAAATAACACACCTGTTTTTTGATTGCTGTATAATGTGCAGGTTAAAGTGATTCTATGGTTTGACTGCAGTAGCAGGGACTGGACATCACCCAGGTTCCATTCCCCAGCAGACTGTGCGTTACGCCTACCAGAATCAAAGTGGGCCAAGCATTCATCATGATGGATAAGGTTTAGTGAGAGAAGTCAAATGAGCAGAACCACAGTCAAAGCCATTCTGTCACTCTGAGTGAATGCTAATGACACTCGTTCATTGCTGCTTGGAAAATACACTTAGTAAACTAGGTTAATGGAAGGAAACCCTCTTCTCTGAGATATAAACCCACAGAGTGGGAAGCTACACATAGTGACCCTTGGATGGGTTTTTTGAGCCCTTTTGTATTCAAATTTTTCAATTTTATAAAAGTGTGCAATAGATCTATGTGTCTTTTGTTTTTAAACACACAGCAATTGGCAGACTGAAGTAGCATTCTGCTTCTTCAATGCCTTTACTTTACTCCAAAACTTTTGACAGCAGACAGACAGTTTTGAAGACATTTTTGAAGTGTGGGAGGATGGAAGGGCAGCACAAAGAATGAGAGAGAAGAAGAGAAGACAGATGATAGAAGCTGTTAGTCAATGCATTGAGCAGGAGAATCAAAATATACAGCTCTTCCATCAGTGCATTTATGACAAGATTTCCACACTTTGCTCAGGTAAAGAGAACAAGAACTGATTTTAATGGAATTGGTTAGCCAGTAAGGTATGCCAGAGGATTCTTATTCACAGTTGTATGAGTGGTTAACATACTGGATATGTTTGATAAAACTGTAAAACTGGATTAATCCCCATTCACAGAGGAAATTGCTGTTTCCCTGTAGCACAGCAAGTATCACCATCTGCTGGGTCACCTTTGTGCTGTTTTGGGTGTGGGGGTTGCACTCGCTGTCACTGAGAGCAGGGCATGCTCAGGGGAGGGTTTTGGGACCCTGCTGCCCTGGCACGCAGCCAGAGCCCCAGCCTGGCACGCAGCAGAGCTCAGCGGAACATCTATGGCTCGATCAGGCTTTCAAGGGCTCTCTGGACTGCTTGAGCAAGAGACCACGTGAGCTGATGGAGCTGTTATTTTTAGCCCTACAGTACTATTTGTTGACTGTGGCTGTTTCCTGTGCAGTAGGTTCTGAAGGGCCAAGGCACTAAAGCCTCCTAATGATGCATCAATAAATGTTACAGTCAATAAATGTTACAGTCAATAAACGTCACCATCTGCCTTACAGTTAGCATCTGCACTCTTCCAGCCCGTATTTATATTATATTATATGATGTTATATGATATTATATAGCATAGTTTTATTTTATTTTATTTTATTTTATTTTATTTTATTTTATTTTATTTTGTTTTGTTTTGTTTTGTTTTGTTTTATTTCATTTTATTTTATTTTATTTATATTCATTTGGGTTATAGACATTTGTATCATCACCAGTTGACTTCAGATTTATTTGTGACACTCTCAATCAGCAGTAAGATGGTCTTCCAGTGCTCCTTTTGAAAGAAACCAAATACTAAGTTCTGCTGAAGGCTTACCTAGATTGTGGCAGCCTCAGCTCCCTACACTATAGGGTTTTCAGGGGTGCTGTCACCAAGTATCAAGAGGAGGGTGCAGGGCCAGCTGTGGAAGATTCTCAAAGGGAATATACAGAGACGGCAACAGCTGAAATCTTGTGCTTTGCCCTGGAATCTCTGGCCACCTCTGGGTACCTTCTTTTTTGCTGATTAAAACTACAGACACCCAACAAATATGGATTATGATTATTTGGCTCAGCTCTCTACCATTTTCTCCTTAAGCTCCCAGTGTTTAAGGACATTAACCTTGTGTATTTTTCCTTGGCCTTTATAGTCCTGTTGGCAGTGATTATAACTTTCAGTGCTCTTAATTTTGTCCGAATAAAACTACTTAGTATTCTCTGATAAATTAGTAGCCACTTGACAAACACCTTACCAAAGTCTTCCAGAGGGCCTGAATCCTAAAGATCTACAATGTTATAAAGCCAAGGTGCACATATGGTTACACCAGAGCTGATTCAAATGGAGAAATAAGCATCACTGACATGCTGAATTTCCTAGAGTTCCTGAGCTCAAGTGACACCACCGTTTAGCAAAAAAACTCTGTAAGATCTTCCCTCACAGGCCATATTCTCCCATGCCATATTCTCCTTACATTCTTTCCTATTTGACTTGGAACAGGCTACCCAGGAGTCACTATCCCTGGAAATGTTCATAAAACAAGTAATCATGGCACTTCACAATCTGGTTTAGTGGGTGTGGTGATATTCAATCCAAGGTTGGAATTTATGGTCTTGGAGGTCTTTTCCAACCATAATGGTTTCATGATTCTGGGATTCTAGGTGTAATCCCACTGAAGTTATTATCCCATATAAAAATGCTTCTTACAAGGAGAGTGTCAGGCTTTCACTACTTGATGGCTTTGTGTTAAATCTTATGCTTCCAACCAAATAATGAGATATTCCTGCTTTTAAACATAGGAACTGGACTATGAAACATTGAAAGAACCTTGGGGTGAAGATTGCCTTGAATTTTTGTCTCCTTTTTCTTTGTCCATGTTTTCTATGCTCCCAACAGAGTTTCTATATCCAAGTAAAGCCTATCTTGAAGACAGCTCTGCAGCCATTGTGCCACATGTTTCAGCCAATTTCCAGAAGGCATATTCCAGCTGCTTATTGGATACAGCTACAGAAAGGAACAACATTGCATAGGTAACCCAAAGCATTTTTTAATTCAACCAAGTAAGTTTTTCAGTGTTTACCTTGAATTTTCTAGGGCACCTTCAAAGCACTGCAGATCTCTGTATTTTCAGCATGTTACATGTGATGTCTTGATGTGATGATATTTATAAACCTGTACTAGATTAATCAGTAATCAATGTAATGGATTGACTCTACACCTAGTTGTCTTTCAACCTGAAGAGTGTTCAGTCTCATCTCTGTCAAGAATCTCTATCTGATCAGTGAAACAGACCATGATAAAAGCTGTGTAAAAAAGCTTCCTTCTTTACTAATTGGACTGGACTTGGAAATCAGAGGCTTTCCTGGGAGCATTGCCTATTTGCCTCATAATTATTTGCATATTCAGTTCAACAGCAAAACAAGTCTGCAATTGTTCATTTCAGAAATTCAAATCTCCTTATCATGTATGTCAGTCAGAAGAAAATGTGCAATCACTGAATCAATACGAAACAGTACTAAATAGGTACCACCAGCACTACTTTAGGATTAGGAAGTGTATTAAACAATAACTTAAGAAGCAAAGGATGTCAAGGGAAGGAAATTTGCTGGAGACATTGTTCAATGTATCCTTGCTAGTAGAAGGAAGAATTTTTCTACTGTTCAATATGTAAATTACATTCACCCTCTAATTACACCAATTGAGGCAATCTGAGGTAGTTTAGCATTAAGAAATGTTTGTAACCAATTTATATTTTATGTTTAACTCACAACAGTATCAACATAATCTTAACATTTAATAATATGGGTGGGATCAGACCTAAATGTGAGCCTTCCGCTTTGATGTCTGACAAAGGTAATGTTAACAGAGATGCTCAAATGCTCCTTTGCTGTTCTGCTGTGGCTTGAATGTCACAGCTTAATGACACTGAGAAGAAATAGCACCACCAAAATAACTTGATCCACCTATTTAACCTTCCAAATATACACTAGNAAAAGTTGTGTGGAGGTAAAAAAAAGGCTCCTGAGAGAGAGTGCAGTTATCACCATTCTCACCATTCAAATATGCATTGTTTTTTCCGGATTTTGTTCCACCCAAACTCACAAGAGTGTCTGGACCAGTAATGATTACTTTTACACCACTACATTACATTATAAAGATTTGTGTCTACTGGTCAAATCCTTCTTGAAAATAGGATTATTTAATTAGCTAACACAGGAGTTAAAACACCAAAGTTCATGCTCAAGCAAATTTGCACTAAGTAAATAGGAGTTTTACATGAGGAAGAAGTAACAAAAAACCTCAAAGCCCACTCCTGGCTTTTATTCTACCCTAAATTTCAGTACAAAACAAAGGAAAAATACTGTCCAAAACATGAAGTATAAAATCTTATAATTTATTCAAAAGATGCTACTGCAGCAGACAAATTTCAGCTGTGGCAACTTCTGGGGTTGAGAATAAACCATTCTATAAAACTTGTAACTGAATAACATATAAAAAGTAATTTTCTTGAGTGCAGTTTCCCAGCTCTGAGGAGTTGATCATATAAACCTGTATGAGCAGACACATGAGAGACAAACTTTCACCACCTCTATTCCACCTTTGATTTCAAGCTCAGACAACTTAATTGCTAGGGCACAGATGAGGCTGAGGCACCAGAAAGCAGGTCTTTCATAAATGGGTTCCCCTGTGCAGTTTCAACATTTTGTTCTTGACAAGAAAGCTATTCAGAAGTTAACTCAAAGTTTGGAGTTGTTTTCCAAACCCACAGGGAGAAAAATGCCATTGGCTACACTCTTGCCTGTACAACTGTACTATTTTTGTTCAAACAAATATAAAAACAGTCTTTTAAACAAAACTTTCATACATATATGCAATATCTCAAAGGAAAAGTCAAGCCTTGCTGTTTCCTGCCATTCATACAGTTCTGAAATGGCAAATGAGAAGTTGGAGACACCATTCATTGCTGCTATTGCCTGAAAAGAGGAACTGGACTGTTTACCAGTGCCAGTGAGGACACATCCCTCTGAATCTGCACTTAACATCCTTCCAGGAAGGATGCTTCTTGGTTGCTACAGAAGACTGCTCATACATCACAAAACAACACTGCACTATCCTGAAATGCACAACTGCACAAGAATGAGAGAAACACTGATACAGGAAGACTGTACATTTCCCAACCTTCATAGCTCATGATATTGAATACTAAGTTTCATTTTTGCCAAATTAAAAGCAATGGAGAGAACTGCAACAGGACTTTTATGGGAATTTTCCTTCCTTACTCTCTCATATTGTCTTTAATGCATGAAGAAATAATTTATGTCCAGGGAAAATTGTTCGGAATTTCTCTGGATTTTAAATACTGATACAAACAAAGATTAGTCTTCATGCAGACGTTGCAACAAATTTTGAATTAATAAATGCAACATTGTTTTTTGACCATAGCTAAATGTCATGCATATGTAAAAAATAAGAAGTGAAAGTAATGAAGTGATGAATTCTGCAACTAACTGAGGTCTATCTATGCCCGTTCAGCTAGTACTGAAGTTGATTCAAAGGAAAGGCTTGAAGCCTTTGAAGACTCCAACTGGAGAGAATTATGAATCAAGTAGTTTAACACCATATATACTTATTTAAACATTACATAAAAACAGACTGTATTTTACTTAAACGATAGCAGCCACAAAATGATCCCACATTTTTTATTCAGTCTGTGACAAACACACTGAGATCTTTGCTTTAACAACTGTAAGAGCAGATCTTCTGTAGTAGTAATGAAACACAATTAAACATTTTGTGATGAGGCTGGTATACTCTTACTCACATGGAGATGGGCTTTACTCCTCAAAGAGACACAGTAGGACTGTTTGAGGAGCAGATACCATGCCACAAAATAAAGAGATCAAAATATGAGCACAAGACACTTTTATTTAAGACTTCATTTGTACCTTTTAATTTGCAAAGCATAGGACAGAAAATATGCTTTATTTTAAAGTACATTTTAGGGGAATATTTATTAAACAGTATAGGTTAACTGAAAGATACATATTTTTACACTTAATTTACAGCCAAACAACCTAAAGAAATGAGAAAGAGAAACAATAGCACATCATGCCTGCAGGATTACAAAGTTGGCTATACTTTAGCTTCCTCTTCCAAAATGAAAATAAAAACTAAGCAAACAAACTTTGAAAGATTTCCACTTTTTGTTGTCAAATATTGTTCTTTCACTATGTTTGTAAACACTAGAATCTCACATAAGCAAACTTAGCTTCCACAAAGGCATTAATTGTTTACAGCAAATTACAGCTATACGTATTTTTGATCATCATTCAAGCCAAGAGAAATCCTGTTTTAAAAGACCTAAAAATAAGATGGCTGTCACAAAATACTCACTTTTAGACCAGAACTTTGACACTGCCCTTTAGTTATAAGTCTAAAAATAAATTTTAAAAAACCCAATGTGCTACAACTGTACTTCCTGTAACATATGTTCATGATTGAGTTATCTCACTTGCACAGGATGTGCTCAGATGAAATGGAAACTGTCCCTTCATGACAGCCAGTTGAGCTCCCAAAATAAGGTTGAGTTTGTTGACCACAGCACAATTAATCCTCAGCTTTCTACCCAGGCAGGGAAATATAAATACACTGACAGCAGAAATGTTGCAAATAATCTGAATATTCAGTTAATAATATTGAAACTTATTCTAGAAGCAAATGAGATATGCAGTGTTTCCTTTAAAGGCTTTGGAAAATGCAAGCCGACAGATGGATCCATGTCCCACCTGGTCATTTAGGTACCAGGATCTGTTTAAACACACTGGAAGCATGGGGCACTGGTAGCAAGAAGAAGTGGAAAAGACTTTTTGAGAGAGCCATTCAAAGTGATGCTGAACTCCAAACACAAGCTACAGCTATGGAGACTAAGCAAAAATATTGTTTTGAAGAAATCTCATATAAGCAGCCTGAGGCAAAAGGCAAAGAAATTTAAAACTTTTAAATCCATACAAAATTTCTCTCTCATCTACATCAACCCCCTGTTGCCTTGAGCACTCAGAGAGTAGCCAGTTGGCCAAGAGAAGTGGTTTTCTCCCCTCTCTTGCGAGGTCATTATTCCCATTTGAGGGGCTACCTCCAGAGGCAAACCTCCTGCTCTGGGCACCCCAGTACTGGAGACTTGCTGACAATCTGGAGCCAAACCACCAAAGGGCCACAAAGATGGTCCAGGGGCTGAAGTACACCATCCAAAAGGAGAGGCTGGGAAAGCTGGGCTTTGCTCTACCTGGGAAAGAGCTGGCTCTGTGTTATCTCATGTAGAAGAGACCAGATCAGATGCTTGTACTCACTCAAAAGTTCTTTATAAGCTTTGCTGGACTGGAGCCTGGACTAGAGACCTCCAGGGTTTCCTTCTGACCTAAGTTATTCCACAGTGCTGCTCCAGGATTATGTGAAGTGAAATGACCCAGATTCATCTTGAAGGAAGCACAGACATTGCATGGTGGGAAGCTGGGCATGGAAGGCAAGGACTATTGCTCCAAAAGAGCTGTTTTCTAGGGGCAGACTACTCAGACTCTCCACCAGCTGGTAGCACAGACCAACTAGCTAATTCCAAGTTAAAGCTTTCTGAGAAGCAAGACACATAGCCCTGCTGCACAAAGCTGTTTCCACAGAAGGAATGGCAGCTGCATGAAATCATCCAGTCTGATATTTCAGAAAAAACAAAGGCAAATGCAAGGGATACCTGTACTTACTTGCTTTTCATTCTGGAGAGCTGAAAATGGAAACCAGTCTTAAAAAAAAAAAAA
>VXBR01002036.1:911771-936167 GCA_013400215.1 Cisticola juncidis | reverse complement strand
AAAAAAAAAAAGAAAATAAAACATTTAAGTTCCAATGACTTAGCAACATTTTTTTGTTGTACTGACCTTAGAAATCCTGTGTCTTTACCAGGGAATAAAATAATTTAGATAAAATATAAAAGCAAATTTTGATGTTTCACTATCAAGAAGTTACTCACTGTGAAGATTCTAATTCCAAGTACTTGAGGCAAAAATGAAAGAACTGTAAGAATAATGATAGATACATGTGCTAATGAAGCTACTGATAATAGCAAGGGGAAAGGGAGAACACAAGGCAGGAACAACAGCACAGTACACAAAGTACATGACCTATGCAAAAAGATGGAATATATCCTCAGATACATAGAAGGGCTATTTTAAACCATATGGAAATAATGTGGTTTTCATGTTTGTGGTGTATGCAAAGGAACTGCAGCAAGGCAAATTCAGATTGGACATGGGAAAATGTCCTTACAGGTTTGCTGGAGAGGTGCCGTAACCTTAGTATTGTTAGCAACCTTTAAGAAAACACTAGACCAGTATCTGTCAGAAGGGATATATCTACACATGTTCCTGCCTGGCAACAGAAAGATGCACTAGATGAACTCTGATGTCCTTTCAAGCCAAATGATTTCATACTGAAACTTTTACATGTCAAACAATTAAAAACAAATGAAAAATCCTTTAAATCTAAATTACAATCTAGAAAACAATCTGAACTAGAATTACGGCTATAAATTAAAAATCAGTAATGAATGAATTTTAGAGAAAAATAGCCAGTTTTTCCTTGTGATAGCATTTCCTAATGGGAATTCTTACTAATCACCTTGACATTAAGAAAAAACCCCTACAGGAATAAGCTCAAGGCATTTTAATACTCAGTATTGACTAAGCAGATGAGACAGCATCCCCTTATCAAGCAGAACCTCTATGACTCTAACTTGAGACGTGGCCTGTGTTGTGAAGAATGTCAGGCTAAATAACCATCATTATTCTCACTTCTGGTCTTAAAATGCAGGCATAAAACAGGATTTCTCTTTGGTCACCAAAGACCAGAAAGGCTGAAACAATTATGGTGATTACATATAATTTTCCAGGACAGGAAGTTGCATTCACAAGCATGTCTCTGACCTACCCTTCAAGAATATGCAAGGAAAGAAAACAAAACAAAAAAATCCCAAATTTTTAACATATCCTTCATGATAAAGAAAACAGCAACTCAAAGTGAACCTTTTATGCTAGCAAGAGACTATATGATTTTTTTAACAGGATGATATTAGGCAAGCAGCATCTTTTTCCCTTTCTCTTCTTCTCAGCTATTTCAAGAGGTTACCTCATTCAGATATCTAATAAAATCACAAAAGCTGAAAAGCATAGTATGCTGAGCTCACTGATGTTCTTAGCAGTGCCTCTTAGTAGTTACTCTTACAGTGCCTCCCCTTACCAGTAAGATGAACTCAGTGAACAGGAATTAATTTCATCATGTGTCTCTGCCAGAAGCGGCTTCTCCTTCCTGTCACGTTCTGGCAGTGAAAGGCTTTCCCCAAGTTCAGACTGCTCCATACATACAAATTTTGTTCAGGCAGTATGAATTTTGTCCACACTGATTTTACATACCTGTGTGCAACAGTAGCTCAAAATAATACAGGCACTGCATGAATTCTCTTGATTCCCTTGTAGTGTAATTGTCCCCCTCTACTTGAGCAGTGGACAAAGACATTTTTGCAAGCAATTACAAAAGGTGTATTTGAAGGCTAACCTGTAGTAAATAAATAGTAATTAAACAGAACCTATTTATACGAAGATCTAAATAAATATCCAAGCAGTACTAACAATCAATTACACCTACTGATTTTATAATTGTTAAAATAAGATTGATAAAAATAATAATCTTTCTCAAGACTTACTCTAAATGGTATATGAATAAACATTTTGTTAAACTTCCAGATAAGAAACAAGTTCATTCCACATTGACTTTTCCCTAGCCTTTAGCTATATATATATATGGCAGTACTATTTGCACGTATAAAGTAGTGCAAGCAGAAAATATTATTTGCATTTGCACAATCAGGAAAGATTTCTGAAAATATAAAAGCCATAGAGTCATAGCAAACTCACTGAAAGAACATGTATGGATGATGCCTTCCTTAATACCCTGTCTTATGTATAGCTATGAATTACTTTTATTTAGCTGAAAAGTAGGATGGTATATATGGTATATAGAAACTGTCTTAGATATCTTATCAAGCATCTTTTGCTAGGCACAAAAATCAGTAACTGAAGAGAAGGACCAAGCTCAAATCCGAGGCCTGAGGATCAAACCCCAAGAATAATCATTCCTGCTCTGACTCCAGTCACATGGTACATTATTTCCTACTCTCTTTCTTGGTGTTCTCTCCCTCGTCTGCATACACTTATTTATCCTCTGTGGGTTTTTTCCTGTTTTTTTCTTTTGTCATTACTGGTAGTTACTGTTGAAACCTAAGCTTTTCTGCCTGGAGGAATTTGTCTGCACATGCACATAGAAATCAGTAGTTTGTACTGCCCAAACAATTTCTGTAACAAGAATTCAGGATTTTAAGGGATACAGAATGCTAAAGAGGACCAAATGCTAATGAATGCCAAACCACTTTTAATAAATACTTTAAATTTATTTTTAAAAAGAAATTGTATGTTTTGGTTGGTGGAAAAACTTGTTATTTGGTCTGCTTTTGAAAACTGTCCAGTAAGATTGGTAGAACTGTCTGTGATGGAAAAGTGTGACATTGACTACAAACAAATTTGCCTTGAAGTGTCCTTTTTAACAAAAAATAGTAGATTTTTAAAATTTTTCTTTGAGCTTCCAAACAAAAATACTTTGGCTTTCTCAACTTATAAACCAGAATCCAGGGACATTTTTTAATCAAAAACTTTTTTTTTTGTAGTGGTCCATACCTTTTGGGGACAAGTTTTGTTCAGATGTATTTTCCAGTTCACCCCTGTCCTTTTTTCCCTGATTTTCAGCTGTATGGTTTCTGCCAGGGATTGATAACCACAATCGTAGCAGTTCACAGGCCTGAACAGTCATTCAGACAATTTCCAAAGTGTAAGGGCTCTCTACCAACTAGAGAAAATAACCCCCAGCCACCTGTTCCAAAGGTAAATGTTAGCTCATGGGTTACAGATTGGGAATCTGTGCTCCAGCATGGACATGCTGAATCAGCACATCCCTCAGCTGCCTTGACCACAGCAACAGGTCTTGGGCACTTGCAGAGTCTTCACAGCAAGAGTGTGCCAAGTGGCTTTATGCCAGGCCAGCTCCTCTGCAGACAGCTTGCACATCCCTGGAACCTGTACCCAGGAGGGCTGCTACTGGTCATGCCTGAATCTGCCCCAAATTCTTCAAATAAGCAGCAAGGCCAATGTAGGATAGAGGACTGGAGGGCACAGTTTCTGTGTCATGAAGCAATGACCAGCCAGAGAAGTGAGAACAGAGGCAGCAACTGCAGTTTAAAAAAAGAAAGGTCTTGTGATTGCTGCATGTGGGCTCCACACCCAGACAGGGATGCCTGAGTTTGATTCACCATTGAGGCTCTAGGGTGTCAGTATAAAATAGTATATGATCAACACAGTCCAAGCAGGCAACATGTATGTTAAACAAATAGCTGATAATAATAACAAAAATTTGACAGTGTTGATAGTGGCCTATTTAACAGCTTAGAAACATATGAATGACTTCACAAATTGCTGCTCAGATATAGTGACAGCATTCAGCTGTCTAGGTCACTCAACTGGATATTTAGCACCATCCTTCAAGAGAGTAACATGAACCTGTTACTAAATATGGTCCTAAAGTGCCAGCAGTCCAAAAAATGCACTAATCCTTTTGCTACACTTCAACAGCTTCACCTTTTATTGGAAATATTATACAGATAAAAAAAATATCTGCAAAGTGAAGATGCATAGGCATGTGGATTATTTGAAACCACATATAAATCATGACTTTTAGGAAGCTTGCTCTACCTAACCTCCATGCAAGCTTTCCAGTCCTACAACATGATGTAAAATAGCAGAGAACACAAAGTCTCCTGGGTAGGGTAGAGACCCTTTTCAAGTGGCATAATAAATTCTATACAACCTTATTACATCCACAGCCCTGTTTAGAATATTTTAACTTAAGTATATTTTTATCTCAGTCTTCCAAACAACTCTATAACATGCAGCATTAGTCCTTTTCAGGACAGAATTCTTTTATAAAATCTATCAAGATAAATTTTCCTAGTTTGCAAAACACAACAGAAATAATATCAGCACCTCTATGAACTGGCATAATCTCATCCATCTTTGACCTAAATATAAGACTTAGCAGAACACAGAAAACCCAGCTCCCTGTCAGCAGATTAAGAGTAATAAAAGCTATTTCTGTGGAGGAATGGGTGAAAAAGAAACCCATAGTATTCACAAATCTTGCCTCAAATCTTCACTAGAAAAAAAAAAAAAAGCTTAATCATGAATTTGCTTCAAAATCATGAGATCTGATATACAAATAAATTTGGGGTAATTTATCTGCCATTGAAATTTTGAGCCTCTAGAGTGTGCTCCAGCCATATTTTCAAGCATTTCCTCAGAAACTGAAATGTGTAGATACTTTATGTCCAGTGAAAGCTGAGATGCATTCATAAAGGTAGTAATTCAGAACAGAGAAATGTGATTCCTTGAAAAATCTGAACATTTGAAAAATATAAAATGTATCATTATAAAATTAATAAGATTACATAATTAATACTACAGTAGACTATTAGAAATAGAAGAGGAGATAATTAAACTGACAGCAGAAGGCCTGGAAACGTATAAGCATTTCTGAAGAAAGGAGGAAAAATTTCTTCTGGTGCCAAGGAACACAGACTCTAGTATTTAGGGTGTAGCTTAGCAAGCCACTTGAGGTACCAGTTCAGTTATCCTCTCAATAAGCATTAATACCAACTGCACCAAAGAGAGACTTTTCACAATATTGAACACTCTGTGCCTTTACAAGTTCTGAACTGATTCCTCAGACATAAAGCGGGTTGATTTGCAAAAAGTTTCAGATTTGCTTTACAACAACTCATTTTCAGCTTATTTGCCTTCCAGGGGTCTTACCACACCATTTTTAAAGACACTCCAATATCTAAGGCTAAAACTTCAAGACACTCCAATATCTAAGGCTAAAAAGCTTGCTTTTATTTAAAAAAAATATAGGTTTTTAAACAATAATAGAATCACAAAGCATTCCACATTAGAAGTGGCCTCAAAATATTTGCTGGCCCAACATTTCACAATGAAAGGGAGCCTTGATGAGATTATCTAGCACCCTGTCCAATTGCATCTTGCAGATTTTCAGTGGTAGGGATTCCAACACCAGGGAAGTCCTTCCAGTGAACGATTGTTATCACTGTAAAATCTTTCTTAAACAGAGATGAAACCTCTTGTGGTGCAGCTTTTACTTGAATACTGTGATGATGTGCCCCCCAAGCCATCTATTCTCCAGGGAGAAGAGATCTGACTCCTTCAGTCTTGCCTTGCTGTGCAGGTTCTCCAGCCCTTTGTTCATCTTTGTGGTCCTCCTTTGGATTCCCTCCAGTCCATCTGCCACTTTCTGGAATTGTGGGGATGAGAACTGAACACAGCACTGCAGGTGTGGCCAGACAAACACTGAGTGGAGTGGGATGATCACATCTCTGTTTCTGCCAGTCACAGCCCTGCACATACAGCCCAGGATCCGATGTGCCTTGGCTACTGCACTCTCCTGTTCTGCTTGTGTCCACCAGCATCCCATGGGTCTCTCAGCAAGGCTGCTCCCCAGCCACACTTCATTAAACTCCATACCGTTCCTGCTTGCCCACTCTTGCAGCCTGGCCACGCCCCTGTGTGAGATGGTTCTCCCTTCTGACATATCCATCTCAACCACCCAGGGTGATGTCACCAGCAAACATGGTGAGGCTGCTTTCAACCCCACCATCCAGATCATTTATGAAGATGTTGAATAGCATGGGGCCCTGTATTCATCCCTGGGGTTCTCTACTTGTGGCAGGCTTTCAGCCTGAGTACAAACCATTGATCACTACCCTCTGAGTGCCTCCTCTTAGCCAATTTCATTACCATTTCACAGACCACCCATGCAGTCTCTTGCCACTTTATGCAGAAGGCTGAAGGAAACCATGTTGAATGCTTTCCTGAAGCCAAACGAAAGGCTGAAATCTTAAGGAAAGTGTCAAAAGTTGCACGAAAGCTAGCAACTCTGCATCTCTAATTCAAGCATTTACTAGAGACCAAACCAACATGAGACAGCAGTGCCTGTTGGCTCTATCAAGTCCACACTAAGTCCCAAATGTTCTGTTCACAAATAAGAAAGCAAAATTCTGTATTATGCATTAGATGTGGAATACAAATTAACTATGCCAATAATCTTCTAATTTTTCCAGCAGTTCTACAATAAGGATGTAGAATTAACCATGGTAACAGACATAAATGCATTCAATTAATATTTGTTCACTGACATGACACATTTGCTCCACTGAATGCCTGCATGATAATTTGATAAGCTAGAAGCTTCTAATTGGGGGAAAAGGCAGGGCTCTGCTCCTACATACTCAGACTCAGATGGTCAGTTTATTTTCTATGCAGAGGTCATGCAAATTTGAATCTAATATTCTGTTTTTCCTACTGTCCCCAAGTTGAAGATATAGCACTTGAGATTCTCCATAAACTTCCCATGTCACACGTTGGCCAAGCTTCAACTAGAGCAATGACCTATTTTGCCCTCGTCGTATAGCCCAGTGGCTACAGCACTCCTACAGGCAGTAGATGGGCATCAGACTTCTCTGCAGCTTGTGATGTGTGTGCTGTGAGTAGTAAAAAACAATAGAGTTCTTCTACTGACCTGGCAAGAGTATGAACAGCTATCAGATTATTTTTCCTGTAACCTAAACTGATGAATTTCTCTATTAAAATGGTAGTATTTATGTTGGATTGGTAAATGAGGATGAAAAATTCTTCCTTTCTGGCATAACAAGAAAGAATAAAAATTTACACACCTTAAAAACTGTATGGGTTCAGATCTGGTAGCAGGTAATTGTTGAATTGTGAAATATGGCTCCATAATAATTTGATTTGTCACTCAGCCCTCACCCAGGTAACAAGCACATAGATCTATTCTGGAGATTTACTTAAGCACACACTTTGGTATTCATGTGTATACACTTCAGTCTGCAAAGCCACACTAACAAGCAGGCTGGAACACAACCAGATTTCCTCATACAGTTGGGAGAGACAGATTTCCTGAGGGAGAAAAACTACTGTCCAGAGTCTGACAAACAGTTCCAGATGCATAAAGCCGTTCAAAAGCACACAGGTGCAGCATGTGGGCCAGGGGAGCATAATGAACAAAGGATGGTGAGAATATCTTGGCAGAGACAGTGAGGAAACAAACCCAGGACTTCAGGGTACATGGCAAATTATCTATTAGCAAATTGCTAATAGATTCTTGTACAGAAAAAAAAACCAAACCAGGATCTGGCATTGGCCTCCATTTTCTTATTCATACCCTGTGCAGGGCTTCATCAGAATAGCAAACACAATGCCTCAGCTATAAACCAGTACACAATAGCCCCATGCCAGGCCTGTGGATCACAGAGAGCCTTTCGCTTCTGCAGTGTCTTGATTAGGTCCCCGATTGGGCCTTTTTCACAAGTGCTAACACAAAGACACAGTTTTCTACCCAGCAAGTCAGGCTCTGTCCTCCCTTTTCTTACAGCTGCTGCGTGTGCTTTAAATATTAGAATGACAAGGAGCTTGAAAATACTTCTGAAGCAAGCACCGTAATTTGACACCATTGTGAATTTCATTATTTAAATAAAATGCTAGTACTAAGCAAACTCATGTTGCTCATGAGATTGTGCTTTAGCTAGTAATCACAGTGATTTTTAGCTGAGCTAAAAGAATAGAAAACAGGCTGGTAAATACAAGAAAGTTGGTACTGAGTTCATGAGACACTTCAGTACAATGTACAAAGAATTGAAAAAACCCCTATGCTTTTATGAACCAACTAATGAGGAGTGCTACTGAATGCACACTGCTAGTGAGCTTGCTCAGGGATTGACCTTATAATCATCAGCTATAGAAACATGTATGCAATGAAATAACACATCCATGGAGAATCAAGTTTAAAAAACCCCAAAGCATATGATTTTGGCCCCTCTAAAAATGAAACAATTTAAAACACTATGAATTATAACAAAAAAGTATAAGGGGCAATCAACATGAAAGCAGGATGCAATTGAACCAAAAAAATATAAATGACAATGAGACTTATTACCCCTCAGCTGGCAAAACAGCCCTGACAGTGAGTTAAAATCATTATTACCTGATAGCTACGTGTACTATGACTTTTAAGTGAACATTTCCAAGAGTCTTTAAACATGCCTCCATGGGAATGTGCATGCACTACCAAATTCTTGTTGCATTTGGTCCCATTTCTGCATGAACTCCCTAAAAGCAAACTTTCCTTTTGCCAAAATGTAGGCAATCTTCAGAAGCCTGGATGCACTGCTGGTGAGAAGTGCTGACTGCCTGTTGCCTCTCTTTAGTTCTGGTTCATGCTCCAAGGCATGCAAGCACCTGTAACATTCTTCTCAGGGCGCAGCAAACAAGAAGCCAGCTCCTTCAGTTTCTCATCTGTGTCCCTTACAGTTCTTTACTACCTGCCTCTGTTTTCCTTCAAAGCTGATGATGGTTCTTCCCCTACAATATTGCACAAAACATACAAATTCTGCAGCTGAGTTTCTTTGACTCAGGGAAATTTCCATCAATTTCTCAATATTATCCAGTAAATTTCTTGTGTTTATCACAGTTTGCTATTCCTTTATCTAGCATGCCAGCCAACTGATTTAAGTCTGCTCAGTACTTAAGTTCAGATGGGTAAGGATTCAACACCTACAAGAACAGACAAATCATGTGTACAGTACAGTCTGTACATTAGTGTTTATAGCTGCAGGAAAATGTAAGGCAAAAGCCTTGACCTAATTACGTATATCTGTATTTGTTGCACTACACATTTACTGGCCCAAATACAGTAGCATAATTCACTGCCTTTCCCCTAAAAAACTAAGAACCAGTAAGGTTCCTAAGCATGACTAGAAGAAGCCACACAAAATTCTCATTGATTCATGTGATAACTTCTGTATTTTACAAATGGATTTGTGATATCAAAAACATCCCTGATTCTCAAAATTATTGGCCAACATGAAAAAAGTCATAAGAAAACAAGTTAAACTTTCTATTAAAACACATGTGAATTTCTCTTCTAAGGACACCTAACTGTATTTGAGCAGCTGTGCTGCAGATTTTTCCAACTTCTGAATTAATTCTGTGAAACTCAGCTGAACCAGAAACGCTGCATTTTGGTCTCTTACTAGGTATCTCCAATAGAAAGGAGCCATAAATGGAGTCGTTCTTCTAATATGCTGAATATGCTGATTACTTCATGATCGCCCTCTCCCAAACCCTCCTGTAACAATCATCTGCTCTAAACACCGGAGCAGCCATATGTTGATACAGAATATTCTTTTGTTAAAAAGCTCTCCTTTACTCCAGACTGGCTGCAGGCACAGAAGTTCAGACTAAAAAAGCTCATTCAACATTTGTGTCTAGACATAAACTCTTCAACATATTCCACGTTCATAGATGGGCTTTTGGCTCTCCACACTTCTCACCATCTGTTGGAGGGCAGGATGCCCACTGATGTTAGCCAGAATCTGTGCCAGTTGCCAAAAGAAAGGGATATATAGTCCTTCAAGTGACATCTGTTTCACCAGAAGCCCTTTTCTCCCTGAACAATGTTTCACTTTAATCTCAGGCACCCTTTTTAACAACAGCATTAAAAAGACAAACTAATGAAAAATCTTGGAAAGTATTGAAAGGAAAGAGGAACATAACGATGGTCAGCATAAGGGTACATTTCACAGATCTATGGAGAATTCTTTTAGTATTAAGATGATGGGAATACTGGAAGAAATTTGTAGGTGCTTTGGCTATATAGACAACCTCATGGCAGATGAAGTCACCAACATATAAGGGTACCCACAAAGGACTCCCTGTAATTTCCTCCCTGACAGCAGCTGTGCTCTTGAAGAGAACACTGGAGGAAATGGCACAACTGAATGTTTAATAAGATAATGCCTTTTCACACGTATGAAAGATAGAAAAAAGAACAATCCATTAGGTACCCTTAATCAAATCTTACAGATTCAATGAGACACATGGCAATTTGTGTGTGAGCAGGGACACCAAATGATGCAAGTTTTCTGTACTCTGCTTGAAGATTTATCGGCACATGTAGAAGTTGAGTCTACAATGCAGAGTAAACACTGTTCAATCTACTAACATTCATGAGATTTCTGCAAGAAAACACAAGATCTCTGGCAGTTACATCCCAAACAGACTTGAGAAGTATTACCAACAAATGGAGGAGAGGAAAATTGATGAAGAAAAGAGAGAGAGATGGTCGAGGAGTCATTAGCACTTACAGAAATGTAGAGATAAGTGTGATACAGTGACTGTTTCTGGAATGGTGAATGAAAGGAGAGTATATAATCCAACAAGATACAAAATTCATCTCAGAGACCTAATGACTGCATTCACTGAATCTTTTGTGCATTAAACACATACAACACATGTTAGTGTCTACATCATAGACACCTAAACTGAGCTCTGAGTCTGGAGCTGACTCCTGCTTCAGGAGTTCTCATTCAGGATCAGTGATGACTTGTCCTGGATGTGTGCTTCATTGGAAGATGTAGCTGGGTTAAGGCTAAGGCATGTACCACACCAAAGAGCCTGGAAATGTTCCTAAATTTCTCAACACAGAATAACGATATAACCTTTCTTCCATCCAACAGTTTAAGTCCATTGAGGACATTGATAAAATTCATGTCTCCCATTCCCACAAGATTTTTGTTCTGTTACAACTGTGCCCTAGTTGGAAAACAGCTGCTGAAGTACTACTGTAGGCGGAACAGTTTAAGTTTTAATTTAGTTTAGTATTAAGGTAAGCCAAAAATTATTTGGGCTTACCTTAATATGCTTGGCTGCAAATTAAAGAAATTCAGCAGCTGCTACATTGAACAGCTGAACAATCTTTGCACTGAGGGTGAGAAACTGCATGTCATGGGATGGAAAGGACAGCTGGGAGCAGCAAGTGTCACAGCCATCACTAGATGAACCTCAGCACTTGTGATTCAGCACCCTCACTGCTCCTATTCTTAACACACTGCTCTTACAAATACGTAGTTCTGAACAATAGGCTTCCCCATTTACATTCCCAGTTGTATGTCATTTGTATAATAGTAACTGTAGAATCTAGGTGACACTAGAACACCTATATTGTGCAAGAATTACATTGGTATGACAAAAAATATCATAAAGCATCATAGGAAATCTTGGCAGTTATGGGTTCTTTCCCATAATATAAGACACAGGGGAAAACTGAGTTACTTTCAGTTAAACTGCCTGGCAGTAAAACCATGGAAAATCTGAATGAAAACAAGCTAATGCTTCTAGGAAATAGCTAAGTATGTCTCAAATCTAAACTGCTGGATTAAATTCAAATAATGGAACTTATTACATAAGACCTACCCTGGCAGAACTCTTCAGCATTTGGTTGGAGTAGTCCAAAGGGGTGGCTAGAGGTGAGAAATATAAAATCAGGCTGAAGAAAATTATTAGCATTTTCCTTCCTGATTGTCATTTTCAGGAGACATCCTATCTGTTTAAATCTCCAGCACGGTACCCATTCCCAAACTGTCTGCTAGCTACATCTCCCTTTAAAAGCTCTGCTCCTAAACTCACTATAGACCTGATCAGCAACCATCCTTACAACTCACCAGTGAATGTATGAACTCATATTCCTATTTTAGTTAGGCTTTTTCTCAAAACTGGAAGTTTAAATATACTTTCTTTTCATCCCAAGCCTAGACATTTTGAAAAGTATGCAGACTCCCAGGTAAGGTTCCAAATACACATGGTACATGGTACACGCATAACTTTAACTTCACAGGTCCCATATCTCAGCACTTCAGAATATTTAAAAAGACAAACAGTGGCAAGCATCCTCTATTTTTTTTTTCTTTTCATCAAAACTGAAGGTAGAGCAGACACTGACAATCAATCACAAAGATCCTGGTCTTTGGTCAAGGCTAAAACATACTGGCAGGGCAGTGGTTTATAACACTGTGGTCCTGCAGCTGTCTTTACTACATGTCTTGTTCCACAAGAGGTGAATTTGATTCCTCAGTCTAGTACAATCAAAAACCTTATACACTTGTTCTACAAACTGATTTAGATGGAGCACTACAACATCTAACCTTGCATGTTTTCATACCCGAACAGGTGCCTTGGCTCCTATACAGTGCAGCTTTGAATGGAAGGCTAACCCAAGTCAGAATGAGCAGTTTAAAACAGCAGATTTGTTCCTTGCATTTGCCTGAGAATGGTTATGGACCCAGTATGCTGAATTTGCCTCAATGAGCCAGGGGTGATGCTGGGGCAAAGAGCATCGCATATCTTATGATATACATACCTCGCAAATTGATGGGCCTTAACCTGGGCTCCAGTGAGGTGAGTGCTAGTAATTAGTACTCCACACTGCCCACTTCAAAAGGCAGCAGAAATACTTTCAGAAGAGGCAAAAGCATGCCAGAGCCTCCTGTCCTTCAGAAAATAGATATCACCTGGTGAGAGAACAGGAATCTGCAAGTTCAAGTTCATACATTAAAAAAATCAGAAACTATTTCTAAGAGTGAAAGATACTCATTTGATTCTGACGTATAGGTGAAAAAATGATGGTTTACGTTATCATTTATGTAACCTGAATACAAATCACACATTGTACTAAGCTAACAAAATACACTAATACATGTGTGAAATATGTGAAGCAAATCATGTAATGATACACACACAAAAAGCAAAGAACTACTGTTCTGTATAACTAAGTATCACAACAGCCTGGAATTCTTTCAATACTTATTTGCTTATAGCACCAAATTTTGGGGTTATTTGAGCCAAATGGTTCTTATCAACACACAGGGCTTTATTTTTCTACCATTTCATTGAAGAAAAAAACCCAAAGCATTTCCCAAAAGTTTTATATCTTGTACTTTTGGGGTTTTGTTTGGTTTGTTTGGGTTTTTTTTCCAGTGGTAATATGTCTTTTGATATGAATATATTACAGCTTTAGTATCAAAGATTTTTTTCATGAGTGATTTATTATAGAAACTTGTAAGCTTTCTTTTAATGTATTTCTATTTCTGTGTCCTTGGTAGTAGCTCAGGACTTTACATAAATTCTACTTAGCCTCACAAACCTTACGGAACAATGGAGTCCCAGCAGTTCTCCCCAGACTATTTTCCCAATGACTATGGACCTAGGTGCAGATCCACAAAGGTCTCAAGGAGGTAACTGCTATTTAAAGAGGGTTTCAGCTGCTACAAGTGGGAGCAAGAGTCTTAGTAGGTCTGGAGCGCTATGGCTTATCTGGGACAACATAAGAAACTTCAAATACTGGATGAACAAACCTGTCCTACCATAACGCAGGTTGGTATCCAAACTGCTTGGATATCCCTCAGCTTCTCATATGCTTGAAAGTCAAGGTGGATTTGAAAGTTTGTTCATTCATTTCATTACTGTGATTAGTAGACAATTATTCCCCAAGAAGGAGAAAATCACGTGTGTTTCAAAAAAGATAATGTTAGACATTTTAGACACGGTACTATCTGTCATTTCAAAACCTGGCATGGCTAAAGATCTTCAGCATTAACTTTTATGCCAATGTGTGATACCAGACAGACTCTCATGTCCT
Organism: Cisticola juncidis; assembly: GCA_013400215.1. NCBI lineage: Eukaryota > Metazoa > Chordata > Aves > Passeriformes > Cisticolidae > Cisticola > Cisticola juncidis. Next base: position 922,318 of record VXBR01002036.1, on the reverse strand, counting down.
GACTGCTTAAAATAACACATTGCCATTCCTTTGGGGTTACACCACTACTTTATGTTGATATAAATAATGGCTGTGGTTTAAGCTTCCTTGTAAGATGCTCCAAAAAAGTTGTTAGGTCTAATTTCAGAAAGTTCTTCAGAATGGCAACACATGACTAAACATGACACATCTTTTCCCCCTGAAATATCTGTACCATCAGAAAGATTGGTCAATAAAAAGAATATCTGCAAGTTAGGATAATTTGATACAGGAATGTTGCCACTACAGCCAGCTAGACAGCATCTGACAGAATAAAACTACTCCATGGAGAGGCTTCCAGGCTGCCATGTTGGTTTTCTCTGCCTAAAGCTTTTGCCTTCAGGCCAGCATTTACTCTTGGTACTTCCTGCTGAGAACTGTGTTATTTCAGAAAGTATTCTGATATGCCCAGCAGACCAAGGATAATGTACTGAAGCTGCACATAAGGCAAGGTCTTCACAGTCACTTTCTACACAGCTGCACTTGGTCTATAACCATTTCTTCAGTCCAGCCAAATTGTTATCACTGGCACAGATTTACAGAGTAAAATCACCAGTCTAATTAACAAAGCTAACAGTTCAAAGCTGTTCTGTTATTTTGGTGAGTTCAGGGAAAATTAACATGATTTCAATCACATCACAACCTGGACTTAGATATTGCAGAATAGACAGCACTGGTGAAAGACAAGATGGTGTCTGTAAGAACCAAGAGTGTGCAATAGGGTTTTAGCAGCATCTTGCTCATTTAAATGATGTCTAGCATCTACTGGATGTGGTAAAAATACACTATACTTCTCAAGATTAAATCTAAAGTTTTATAAAAAGGAACAAATATTCCCTTGTTATAAAATAATACCAAAGTAAATGACAAAAAGAGACAACACTCATTCATCTGAAGGTGAATTCGCAGGAAATATCACTAATTAACGTCCATCAGACTCTCACACTGGATATTCAGTATATAATAACTGTAAACTTTTCAGAGTACTGATGAAGCTCATTTTCCTTAACAGATGTTTGAAATGTCTCTCTGTGTCAAAAGTATTTTATTTTTAGCAAATCAGGAGTTTACTACTGAAGCAAAATATTAGAATCAAGTAAATTACACATTCATTTAATATGTCAAGGTGGAAAGAGAAGCGGGGAGACAAATAGTTTCTTTTCTGGATGAATTTTCAGACTGTGGCATTACAACATTCTCTTCCAGATTCTGCCATTTAATTATTTCACAAAACAGTTTAAAAATGCTTTCCTTACTGTTTTGAATAACACAGTTTCTGATTGCCAACGCAGCGTAATCATAGTTAACAGAAACAAAAAATCTGGACAAAGGTAACTCTAAAGCTGATCTGCTAAAAGCTTCCATACACAGTGGATGGCAGTGATTTATGCCTAGGGAAAATCTTACCCGACTTCTTGTTTATTAATATGGAAGTGCTGACCTAGGTAAGAAATGTATCTATGACTACAAATTCACCTAGCAACAAGAAGCTTCTGGAAGCTGAATCCAGGTAATTCTGATCAACTCTGACCAGTTCCATTAAAGAGGATATGTTGAGACTTTTCAACAGCTTTCATAGAGTTTAGCAATTAGAGGGAATGTAGTACTTTAAAAAGGTACTCTCTTGCAAGCAGTCCATTCTTGCGTTTGATCCTCTTTTAACTTCTTTAAATTCCACATTTCTTAGAATGTGTTTTTATTCTCCTCTGAATATGCTACAATTGCCAAATTTCTGGACTTTTATATGCCTTTTCATTAAAAAGTTCCATAACTACATCTGTCTGGGATGTATGAATCTGTGATTGCAGTTTCACCAAAGTAAATACATGTTTCTCTGGAAACACATGAAAAAAAAGTTTTTGCTTCCAGTACCACTCAAATATGTAGAGACAGAGGTCAAGCTGTGGTTTTGGGTAACTGGTTGTCTTGAGAGATGCACAGACTCGATTTTTGAAAGGAGACTTTCTGCATCCTAACAGCTACAGAAATGAAGCAAGTTAACCCCTATTATTTTAATTGTTATTCTAATATGTTATCTTCCAGAATCCTAAAGACTTACTTTCCTATATAACTGCAGGTTATTTGTGTGAAACTTTATCCCATCTATAATTTGTTTCTCTTATTCCAGCACTCAGAATAATCATCACTGTGATACCAGCAACACTTCTGGAGAGAAGGCATTTGAAGTAATTTCCTTTAACCTATTTCCTAGGCAAGAATCCTACATCTTTCATTCCAGAGATTGTGTCTCCTTTACTAGATGCAAAATAGAGAGCAGTAATTAAAATAGAAAGTAAAGATCTATGCTTACTCATGAAAATTATTGTTGATTACAGCAGAGCAAACACAATCTTACTGACAGATTATGTCCAAATCCTACATGGCATGATACCTTTGATTTCCCTACTTATGTTCTCTACAACTGTGGTGCTTCGTTCAATTAAGTAATTTTCTCAAACAGTGAGATGTCATTTGACTGTTTGATCTTATTTAGAGTGACACTGAAAATGATTTTTCCATCTCAAGAAAGTTTTTAAGTCATTTCTTTAACTGAGAAGAAAAAGTAAAGAGAACAGTAGGATATTAAAAAAAATGAAAAGACACAAGCATCTTATTTAACAGTTTAAAAAGTTTCAATTTTAGTGTGAAGTTTTGAACTATTTCACCATTTTTTTTTAAATTAGATTTTCATCAAAATGTTATACTTAACAAAGAAATCATATTCTGAAGGAGCCCATGCATATTTTCAGTAAAAAAAATTGTATTCTCTGATTGAAAATTCTAAGGTCTAATTAGACTCCAATGTCTCAAATACTTTCCCAAAATATATTTTTTATGTCTTTTTAAACCAGATCTAGTAAAAACTATTACTGATCCTGTCTCTCCTTTTCTCAAAGTCTACCTTCCATTTCAGCAGGAATCAATATTAGTCTCACTTCAAACTCCAGTTCCAGATTTGCATTTTCCTAGAACTATCTTTTCTTCAACTCTGAGGAATACAATAAATCTCAAATGGCACATTCTAAAGTAAGACTTTACTTATCTGTTAAGTAAAGTAAAATTCTTGTATGTGCAAGTACCAGAAATATAGATTCCATACATTTTTGTCTTCCAATCAATATAAAAAAGCAATCAAATCAAATCTGTAACATTTTTCTGTATTTTCAGCACATTATGGTGATCCTTAGCCTGGATATTACATCTAGTTACTAACAATTGCAGTAGGCAGATGGCTACCCAAGCTGAATCATACATAAAATTATTCAACGTTATTAGGGAAATCGAACTTGAAACATTATGACTGAAGCTTGTGTTTATATGGTTTAACTAAGGTTATTTGGTGGGGATTTATAAAAACATATTTAAATTAATGGATGATCAGTGAGCTAATCTACATAAAATAAATTTGCTCATCTGCTCAGGATTTTGTGGATTTATCAAACTCTAAAACTGGTTAGTGTCACTGTGTATCGGCAAAGAGGTGAAGAAATCTGACTGTTGTATCATCTAATATTGGCTCCCCAATACAAATTAGAAGTCCAGGAGCAAAGTGTAGGGATTCCTTGTGCCTGGAATGCACAGAGTTCCTAGCAAGCATATTTCAATGAAGATTAGATATAGATACAGATACAGATACAGATACAGATCACTTAGCATCATGAACAGTTCCCCTAAAAATTGTATTTCAGAGGACATGCTGTTGATTGTAGTTTAAAGCAAAATTCAGAATGCAGAATACCGTCTGAACAGAGCTCAGAGGACTAGCAAATACTGGGATGGACTGACTAGCAGTGAAATGAAGACTGAACACAACTAGTTTAATTCTGTATGAACAGACAGATGTGCTAATTTAATTCTGTAGATTTAATAGAACTGGGACCTGATAGAAAAAAAAATCTCTGAGTAAAAACATTTGTAAGGTCCAGTGTTACTCAGAAGATTACATTTCGAAACAACAGAAGAAAAATCATCACAGAGGAGTAGAAACATGTTTTATTTCAGCTTGTCACGGCAATCTTACAGCAACGTTTTATTTACAAAGGAGACAGCCACAAGATGGCTCCTTTCATATGATGCAAGCTGAAATAGAAACCATTTCTGATAACACAGGCTGTTTAGTTTTTTTCAGCCCCTTTCCCGAATAACTGAAACACCAGGCACCAATCTCTAATGAAAATGTGGTGCACAATTGCTTTGTTAAATCACAGCTTGGGGAGGAGTATGCTCTTTCTGAGAAGTAAGAACTAAACCCCTCAAATAAAAGCATTTAATCTCACTGCACGTGGTGCAGGTTTCACAAACACTTGCTACGTTTAGAAACAGATGTTTCACACTCTTCACCTTCCTCTGGATTTTTGTTTCCTCTCTTTGTAAGTGGAAATGGTATTTTCACCTTTATGAAATACTTTCCTGTGTGAAGGTTTCTAGATTATTGCACTATTAATCTATCCTGTTTTCCACATAGGAGTTACTTACTGAATCCAGGTAACCAGCAAGTGAAGTTTATATTTACCCAAATGTAATTTTTTTTCTTTATTTTTATTTTTACAGTCAGGACACAATTTGAAGATGAGGACATTGAAGAACCTTCTCATTGCTGTGGTTCAGACTTGATATAAATGGAAATGCTTTGGTATTGGTTTCTTACAGTACTGTTTTTAACCCCAATATTGGTATTTTACCACTCAAGAAATGTTATTTTCAGTCAAAACTGGTAAGGAATGTGGGAAAAAGAAAGGCAGTTTGTCAAAAAGCCAAGAAATATAATTAACTCCCTTATCTTTTAAGGACTAGACCTCTCAGCTGAGCATAGCCCAGATGATTCACACATATGAAGAAGGGAAGAGTTGCACAGAGGCAGAACTGACAAAGACTTATGATGAAAAAGGTCACTCTTCCCAGGCTCATAAAAGACAGCAGCTTTAAAACTGTAGTGCAGCAAATCTGTTTTTATTTATTAACCATGAAATCGCATCATTTCCTAAGCAGCAAAGTTTTTTAAAAGGGCTCCTTTACGCATGACTAAATATTTTCCCAATGAACTCTTGGTTTGTCTTGCAACCCAACCTTCGTTTATTTAACAGTGAGATTGCTTTCTCCAGGGAAGGCAGTCAGAAATGGGGGATGGGAAAGGGAGAAGTTGGCTCTGTCTACAGGGCACAGCTGCTCTTTGCTACTAGTCTCCAACACAGTAATACATCAGTAATTATTTGAAAGTCAGACAGATTCCCTGCTTTTCTTGCCAGACAAAACTCTGAGAACTGAGGAGTGAAAAGAAGGATAAAGGACTTTCAGTTTACTGTTTTTCTACTCATTACTTTTTTTCCATGTTAGCAGCTACTGCTGCTATTCCTTTTCTGATCTTTGTACCTCCAGAGGCCTCACATGCTATGCACACTCAGTTTTAGCACTTGAGCACCAATGTTTCTAAGTTTATGAAATTAACTTTTAGAAAATGTTTCAGCTATTTTACCCAATAATTTCCATCTTCCTTTCCGATTCTGTTTTAGGAGTGATTTAAATAAACACTTGGTCTTTGCCAAAGGAAGGTGAAGACAGCCAAAAATCTAGATAATAAAAACATACTTCAAGTGGTGCACCACTCAGCTGTGGTTTAATTTAACCAAAAATAGGAAGTAAATTTAATCTTTGAACTACTCCCTGAAAGTTATGAGTCAGCCTCTATTTACACTAGAAAAATGATGGGAAGTTCCCACCATTGCTAAAAAAAGTCATGGCATCTAAAGAAATGTCACATTTTCATCACAGTTCACTGAGAGTTTTGGGGGGAAAAAAGGAAAAGAAAAAAGGAAGATGAATAACATCTAAATAAGTCCTTTTGGAAAATCATCCTCAAAGATAGGAAAACCAAATTAAGCACAAGTAGCTACTGCAATGACCCACAGACCCAGAACCAGATTCAGACATAATGTACGATGCGAACCGTGACTCTGTGACAACCTCCTCCAAAGACAAGAGGTTTTATGGGACTCAGGACCAGACACAATTTGAGGAACTCCTTATGTGACAGGGCACATCAATTCAAATGACATTTGTGGAGAAGAGTTAGCCTAAGAAGCCTTCATACTCTCAAGATATCCATCAGCTCTGTGCAGGCATGGCAGAGAACTCGTGTCAACTGATCCTGTTCTGCAGCAGCCCCTGGCAACGAGGACAAATACTCTTGGGCATCTCAAATGGCACTAGAAATGTATGTCTGGCCAACTAAATAAATCCCTAAGTCTTAACCTGTGCAAACTTGCTACAGCAAGAATGGAGGAATTTGAATCAATTCTGTATTTGATTAAATTCTAAAGTACCTTTTATAAAAACACCCAAAAACCACAGAACACTGACTTTGTCCATTACAAGTTTCTAGAAAATGCTCTATATTCCACCTGTCTGAAAAGAAAAACAGGCAAATAGAATTTATTTCTATCACAGAGAAGCACAGAGAAGACAAGTACACTACAGCTAAGTAACACAGCAAGTCCTTTTTCACAAACCACACATTTAAAATAATGTGTTTACTTTTTAAGTATATACTTGTTAGACTAGTGAATATTCAAGACTTTATTTATAACCATTTTATTTCTGTGCCATTAGCCAAAAGAGAACATAAAAGCAAACTTAGCTTAAAAAGGGCCAATCTTTTCTTCCACTCCACTTTGCCTATAAGCTCTTCTATGTGTTTTGCTGCTTATAATTTAATTTTGTTAAACAGTCCAACAAAACATGAAGTCTACCTCCTTGATCTGACAGAAACAGAAACAAAGCTTCTCACTTCCCTTAAAAGACCAAGAATAGAACTGAGGATGAAATTAATGCAAATAGGACTACAAATAACTACCTTTTTTTCAAATATACAAAAATGTGTTCTACTAAGTTTAGTAGGTGAACTCTCTGAGTACCTTAAAAAATCAAGAATGGGGTTTTTTAATAAATAATTTCATAATTTTTTATAAATAATACTGTAAGCATTTACAATACTATTTTCTGCATTCCAATAAAGACTTCAGTTTAAAAAAGGTATTAAATGCTAAAACGTCTTTATATAAAACAGAAAATGCAAAGAACCTGAAATGTTACACATTACTGTGCTCCTTTTTTCATACAACTTTGTAAATCACAGTTTAACCTGTGATTGTCGATTTCTTGAGTTATGCCATGTGCAAACAGACCACAATAGCAGGTCAGGAAAACCAAATCCATCATCTAGAAAGAAGTTAGAATCACAAAACAGATGTATATTTTATGTATCTGATCTTCTGCATAGCAAGATTGTAGCAAATCTCTTTAAAATGTGTCTTGTTCTGTACAGAATCTATCCACAATAATGATAGAGATATACAAAAGAATAAAATATAATGTAATTGAAATGAAATGTTAAAAAACCCAGAATTTCCATGTCCTCAGTTGCACAAGATATGACAGTAGTTAATGATTTTATTTCTATTAAATTTAATTAACTTATAAAGTCCACTGCCAAAATATTTTAAGGACATCGAAGGGAATGCAGAATATCAAAACTTACACATTTTTACATTTATCTGGATAATGATTCACGTTTCAAAAAATAGAGAGACAAACGTGATTTCACAAGTCATTTGCCAACTACAGTCTGATTAAGGAACCAGTCTCATATAGAGAGCACTGTGCTGTACTATTTTGGAACTTTTAGTGTAGCTCACTAGCATGGAAATAAAAAGGACTGACCTCACAACAAAGAATTTAGTCATGAAACAAGACATACCAGAGTTCATTTCCACATGCCAAATTCCAGCACAGCATTGTTAGAGCCTCTTCACTTCCCTGCATTCTCCTTACCCCTTCCCAAAAGAAATCAGCACTAATTGTCCATTTGTAGGAACAACTAGCAGGTAAATGAAGCCACTGTCCATAAGGAAACTAGCCAGACTCCTACCTTTGTCTGCTGTGGCAGTTTCTATATCCCTGTATGAAATAAAAAAAAACCACAGGCAAATCTTGAATATTAATCTTCTCAAGGTCAGGAATCTTTAATTTTTGTTCCTCTTCAATACAACCCATGTTCTTTGTATTTATTACCTTGTATGACAGTTATAAACAATATGTAAACAACCATGTCAGTGCTTATACACTACACTACATAAAACATTGCTTTTTTCAACCTGGGAAACCGTGTTCTTTAATATCAAACATTTTGGTAAGGTCCATTTTTATGCCATAAACTGTGGGGTTTTTGCTTTGATTTGTGTTGGGTTTTTTGCTTTGATTTGGCTTTTTCCTTGTTTGTTTTGGGGTTCTGAGTGGTTTCTTTTGGTTTGGTTTGGGGTTTTTTTCTTTTTTTCTTTCAATTGCTCCATCATATAGGATCTGCATTATTTAATCCCCAAACAAGGCATGCAGATATAAAGTGTTAGCATGTGCCTAGCTGTACATGGGAAAAAAATCCTCACCATCCAGGATCAGAAGTGCATATAGGATGATGAACTTTCAGAGCTTTTGAAAACAAAGGCCAGGTCCAACATAAAATGGACGTTTTTGTAAGGCAACGAATAAGGGACTAACTGTTAGCTGCTGTAGCTGAAAGTACTCCCTCCCCTGGCCAAAGCATTTAGCTTTCCTGTGCTTCAGTGTCACCATCTATAAAAGGGCTGATTTGTAATCCATCCTCCTTTGCACATTATTCTGAGATCCATAACTTGGCAGCATTCTAAAAGCTGAAGGAATATTTTATTTTGGTGAATATATAATAACATATAGGGGATACAAGTAGCAGCTGCAGTAATGTCTCATATTAAAATGCCCTGTCTGTATATTCATATCACAGTGTTACGTTTTTTACCTCAAAGCACTTTGACTAACTGAGCTTCTTACCACCACTCAGGATAGGATTTTATTATTCTCATTTTGGAGATTAAAAAAAAATTAAATAAACCTTTACAATTTAAATAAAAAAGATGGCTAAGGTTAAAACAAATGTTTCTGAAAGCAAGATTTCCATCTTCATATTCTGACTTGATACAGCTATGAAAATATAGCCACATTTCAAGTTAACTATGTTTATGAATTTAGAATTAAATATCTTAATGATACCAGACTCGTGCTTCTAGTCCTAAATACAGAGAGCTGTGTGTTATTACTTGACTGTGCAGATCAAAAATAAAAAACTTTCAGAACACACACGGAAAAAAAGGTGTTTCATTTTGCTATGATTTTTATAGTCTAAATCCACAGTTTCTAGCTCAGGCCATCCCTGTGATATTTTAAGGAAAATCTTAAGCCAAATCTCCAGTTTGCTGTTGCTTTCTTTTCTGGAAAGAACCTTCTCTACATGAGAGCAGCACAATCCAACTAAACACCCACTCTTTATCAGTGCCTTTCCACAATGAATGAATTCGTTAACCATCTTCTTGAAGGCTAAAAAACTGCCCCATACGCTGACTGTCCAAATCCTTTTCTAAGATTTTACATATGTATAAAAAGAGTACTTGCCATGAGATGCATGTGTCAGAGGGGTGCTTCGTGCTGGGCTATAAGCCAAGGTGCAGTTCTGTGTGCAGGTGTTTTTCTTTATGCTGGAACCTTCTCTCTGAGCACTGGATACTGTACACACATGGCTTTATACATGCCAAAATACAGAGAAGCCAAATAAATGTGAGGAATGTGTATGGAATCACAATTTCTGAGAAGTCAGAAGTCCTACATTAAGAAAAAGATATTTCACAGGATCTTAATGATCAATTTAGCTTGATGTTAAAGAAAAACTTTAAATGCCTGAGTCTCTTGAGACTTTTAACCTTCTTTGCCTCAGAATGTAATTCCTGTTAATAATGTATACTGAAAAAGGAATACTCCTTGACACCCAGACAAGTTGTGAATGCCCTGGAAGTGTTCAAGGCCGGGTTTGATGGAGATCTGAGCAACGTGGTCAGATGGAAGGAGCTCCTGCCCATGGCAGGGGGGTTGGACGGTCCCTTCCAACCAAAACCATTCAATGCTTCTGTGATTCCATGAATTTCAGGGACAGGTGATCGTACTTCAAACAATTGTACCCTTCATTATCATCAATTAAATTTTACTGGTGTCAGAAAAAGTCGTTCACAAATACTTTGGACAGAAAACAATTAGGATTGTTTTAGGAACCAACAGAAGTTCCTTAAAAATTCTGCGGAGCCATTACTCAAGGACTGGTTTCTGGATGCACCTTAAAGTCTGGCACTGTCATTTTAACCAGACACTGACAGGGTTACCCTTTGGTTTGTAATCCACTGAGCAGCACAAACCCAGTGACCTCCGAGTGCTGAAGCTGGCTTGACAGTACGTCCGTGGTGTAGGGGAACAAACAGCACGACCCACAGCCGGTGGTGCCCCGCGGCTCGGCCCTGTCACCCGCGGCACCGGGGGCGCTCAGAGCGCTCCCGCCCTGCCCCGCACCCTGCGGCCACACCGGCCCCAGGCGGCGCGGCCAGAGCGGCTCTGCCGCCTCGGACAGTTGAAAATCCGGGCGCGGAGCGAGGAGAGGGAGAGAGGAGAGCGGAATGGAG
>VXBR01002036.1:833319-911016 GCA_013400215.1 Cisticola juncidis | reverse complement strand
GTGGCAGCGGCGGCGCCGCGCTCGGGCTGACAAACGGCGCCCGGGCCACCGGCACAGGAGCCAATGACGAGGAGCAGCCGCCCCCCTCGGGACAGCCCCGGCGGACAGCGGCCGTGAGGGCTGAGGCGCCGCCGCGGCGCGACCCCTTCCCCGCCCTCGGCTGATCCTTCCCTGCCGGCCCTCCCTCCCTCCCGGGCCGCTTCGCGCTTTGTCTGCGCGGGCCGGGCGCGATCCGCGCCGTGCTCGGGCTCCGCGCCTGGAGACCGCTGTGTTGTGGTGCCCGTGTTATGACAACCGGCTCGTTAGGAGTTCGGGCAGAAGGCGCTTGTTGTGCCTGTAAGGCGCTCCTCTTTTACCTTCAGTAGGAAAAAATAAATTGCGGTTCATACATATGGAATTTTCTGCATTGGCGTCGTTGCATTGCAGAAAAGACCGAAACATAAGAAGTAGCTACGCTAACTTCACATCTTAGAATGAATAGTATTCTAATTTCTCGATTTTTAGATATGAATTTCGTGTTTCTAATGCAGTGAGTATCTCAGACGACGCAGTATTCCAGCCTAGAGGGTTGGGATCTCTCTTTTTTTTTTTCCTCATTGATTTGTCTGAGTTCAGAATTCGAGGGGCTTTTGTTCTTATTCTCCCTCCCATTTCCCATATACTTCTATTTGCTTATTGGCTGTGTGACAGAGGAGGAAGATTGATGTAGTTAGGCAGTTGTCATGGTTTATAAAAGGACATTGGGAGATGGTTTCTGTATGTTATGTGTCCTTATCTGCGGTTGCTTCTTTGAGAAGCTTTTAGAAGCAGCTTTAGCTAAGTAGTCTTCCAGTCCTAAAACAAAGCAAAACAAAAAACTCTAAACCCACAAATTCCAGAATGTAGAACAGTCTTTTATCTGTTCAGAAAGAAGCTAATAATCTACACTCCGAAAAGAGTGGAGTGCCTTTATTTTCCTTGCGAAGTACACCGGCAGAAAACATTAAGATTCTATTTGGCCTTCCAGTGTTCTGTTTCTTTTCTCTGTCTTGTAAGAATTTTTCAGTATGAGCTTCTGGCAGTCTTGCTTTTGCAAGGTAGTGGTTATTGGATATAGATTTTGGGTAGTGTATGTGTTGTTTTGCTTTTTCCTTTCAGCATCTTCAGCTTTCTGCTAACTATCCTAGGTTGAGTGAGCTTTTGTGTGCACTCCAATTTCTGTTTGAAGAGACTGTTGCAGAAATAGCAAAGTCGGCAACATCTTGTGCTTGTACTTGTTATATTCATTCTTAGGTATGGGCAAAATTTGATGAGTGGTGGTTTTACATATGGGCGGAATCTGACAGGTGAAATGGGTCTTGAAGAGGTGACATAGGCTGTAAATGAGTTTTATAGAATTTTGCATATGTTTTTTCCTAAAAGCCATCAGTTCTAGGCAGCAATTTATGGAAGTTATGGACATACTTAATAGTCTAGTTAAGCTGTGTTCCTTTCTCAGAGCCAAAGTCTGCACAACACTTTGCAAAAGTTACAGTAGTGTAATTGGATCCCAAACCCGTCTGGCTTTGTGTTTGTGTGGCATAGTTACACTTGTACCTTTAACCAGTTAGCAGAGTGTTGCCAGCAGTGATACAAGAGCTGCTCAGATGTATATCTTACATTCGTATGTATGGCTTTTTTGTTTCCCAAATTTACATTCATCAAAACGAAATGGAAAATTCTTCTGTTTCTCAAAGTACCACAGTCTTCAAATGTTAATTTTTGAAGTGTTCATTAACAGTTACTGAACAGGTCACTTTCTCTTCACTTGATTTTCTAGATTTCGTGGGATTTTTGCTTGTTTGTTTTTTTCCTTTTCCTGGAAGAAATTATATGATGATGGAACTTCATGTCTGTCTGTCTGATATAGGGCCAATTAGTAACATGTAATGGTTCTCATTGCAGCTCTGTAGGAGGCTGAAAAGACAAAACTAATTTAATTCTTTTCTGGAACTACTTTTAAGCAATGAAATCTAAGCCAGTTCATACATGTGCACGGTGTGTGCCTGCACACACGGCAGGAGTCCAGGTCAGGTGAACTTCAAAAAGAGTTTTTTTTCCCTCTGCCTGTGGCACAGGTTGAACATGGAAGATGACTGTCCCTTCATCAGAGGGCAGTACAGAAGATTTTTACAGGAAAGCTGTGTAGAACTGCATTCTTGCATGCAGTTGTAGATAAGCTTCAGGAAGGTAGTAGCAGCAACAGTCAAGTTGGTTATAAATGAATATGGGAGAGAGGAAAGGTGGCTTATGGGGGGAGCACATACTGGTGTAACACCAGTACCAGTAAAAATGGGGTCTCTTACAACTAAAAGTGAAAATACAGAGTTCTTCAATAACTTACTCTAAAACATACTTCTACAGCTTGCAGGTAATACTTAAAATAGCAAAGTCAATGGGAGGTGATGGATGTTGCAGCTCGTGTTTCTGGTTGTAGTATCTGGGCATTTAATGACAGCATGGACCTCCTTTTGGAGATAGTAGCAAGTGTGAATTTAGTTGCTGTGTTGAGTAACTGTGGTGGGGTTTGCATTTTGAGGACATTCCCTGACTGCAGAAAAGTGCTTGTCTCCTGAGGGGTAAATTAATTCCCATTAGAGTTTCTGTGTTTTAATTGTAGTTAATTATATAGTGCCCTAAATTACACTGGTATTCCATAGATGTCTTAGAAGATGGGTCAGAATATGAAAATGCTAGCAGTCAAAAAAAAGCTACCAGAGAGGTAGAAAATATAGGGCTTGCATAAAAACGATTTTGGTCTTGATTTTAATTCACTTTGTTTTGGACTAATTGTAATTTTCTTTTTAATCACTTACAATTGAATTTTTGTTTTCTCTGACCACATCTATCAGCTTGTGCTTTTCTCCTGCTTTTGTTTTTTGTCATTTGACTGTTTACATTATAGAAACAAAACAGTAATAAATATGTTCTGTTTCCTTTGGAACAAAAGTGGTAGAGATAAAAATGCCTGTCTCTTGCTTGTATTTTGCCAGTGTTGTGGCCTATGTGGAGGCCTGTCTTTCTTCACTAAATCAATTTAACCTCTGCTTTAGTTTGGAAAATAGCCAATGTATTAGATTTAGGTTATTTAATGAAAGGGGACTTGTGTGTCCTGGTCTCAAGCATAAATGATCAAGTGAGGTATTGTTTTTTGTCATGTTGACTTTTCCTGTTCATGAATGTAATTCATCTCATTCTTCCATAATGTTGGTAGAAGCAGGTTTTTCTGACAGCCGTGATGCAGAAGATCCATACTTGAGATTTTAATGAGATGAAATGTTGTACTCATTGTTAAAGTCCAATGACACTAAAGTCAGAGTATGCAGGGGGAAAAAAAAACAATGTTTAAAATAAAGTTGTATGGATAATCACAGTGTGTGGCCATCTTAGATTTAAACAGTGCGGGATAGTGCTGGTGAATCAGTTTCTGTGTTTTTCCCTTTTCAGTTGATGGGCTGTAATGCCTGTCTAATTAAGGAATTCTTTCAGCCCCATTCCTCTGCAGGAAGTATTATTCTTTCCTGAAGTTGTAATGCTTGTCTGGAAATGTTTTCAAATTAACTCTATTAATAAAGTCTATTGTTCTAAAACTGACTGAAAATTATTTCTGCCTTCAGTTACCACAGATGAACTTCTTGGTATAGCTGGAGGAGTGTTTTCCATCACATGACTTATTAATAATTGCAGTGTTACAATTTAATTAATAATTACTAAGGATTGGCAGCAATATTACGGGTGTTAAAATGTGAACATCAAGGAAAGTCTAATATTGGCAAATACAAAATGTAGTTCAGTAGTCTAGCTTTGGAGTTACAAATTTTCTTACACCAGTTATTTGATGTGATTTTTTTCTGACAAAAGTACTTGTTTTTTTTATAAAGGTTCTTTGTCTTTGGCAATGTTGATGTTTATGGAGCTAGATTAATTAATGTGCAATATTCCAGTTATCCTCACTCTTAATGCAGATAGTGAGTTCATGATACAACTGTGTCCAGCCTTAACTCCATTCCAGTCAAAAAAATTACTTCTATATATATATCCCAAAGGATAGGGTCCATAGTGTTTGCTTGAATTATATGAAAGAAGGAAACAAATAGTTCACAACATACTTGCAAAACTAATATAAAATATTTCATTACAGTGGTTGGTGCTTTTATCCCATGTGTGTAATTCAGCAAGATTGGGAATTAACAGGTAAAGAGAGGGAGAAAGAAAGGCTGACATAGAGCAGCAAAGAAGAATGTTACAATCCTGATGTTGGTGCTTCTATCCAAGTCAAGCTGCCAGCCCACATTCAGACGATTTTTAATTGTTCCTTTATGGACAGACTATTCCACAGCTGTGGTGTGGCTGATGTTTTCTCTAATTGTAATACACTGAGACACCCACAGATTTGTATTATATAAACCAATGCCTGAGCCAGTGTAAGGGTCTTTGTTTTGTTGTTGTATTTGTGTGCAGTGGTATTTGTTTTCTACCCATAGTAAATGGATGCCTAGACTAAACTGTTTATTTCAGTGTAGTGAGTTCCTTTTCCTATCAACAAGACAATGTTACCGTGTAACAGGAAAGGAGTAGTTGTTTTGACTGTTTTTGAAAGTTGAGGTCATCGTAGCTGTGGTTTACCTATTTTCCGCGAATGAGAGGTTACAAACCTTTAAAATAGTATCTGATTACCTGACACTTCTGGTTAGTATGTTAGGAAAAAAGGGCAGAATATAGTTTGACAAAACACTGCAATTTTTTAAAACAAAAAAGGCTTTTATTATCTTTGTAGTGCCACAAACATGCAGCCTGTTTTGCTTTTGACATTTCGTATCTTAAATAACAAGGAAATGGTGGAATTAATTTCTTCCTTTTATAGGTTTAATGTATTCTATATACTGTTAAGTATTAGTTTCTTGACTATTCATCTGTCACTCCAGGAATACATTAAAGAAATGAAAAATCTTGTTTTTCTGGTATAGCTTGCTATAAACTCTCGTGAGAGTATGAGTCGAGCATCTATGTATCTCCTAACAACACTTCTGTTTTGGCCGATGTTATCTAATAATATCTGGTCAGTATCAAGTTTACTGGATCAGGGTGCTCCTTTTTTTTTCCTCTTTCCTCCCTTTCCACTCTCTTAACCAAAGTGAACTGAATATCTTTTGTAGTTAGGATTGAAGTGTTTATGTCCTCTTTTCCTCTTTTTGAAATTAAAGGTGAAATTCAGTTTTGGAGGTGAGAATGAAGTACTTCTTGGGTATGGTCTATGACCAAATGAGGAAGGAATGAAGGAGGGGGGAGGAAGCTTTAAATTTCATATTCTGTCTTGTTTTTTATTCATGTAGTCTTACTAGTAAGTTGAACTCTTCTAGGTTTTATGTATGTATTTAGCACATGCTAATTGTCACAGCACATCTGTGTAACATTTTTGGTTTTATTTTCCCTCATGTCTTTAAAGCTGGAGTGCCTAATGCAGTTAGTAAGAGCTGGAGCTTCTGTAAATGCCAGTACAACACGTTTTGCTCAAACACCAGCCCACATTGCTGCTTTTGGAGGACATCCACAGTGCCTGAATTGGTTGATTCAAGTGGGGGCCAACATAAACAAACAGGTACGAATTAATGTGTATTTCATGTATGCATATAGTTTTGCAAGGAGTGTCTTGATACCTTTTTATGACATATATGATCCTTACATTAACATAGAGATACTTTATTTTTAACATCAGCTGAAGTCAAATGAGTTAATGATCAGTTATAGACATTTTACATTACAGTGAAGATAGGACTAATAAATGTCCTTTAAGCCTCTAGGGGTTTGGAGGATATTTGTTTTAAGAATTGACATTTTGCTGCTTCTAGAACAAAATGGTAATGTGTCCTTGGTATTGGCAGCATTAGCGAATATTCTGATATTGTAGTCCTGCTGAAGGAGGAAGAAAAAGACTAGTGAGGAACATAATACTTACTTAAATATGCTAAGAATTGAAAAATAACAATTTACCTACCAGAACCATGAGACCTTTGTGGTGCTTCATGATTTACTCATACATCTAACTACTAGTAAGGGCTGCCTTGATTTATTTTAAGATGCATCTGGTTTTATGTTGTTTTTCTTTTAGATTATCTCTAAAGCTTTTCTAGTAGATTTCTGAAAATAGATCAGAAACATGTACTTTACTAACAAAGAATGGGTCATTTTAAAAATTTCTTTTGGATTTTTTTTTTTCTATAGTTTTCATTAGTTTTACATGAGTATGTAATTTATTTAGTAGCAGAGAGTGCATTAATACACCAAAATTCCTGCAAAGGACTGTTGTACCCTCGTACAGTAACAGAATCAATGCTTAAAAACTATTATGTTTTTGAAGAAAATGTTCGAAGTACTGAAGGAATCTGTTATGTATGCTGGGCATACATAACATCCTTTCTAATGGTAATCAAATATTTTTAATAATATTCTATGACAGTAATAATTACTACAGCATATGCTGTTGTTAAAAGCTGTTGTATAGCAGAACATCCATAAAATGTCTGGCCTGTTAAATCTTGCATCATACTTTTCTTAAAATGTTTAATGGCCAGACTGCATTTTATATGCAGTAGAGTTAAGCTAAGTCTGCTGAAGAACTAAAACATTTGCATTTCTAGAGTTTGGTTCTTTTTTTTTTTTAAGCTATGCAAAAATAAGAAATGGGGAAGTTTGTGTTGAGTTTTCAGAAAAGAAGTCTGGTGCATTGAGAACAGCTGTGAGACACCAGGAGAATTGTAGAAACAATGAAGGTGGCTGGATGCAGAGGCTATAGATGGCATCTTCTCCTTGATACCTGACAAAAGTAACTTATGCAATAAGTTATTGCTGCATAGTGGTAGAACCTTCAGAAGAGAAAATACAAGAACTATAAATGCATCTGGAGACCAGGTAAGAATGTAAAGAAACGGTGATTAGAGAGGAAACATGGCATGCACAGAATAAAGATATACAAATAACTGCTAAATGAGAAGAGAAGAATGAATGAAAGTGAATGAATGAGAAGAATGAAAGTTTCCAGCTATGAGGATAAAGAGAAGAACTGACCAGTGAGGTTGAAATGGAGTTGAAGAACAAGCTTGATGTCCTGGAACACGATGAGGGGGAAAAAATCACATGTAGTGAGTGAGGTTGTAGCCAAGAAGAAAGTAGCAGCTAGGTCCCAGAAGAAGAGGAGAAGAATGTGGAGAGATCTCTCCATGGGCTGAGGGCAACATGCAGATGACTGTAACAGAAAGCAGAAGGCAGTATAATATGCAGTTAAAAATGGGCAGGAGACTCAGTCCAGCTTAAAAAAGTTACTAAAGCAAGCTAGTGACTCAGGAGTCTGTATGTGGATGGTTTGTAGCCAGAGCAGATGGTCCTCCTCGTTGTCAGGTTTTCAGATAGTGACTGTAGTGTCCTGTAGACTTCAGGGGCAGACTTAGGCAATGGCAGAGCACGCACACAATGGAGATGGGTACTGAGAGCTGATGCTGTGGGTGCCTTGTGTGTTGTTAATGGTAACACTTGAATGTGGTAACTTGTTTTGCCCCTGCAAAATGTTAAATGAACATATGACCAGAGGTGTTTTAGACTCAGTTCAGTGATAAAATAAGATACTTCTGGTTAATTAAGATGGTGGTAGAAACAAAAAAGTCTCTAAAGTTTGTAGGATGCAACTGGTCAGTCACACTGTTTTCACATGCACGAGCACTGAAAGCTAGGCAGTGTGCCTTGGTGATAACTAAAGCAGAAAACTTATCCCACAGATAGTTGGAATGTTGCATACATGGCTATGTAAATCATAGTGCATGCTTTGCTACCCCCAGTTCCCTCAGCTGTTAATTGAATTGCAGTCAATTCTACTATTCTTGTTTCATTTGAACTCCTTAAATGATCTTGTTTCCTTACTTAACTTGCAAGCACTTTTAGGTGGTCATCTGGGGTTTCCACCCACACTTATGAGCTTTTGGAGCACTATTTCCTGATGTGTATTTTGTTTATTCCTTCCAGCTCGCTGACTGATGCTGTACTCCAAACAGACATAGTCACTGGCTAATGCTTGTGTGAGGACAAGTGTTCCATGGACACTGGATACAAAACACATGCTGAGAAAGATCTGGGAATGCTTGATATTTAAACTAGTAAACTTTTCCTTCCAAACTGACTTCTGGTCATTGGCTACAGACTAACCCTTCACTTCTGGAAAAAGAAAAGGATAGCTTCTGAAAAGGAATCCACCCAAGTCTCTCAGTTTTACTGTAAACCTCCGGTACTCAGTAGAATTTGCATGCATGCCTTCTCATATCTGCCCTGAGGTATTGTATTGCCTGAAGTTTAGGAAAACTTTAAAATGTCTTACCTCGTTGCTGGTGACAGTTGCCCAGGACACTTCTCAGGCAGCAGCAGTGAAGGACAAATGCTGAAAGCTGCTTGTCCCAGCTGTACTTTGCTCCCCAAATAAATTCTGTGAGTATATCCTGTGATGCCCAGCCCTCTTATATAACAGTATGTGCTGGATAGAATCACATCTGTCTCTCATCAGTGGGCAGTTCTTTCCCCCAGGATCACCATATAAAAATGCTCAGGGGGAAAGCTGAAGTGCCAAGCAGTGGTCTGTTTCTACCCAGCAATGGATTCAAGAGAATGTCTCACTGTTTCTGATTTTTGTTTTCTTTTCCTCAGCAGGCTGCGCCTGCTAATGGTTCTTAGTAGTGTGACTCAGGACTTGCCTTTGGCTGCCTGCCTGCTCTGGTTCACTGTAACAGTGCAAAGCAATTATTCTGCTATTTTTCCTGAGGATTTTTTCTGATGTTTTATACTTGTCACAACGCTGGTTGATTCTGGGCTGTTGTACATAGTAATATCAGATGAGGAGTACTTTCTGACTTAGAAAAGCATTAACTTTATTTAAATATATTTTCCTTCTAGCCTCAGCCTATTGAACATTTCTATTGTATGTTGCCTTTGTTGATTGGCCAAAAGAAGTGTTGTGTGGCCTATCATAAAGAGAAGGGAAAAGAAATACTGCACCCTTACAGGGGATGTAACTTACTATTCATGCAGTTACCATCACGTGGCAGTGGTGGCAGATATGTTAGGAGGGTTAGACTACCCATGGCAGCAAGAACTGTAAACAGGCTGATATCCTTGGTGGGGGGTAAGAAAAACATGCTTTTGCTATATTACAGTTTTTATTTTAAGCAACAATTAGGACAAAATCCAGGTAAAAAGATCCCACCAGTTCTCATTTGCACTCAAAAGTCTTTTTAGCAAAGGAGGGACATTAGGTGTTCTTTAGTTTCTATTTTGTGGCTTCAGAAATGCAAAAATGAGTCATGTTTGGAACTGCAGTCATCTGTAAGAGCTTGAAATTAAGTCAGTTAAGGAATGGAGTTAGTTTGTATTCCTTATCAAATAAGGGCTTCTGTGTCTTAGTCAGGTATCATTACTAGAAGTATTTTAGAAGTGCTTGCATAGTGTTGAGGTTTAACCCCAGGGGATACCTAAGCACCACACAGCTGCTTCCTTGTGGCCCCCACTCAGTGAGGTGAGGGGGGAGATCAGAGGGGAAGTGTGGGAACTCATGGATTGAAATAAAGACAGATTAAGGCAAAAAGGAAACAATGAAATCCTAAAAAATCAGGTGATAAAACGATTTTAAAAACCTCACACCATGCCCAAAAAGCTTTGTTGCTCACCACTACCTGAGTGATGCCTAGCCACTGCTGGAGCAATGACAGCCCCAGTTCTACTTGCTGAGCATGATGCCATATGATATGGGATAATCCTCTGGTCCATTTGGGTCAGTGGTCCCAGCTGTGCCACATCCCAGCCCAGTCCTAGCTAGAATACTGGTGCACTGAAAAAACATTTTGCTAGTCACAAATCTAAAACACCTTACCAGGTACCATGAAAAAAATTAACTCTATCCCAGCCAAAACACTACACATAGTTGAAAACTTTTAGTGTAGATCTGTGTGGGAGCTTTTTATTTTAAAAATAAATTCCTGCAAGTAAATTTGTTTTGATTGGGCAAGTTGTTTTGGTTTTGTTTTTCGATAAATGGAAGGAATGTAAAGGTACCAGTTAGTAAAATCAATTGATTCATATGCACGGACTTGGCATTTGGAGAACAAAATAGGAAATGGACTCGGAATTCAACTGGACCATCCTCAAGCCAAGAGAGTTTGGGTCTCAAAAGACAGAAAGAGGAAAGATGGAATAAAGAATGGCTTTAGACTGAACTGGAAAAATATCCATATATGAAAGAGGCCTGGGAAGAGAGTTTGAGAAAAGTATTTTCTCAAATAGTAAAGGAAATGTCTTCTGAGGTTAAACAGCATAGTGAGGAACTGGAAACTGATTAATCAAGCTGAGCTAGATATACTGATTAAAGCAAAAAAAAGCAAAAGACTCTTCAGTCATATAAAAACAGAATAAGGAAGAAAGCTAGATGTTTATTCAGTAAAATGAAGTAGAAGTCAAAGGTAATCTAGTCATGACCCCAAGCTAGAGAAGACTGTCTGTGTGAAAGGGTAGCTGTTCTTTGCAAGGGAAAGGAGGAAAGCAACGAGTAGCAAAAACTAAATGTCTGTGATGCTTCATGAATTCTTTTTGCCATTTGTTCAAGAGCACTGTGCACAAAATATTTAGTAATCACAGAACCAATCAAATCTATTGTCTTGAATGCTAAATTAATGAAACTTAATTTGAGTTTCTACTCATTTCTTAATAATGGATTCTCTAGATTGTGAGACAAGTTTGGGCTGTTGGTGCAATGTCGCAACAGAGGGACGAGTTCTGCTCTAGTTGTGAAAGGCCAGTACAAGTCATTGATGCTTCCCTTCCTGGAATGTTATTACAAAAGAGATTGTATCAGACTCAAGATGGGTTGTGTGACCAATTTAAAGGTTTATGAGGTGTTATCTGGGATAATCAGGAAATTACCAAGTTTCTCAAAATAAAATAAAATCACTTCTTTTGCTCCATATAGCTAAAAAGAGATAGGGAAGAAGTGTCTTATACATAAGAATGTGCTGACAGGCTGGACCCTGAACTGCTCTCAGAAACTTCTTGGAAGAAAATGTTACTTTGTTTTCCTGTTTGGTCACATCCATTCCAGTTGTGGAATCAAAACAGAATTGTTCTGAGACTCATGCAGAGTACTTCTGTTTTCTTTTGTATGCATGGTTTTGAATGCATTGAAAAATAAGTAAATTTAAAAGCCATCTTTCAGTGAGATATATATATCTTTTTTTTTCATTTAGTTTGGCTTATAATCTAGAGAGAATTCTGAGGAGAGCTAGGAAAGTGTTTCAGTGCAAATACATTTGGCCCCTTATGAGAATTTCAAAGCAACATAATAGTAGTGATGACTGAAATTTGGGTGCTGTAATTAAAAGGAATGCTATAAAAATCTAAATCTCTGTATTCTGTTTTTTTTAAACTATTTCTTAAATTCCTTTACTTTGGACACATGGTTTTCGGGGCCAGCGATTGAAAGCAACTATTTTCAAGACATAAATTCTCTTCTGAAATACTAATCTTTTCTGTTTGGTGGTGGAAATGGTAGCTGCTATAAGCTTAGCTCTCATTCTTCTGAAGCAGTGCTGGGGAGTTCTTTTGCAAAGGTTTTCTCTCCTCCTTTTTGTGTTTCCCCACAGTAATATTGTGATTCAGTTCTCTAGATCTTACTGTGGGGCAGTGTGCCAGGTTTATGGGGCTAGGGGAGATTTTCCTTCTTGTCATATGCATGGCCAACTAACCCCAAACTCAACTTCATATTGAGTGATTATCTTTTAACTTGGGGTCAGGCTTGTAGATACTAATGCTGATCAAAAGAGGCTAATCACTTTCTATACTTCCACACTTTGACAAAAGAGGGGAGGGGACAGTAACAGAATGATGAATCAAAGACAGTTTCTATGATTGGAGTTTTTTTTCTGGATAAATTAGCATCAGATAAATTTCCATGTATGATATTTAAAAAAAAATTGTATCCTCTTAAACTTCTCCCACTTCCTGTTACTTCAGGGTAAGTTATAACTAGGAAAAAATGCATAAACTTCATTGGAAAGCAGTCCTCTATCCATCAGCTGCTGACATGCACTTTGGAAGAAGGACTGGCTGGATAGACAATTTCTAATCTCTAAGGCATTTGCTGCTTGCTCTTTTCTGTGTCCAAACTTTGTCGGCCTCAACAATGTTCCTTAGATTATGAGAAAGTAAACTTTGTTTGGTGCAATTATTGTTCCCTGCTGGGTGTGCTAGGTAGTTTACTGTTTGGCTGAATATATATCTTAAGCACTGGTAAGCTGGCTTTGTCCCTTAGTGAGTTGGTAACTTGTTAGAAAGATATTTCACCATGGAATAAAATCGTCGAGTAGAAAATTGGGAATACACACCTCATAATCCAAAATTTGTTTTCAAGTTAGACTTACACAGTCTAAAAGATAGGATTAAATTTCTCAAAAGCTTGGCAGACACTTTAAGACACTTAGTAGCTTCTGGGTAGTATGATCATATTTTGCATATATTCACATTTCAAGTAGAGCTAAAGTGTAACCAGTACAGTGGAGTTAGGCCTGAATGCTGTTGTGTGTAAGCACTGCTGAATCAGTAAAAGTGCTGAGTTAATATAATAGCTAATGTTGATATTTTAGTAAAAGGAACAAAATTAATAAAAGTTTAATAAAAGCTAAACTGAGGCACATGCAGTCAGAACATGTTTAATATTTGGAACAGAACAGTGAAGTCAAAAATTTGGAGACAAAGAGAAGGGGGAAGAAAACAAAGGAAAAAACCCACAAACCCTTGCTACACTGTGGAAGTGTTCAGAATGAATCACATTAACAAAACAGTATCAACATTTACTTGCTACTCCAAGGCAATGTTTCATTACAGATTCTCTTCTGTGATTCTTAATACTGATGGTTAATTGCAAGTACTGAATTTCCTCTCCAGCCTGTAGATCATGATGCATGAATTTACCTGCTGCTTGCTTGGATTTGTAAAATTGTTGTAGATCCTCCCTGTTACCTGTAAGACAGTTCATGGGGAGAAGTTGCCTGAAAAGCAATAGTTACCCCAGTATGTCTGCACATTATGCAAAAAAATTACATGATGGGATGTGCTGGCTAGTAATGATGGAATATAAATTGATGAAGAAAGTCAGAAAAGACAAAGTCTATAGGATGTGAATCGATGTGTATGTGGTGGGAGAGATGTGGCCTGTCCTGTGAACACTGGGCATACCTGTATCACAGTAGAGCTCTGCAGATTTGCTCCTCTCCTGCTGAACATTGCTGGTGCAGCACTCGAGGACTGAGCCAGTGTCAGCAAGGTCTGACAGCAGCACAGGCCCACAGGCTCGGCCTGGCTGCTCATGAGTTCAGGAGGGCTTGCACAGTCCAGTGTATTGGGAAACAGAGGTATTAGAATAGTGTGTTCTGGTGGCATTTGTTGGGAGGGTTAACCACTTGTGCTGAACATGAGATTGCTGATTGCCAAGCTATTGGGTAAGGCTTATCTTGTGAGTTAAATACCTGTAGTGTTACTTCTTACTAAAAATCTAATGTACATGACAACCAACTGCAGACTATAAAGTAACTATAAAGTATACCTGATGTATTTGCTGTCTAATAATAAATGCTGCTTTTATGTATCTGCTATCTTAATTAAAGTGAATAATGTAATAATACTATTTCAATTTATGCTTGACAAAATGTAGTTTGTCTTTACAGGATTATGTTGGTGAAACTCCTATTCATAAAGCAGCACGGTCTGGTAGTATGGATTCCATAAGTGCCCTTGTGGCTCATGGTGCGCAAATAGAGTAAGTGAGGTATTTTTTTGTTGTTGTTGATTGTTGTGTGTGTAGCTGACTAACTTAGATTGGTAAACATAGATACTAATTTCAGAAAGAAAAGTCAAAACAGCAGACGTGATCAAAATAATGACAGCTAGACATGTTCAACTGTAATGAAGCCCAAGATATTTTGCATGTCTAGTAATAAAGTTCATTTTCTTTAAATGCTACCATTGTGCTACATTAGTGTTGCACATACATCTGATATAGTAAAATATTTATCGTGCTTCTGTCAGATGATCCCAAACTGTACACTTTATTTAGTATGTAGTTACTTTTTACAAGTCTACACCTTGCACGGGTGAATAAATATAGAAAACAATGCAAAAGCAACATTATGTTAAAACAATAATTCACACACTTCACCATTAGTTTATTACTGTTTGTTAGTGTATTGTGTATTTGCCCTGTTAACTTTTTTCTTTAAAGGTTTATGTACTGCAAAAACATTCAGAAAAGCTCACAAATTTTGCAACTTACAGCATGGACAAAATGGATGCAGTTTTCACCTAGAAATGTTGAGTATAAGCTCTATGGCTTATAAATAATATCAATACTTTAGCAGTTTGTTTTAATTAGAACTAGCTTTATTATCTTAAATGGTAACTAGTTACTGTATTTTAACCTGCACTATGAAACTTTGAAGTTGTAAGTAAAATAAGAGTCATATAGTTAATTTCTTGTTTTACCCTTTGGTTTCCATCTTACTGTTTTTGTAATGCTGCCTTGATAAATCTACCATAAAATTTAACTCTTTTAGTGGTGTTGTAGCGTATTCAGGAAATATATTACCTTTTAAGTTAATAGTAGTGAACTAATTGCTTTGTATGAAGAGATTTCTTTATAGAAAAACAAAATAAGCTGTCTCAATTATTGACAAGCAAATTAAATCAGTCTTAAATGTATAATTTCCCATTTTTCATTCATTTTCAGATATTTTTGAGATAAACTGGGGATTAAATTTACTGTGGAATTGAGCAAACCTTAATTATCATCATCAATTAGTATGTAATCCTGTGTTTTTTATAAAGTTGCCAAACAAAAGAAAAGTTGTGGAACTGCATAAACAATGTGAAATGGGTGATGTCTGTCTTTGACCAAAGCTATTTGCAGCAGAAGCAGCATAGGTTTATAGCAGTTTTAGTGAACAGGAAGTAATTTGAGTTCTCAGTTTTCTAACTTTGAATTCCATCTATGTTTCAAGTTTTATAGGTAATTAAGCATCGGGTCCTGTCATGGAAATGGTAAAATTGGGGATGCAAATGCAAAAGGCTTGTGGAGCAACCCAAATTTAATCATTTAGAGGATAAGGACTTAGCCCTGTCATCTGAGGGAGTTAGCTATTGACTGATAGGGGCGAGGATTTTTTTCCTTAGAATCCAATTTCTGGATTCAGTGTGTTAAATTAGGCCAAATCCATGTATATGCTTTTGGCACTGATTAATATGGGGTCATCTAGTTTTGAAAGATGGCCCTGATTAACGGTTATGTAGATTTCCTGGGTTTTGTATAAACTTGAAGATGTATATGCTCTAAAAGTTTTGCCTCCTTTATTTTATGGCTTCAGTTAGAAGAAAAGCAGAGGGATTTTAGCCATATATTTGAGTTTTAATTTGTATATTTTAACTGAAATGATAATCGACTGTATAAGACCAAGGCAAAAATTTTATGAAATACAGAAGTAGGCACTACCTAGGATTAAACTGCTGATCTGTACTGATGATGAGTAAGTGCTTTTTAATTTTACTGGGATTAGATCTTCTAATCCATTTCTTTCCTTATTTCTTAGTATAGTTAACAGTATTGAAGTCTGGTTTCATAAGGATGAATTAAATACCCCTTGGGACTGCAAATAGTTAAATATATTACTTATACATTATATTTATAATATACATCCAAAATGGCATCATCCCTAGTTTTTTATAGCAATTAGAATAAGGATGCTAAGATTTAATTATCACACAAACATTAGTAATAAGTAGTGTAATGTTGCAAGAAGTGTATTTTTTTGTTAATGAGTGATTATTGGGATACTGCTGTTAAAATGAAGTAACTTGGACTAGAGAAATCTTGTAACCAGTGTTTACCACATTTCTACTTTATTTCCTCCTTTGGTTATATTGGAAGGCAAAGAATATTGATAATAGTCAAGTTAAGAATAAAAGTAAGAATTTTAGTTTTAATAAAATAGCCTCACTTGAATTTTTCTAGTTTACTGTATTTCAGGCTTGTTAGTGTATTGCTTTTACAGAGAAAGACAGGATGTTGCAGTCTGTAATCTCATTAAGCTGTTGCATTGTTTTCCTAATTGATGAGAGAGAATTTGGGTCTCTATTCCTGTGTAAATTTTTAATAATATTAAAAAATAATTATTGCACCCTAGTGAAAATATTTTGATTTTTTTTGTGGTATTTACCTTCTCATTTTAGCTGAAGCATATTCTGTGCACAGTATGTCCTACAGCCATAAAAATGGTTGCTCCACTAACTATGGTATTCATGGACCCTTGAAGAGGGGGAAGCAGGTGGTCACAATGTCCTCATATGAGTGAAAAGGTTTGCTGTGTAACTGACTTTTTAATGTGGATAGTACCTTTTAAAGTATCCATAATTACTGCTGGATTTTCACTAAAAGGCATAATTGATGCAATTTATGTATGGTTAATTGTATATTATTTACCATCGTGACAGACAAGTGTCCACAGCTTTTTATGGAGGAAAAGCCTTCTTGGTGCCAGGTTTTGTTTTGCTCTTTTGCACTGTTATGTAAATGCTGTGTTTTAATTTGGTTATATAGATTGTATCACAGCATATATAAAAATACAAAATTCAGCTGTAAACACAGGACACTGTTGAATCAAAAAGAAGCAAATGCAAGTGTTGATTATCCTAACTTGTTTAATGTCCATTTGCTTGTGGTGCATTTGTGCATTTTGTCCACTTATTTCTGAATAAAAATTCTTCTGCAGCTGTTATTTAAGCAGTTGTATATTCCTTAGTGTCTTGATTTAGCGCAAAGAGGGAAGTTTCAGACACTGTTATCCTGGGATAGAGAGAAGTGTAACTTGTGGAATGGAGTGTGACTTGGTATGCAGCCATCCAACTGACCACAAGTTCTTGCTTGCTTAAGGGTTTTATTTGTTATCATAATTGAATAGTATATTAGAAAAGCTTCTCATTTGCCTGCCAGAAATCTTCAGGTTTTAGGTTAATTTGGATTGTATACCATGACGAAATGTTATGAGACCCCAAAAAGATCATTTCTTTTCTAGTTTAATATACTCTGGTCTCAAGGTTTGAGTAGAACTGACATGCTGGGATAAATAAAGCAGTACACCTGTTTCCACCAGATGACATTCATACTGTGATGTTGATCTGGTTTAGGCAGACACTTCAGCCACTTTCTTGTTAAAACTGTCTGGCATTCATCTGAGTGTGTAAATTCAATGCCAGAAATGTCCTATTGCAGATACTAAGTTTTTCAGCACTCCCTTATTTCTCATTCTTTGACAAGAACTTAATTTAATTTCATCTTTTCAAACTTTGTGTGTCACAAACTGCAGTGTTGTTTAAAAAGGCAATATTATTATCTTCTTTCTTCTTCACAACTGCTCTCCATCCTCTATAACAGAAATCTGTCTGCTGTGATTTTTTTGAGTGCTGCTGGATTAATCCTTTGTGAAATTCTTGTGTTTCTGTTTCGTGTGACCACTCTTGTGATAACTCAGCTCTTATTCTTCTCATTTATTCTTCTCAAGAAATTCTTATTTTATTCTCGTTTTATTCTTGTCAAGAAATCTCATTTTGAGATTTCTTGACTTTCTGAAAATCAGTCACCTCTAGTGAAAAGACAGAAGAGTACTAATGTGGTGTTTTCATGACAACACAGAAATTGGCCATTTCTTTGTGATGTGAACACTCAGTTCCTTTTCAGTCTGAAGGGGAAGCTTACATTGTCTGTTCTATTGAAGGGTCTCAGGGCTCAGAAATCTCCCGTCTTGGTTCATGGTTATCTTCTTGATTTCTTAAAATCTTAGGAGCTCCTTGCAGGTTTTCAATGTGACCTTGTTTTTCATTCCTAGCGAACTTCACTACCAAACTTTTAATATTGAACTGCAGTCCATTCTGGTGTTAACATACTTGTGAAGTGCCACAACTTTGTCACCTTGTTACTTCAGAAGCTGTATTACAGCATAGATTCAGTGTAGAAAAACCAACATCCTACTTTCCTACAGTCATTAAATTAACCTCATCTTGAAGTAATACTTCAGGATCATACTGATCATTTGGGTTTAGGTTCTTTTTCAACAGAGAAGTTCTTATCTGTTAATTAGGATATTGATGCTTGTATAATCTGGTACTTTCCAATCTCAGACCACTTCATACACATTTTTTTTAATTAACCTGATTCCATCCAGATAGTAGTCCAACTGCAGGATTCATTGCTGCTGTTGCATTATTAGATGTTGCTGTATAATTAAGGAAAGATCTATGACAGTTCTTTTTTAATTGCATATAAGAAGCATTTTAAGGGCCATCACTGTAGTATTCTTGTAGTGACCATTTTTCAGTGTAGATGATGCACATGAGAATTTATTCCGCCTTTCTCATTTTATATAAATTCTTATGGAAAGACAAATTCAAAGTGGCATGTACATTTTAGTGGTGAAACACTAATTCTCCTTCAAAAAACCTGTAAGCAAAGCTTGGTGATTTCTTCCATGTTTGCTTTCTTGTTTGCTTGCTATGTTTGTAGCAGTACTTGAGGTGGTATTGTAGGAGCTTGAGATTATGAACTATGGCAGTAATTTGGATTTTAGAAAGGATTTGGAGACACCAAAGCAGAATGTATATGCATGGGTGACTGATAAAAAAATCGGAGAGGCTTAGTCTTAGAGTAAAGTAGTCTGGAAATATGTAGTTTTCGGAGTTACTGACATTCCTAATAATTGCAGGAAGCTGAGGCAAAGGCATACCACTGAATTCCTGTTCAGTTTGAATGCAGATTATTCTTAGTGGGGGTGGAATAACAACAGTGATTACTGACATCAGTTGGAAAATAGCGCAGAATATGAGAGGTTGTGCTTTGTATGAATAAAGTAAAATCCATCATTAAAGCAATGATACTCATGACCTTTCTGAGACATGAAGAGGAAATGCACTAGATACATGTGAGCTTGATAGGTTAACTTACTCATTTGTGAGAAGCCTTGTAGCACTGATTTCTTGACTTTCTTCAGTCCGAGAGAGCTGGGTAAAGAATATGGAAGTTTTACCAAGACTTACATGTGGATAGCTCAGATTTCTGACAGGAATGTTAGGGGTTTTTTTCTTGGGATTGATCTGCCTTCATGTAAGATACTGTGCTAATGTTCACATTAATGTGTGTAATTCCCCTTAAGGTAATTTTTTTTCCCTGCAAGATAAGCTATTCTGTTGCTATTCTGGCTACAGAAACCTGGGTACAGTTAAGTGGAAAAACCCAAGTATTACAGAGTGGAGTTTGGCCAGAGTTAAATACAGTGAAAGAAACAATTATATCCCAAATATATTGGTCTTACTGGTTCTGATGGTTAGTCCAGATGTCAGTGGTGGTGGTCTGTAGGGGTACTGTGCTTGATCTGGCAATAGTTTTTAACTAGATAGGTGATGAGATCATTATTTATTGCAAAGTCTGCTCTAACCTGCTGTGCTGATTTGGATTTTGTTTGCTGATCTGGTCTTCTCAGTAAAGTTGTTCATAGACCAGCTAGTACTTAGTAGCCTGTGGGCAAAAAAAGTTCAGGAAGTAGTTGTGTCGCCCAGAACATCTTCAGGTTGATCAGAAAAGTTTTCTCATGTGTTTCATGCAGTCCTGGTTACAAAATGTATCTCATGGCATGGAGGCTTAACAAATCATAGAAGAGTTTTTGTAATTATAACTTAGGGAAAATATTATTCTTCAGCTTCACTCTGTTTTGCTTGATTTGGCTCGTATGTGATAAATTTTCTTATAAAGGGAGAAAAATCTAAGTCGGAAAAACTTTTTCATGAAGCTTGTTTAAACTGCTTTTAAGCAGTTCAGCAATTCCTTAATCCAAAAGATTTTATATCTGCTTGAGTGAACACATCAAGTTATTTTTGACACACACACAAAAAATTGTGTAGTTCAGTAGTGTCCCTATTACAGGAAAATAATGAAACCATGTACTACCTGTAATCCTTTCATTCTTGACTTTTTCCCTGCTTTTGGCACAAAAATACCTTAACATTAATTTACCTGTTTACTTCAGTTTTATTTCCAAACTTCCGCTGTCCATGCTTTTTGTACTGAACAGCTTAAATTTTCTTTCAAGTTTGGCACATTTGAGAGACTATTACTTCCTTCATTTCTCTAATTCTAAACTATCTTTGGGTTTCAGTTGCTGTGTGGAGGAGAAATAATGTCATTTTATTTGCTGCTAGGGTCATCTTGGTAGAAATCTGTTTTGCAAGGTGGTTTTATCTTTTCAAGTCAGAGTTTGCTCTGAACATTCCTCAGTAGTTTTCCATTACACTTTCTTCATCATTAGTAACTTTATTTGCAATTCTTGCTCTGTTTCTAGAAATATGAAAGCAACAGCAATGATAGTTCTCATTGTCATAAGGTTGGCTAAGTAACTCTTATGTTCTCTTTGTATTTAAAGTGGCTGCAGTACTATAAAGATGCTTGTTTGGAATTTAATTTCACTGGTGATCTAGGAAATACTTACATTTTAGTCGGAAAGGTCTTGTCTTTTATGCTCTATTGCAATCAGACTTGTTTCAAAAGTTACCAAGTCTTTCATACCTTCCCTTTGTGAATTGTTTTTAGGAATCTCTTCTTAAATAATGAAATACAAATTTACAGATGTTGTTGCTCCTGTCAGGCCCAATCAGGCCTATATTGTTCAGGGAAAAGTTTACATGGAAATGTGAATATTTTGTACAAAAGGTACTGAAAATAAAGTGCACTATTTGAAGTCTTTAGGAAAGCATTTAAATGGGAATACAGATACAACAAAAAATCCTGATGGTGATGTTTGTGTTAATTGCAACATTGCCTACCATGGTTAATGAATTCTTTCTTCTGCCAATGTTTGCTCAGTCAGTAGTTGAAGTGTCTAGGGGCTAATTATAGCTGCATAATTCATAGTGAACCTTGATTTTCCTGTGGAGAAAGTGGCTTCACTAAGCAGAGTCCTTCTGTCCGGTATGATTTTGGATGATGTTCACAGAAACTGGTTTTAAAAGTGTAAAATAATTTCAGCTGCCATATGCTTTGTTGTGAAATAAAAACTTGGCACCAACTTGTGCTTTTGTAGATGCCCAGTATGTAATTTTAGCATGGATTTGTATAGTTGCCCCAGCAGTGACACACATCTGTTTAGTTGAGATTATTTTCCTCTTGGTATCTGGAAAAAAAATGTTTGAAACAATTTTATAATTTCTGTATTTGGACACCAAAGGGTTAAAACACTTAAAGTTTAGTATTTTAAAATAATTTTGCCTTAGAAATTTTAGATTAGTATACTACTGTTTATATAGGAAACAATTTTTTTCTCACTGTGGGCGTTTTAGTGTTCTGATCTTTTTTTTTCTCTTTCTTCTTTTGTTTTGTTTTAATCCTTGTATCTGCTAATTTTTGTATAGGAATAGCTACTAATTCTTTTGAGATACAGCCTACTAAATTTAAAGTAATTGAAGCCATGAGTTGACCGGTAACTTTAATCCATTCTATATAAATTTCAGTGAAGAACTGAAAAATTGGTTTCAGGGTGAAAGTTATAATGCTTTTAAAGGCATAAAAGGCTTAGTATCTTGTTGTTAAGGTGGTCACATGATAATGGCTTACATATTGAATAATGTGCTACAGCACTTTATGTATGTTAATGTACTTTTAATCTTAATGTTGCCTGCAAATATGTGATCCCTTATGATATAAGTTTCCTGTTTATGCACCATTGCCCGTTTAAATCAAACAGAAGATTCTGAAACTGTAAAAACTACACATGTCAATGTTTTACAGCTACGTAATTCGAATTGACTTGATTTTTTCAAGTAATCCTAGAAAGGGGGAGCATTCCATATAGAAACTGCTGAAACTGCCACAGGTGCTTCTCCGAAAACCTTACAGTTGTGGCATTGAATGTTCAGTATCGCTTCCTTTCTGCACACAAGGCATACTGTTGAGGTATTTGTTGCGGTGATTGGTTTTAATGCTAATCTAGGAATTCAGATATAGAATCTATAGATTTGCATGCTTTGCTTACCCTAATTTACAATTATCTACATTTTTATTTGTAAACTAACAATAGATAAGTTGAGATCAGTAATTTTTAACAGATATTACATTGATATACGAAAACTGTGGTTTATTTTCTTCGATTGTCGCATGGCATTAACAAAAACACAGTAAGCTGTAGGTGCTGTGATCACTTTCAAATTAAACATTTAGGAGATTTTTTTTACATATATGATTTTCAAAAATACTTATTGTTGACTTTTTGTGTAGCAAATGTTTGTTTTGTTTTTCAAGGTATGTGACATTATAAGTTGAAGGTAGTGTGTTTCCTAGGTATTGCTATGTTAAGACATAGACATCTACTTGGTTATCTTCTGCCAATGAATATAAAAAAGGAACGGTTAAAGCAACTTAGAAGCAATTTTTTTGAAGTAAATTCAATAGCATTTATAATTCAATGTGAGAAGCACAAGTCTTTTGTTTTCTTTCTACAGATCTTTTGAAGAGTAAATTCTGTAAGCTACACTGAAATCTTTCTTGCATAAAGTCATATTTAAACACTTCTAAATTTTGCATGGTTTTGGTTTTGGGGGTTTTTGTTTTGGTTTTTTGGTTGGTTTGGCTTTTTTTACTTTCTATGGCTTAGCCATAATGGAAGCATCTCGAATATTTTTTAAAACTTTGCCTCAATTTTTTACTTCCTTTAGTAAACTTCTTAAATTAGATTGAAATAATAAAAAAATTCTCCTAAATAAAGCTAAATTGAAAGTTAACTTTGTATTTCTGTACACCAATCCTGTTTGGCTGCATAATGCACTTGTCTCTTGGTTTTGAGCAACAGTTGAATTACACTCACAGCCAAAATTTTTACAAAAGCATTTCAGAAGAAGAAAATATCTAAATTCAGGCTTCATCAGTGTCCTCTTTATAGCTGCCTTAATTAGATACCAGGACTCTCAGATGAACTGGGCATTTAGAGTGGGAGTTCAGATGATGTCAACCCAGAGGGAGCAAAATGGATGCTAACAAAAAGTCCTCTTCATGCCAAGATCAGTCAGTTTTGAAGACTGCCTGTGGACATCACTTGATGGAAGAAGTAAAACATGTTACAAGAGTGTTGCTTAAGCACTCTAGGTCTGTGAATAAATGTATATGCAAGTTAGAGCATTTACTCAAAATATCTGTGCATTTTGAGTTTGTTTACAGAACACCTGTTGCTACAGAACAATGCAAGTGTCATATGTCAAGAAACTTCAAGATCTCCAACTCATCCATATTCAGACTTTCACCATCTTTTCTCATGCATTTTTTCTATTTAGAATAACTTGGCAATATGAAAATGTATCCTTCCTTCCATTTGGCTTTCTTCTTTTGCATTGGAGTTAGCGTCTTATACTTCTGTACTTTGAAGAAAACAAGATGTTTTTATTCCCAGCTCCTGGATTTTAGCCTACAAGAAGGCTGAGGGTAAATAATACCATGCTTCATGATTTTTTCTTTTATTTCTAGTAATAAGAATTACATGGAAACAGTTAATAAAGTATATTCCAAAACATTGCTGCTAAGTGAAAAAACCTGAACAGGACTGAGTCACTTTTCAAATACTTGAATTGCCTTGGAAAGGGCACAAGATACGTGTTTTCTAACCATGGAGTGAATTGACTTTCTGACTACTGCCTTTAGCCCTGGGCAGTGTTAAGTAAGGAATTCTTCTGTTTGTCAATTCATGCCTTCATGTGTGTTCCTGTCTGCAGCAGGTGTCAAAAAAGAAATGATATTTTCAGAGCTTTTGTTTTCAGTGTCCTTTCTTCAGATTTTCCACATATTCCTGTTTTTCCACCTGTAGCTAGACTGATCTTCAGAGTTGTCTTTAGTTTTTGATTTTTTCTTTTTTACTGGAGAGAGAAGGATTTATGTTTTTTGAGTGCTGCTCTTTGATTTGACAGTATCTAGGCCAACCTTTAGAGAATTCTGCACCAAGTCAATGAATACTGTTTAATAAAGGCTGACAAAACAAAAAACCCATGTCACTTTGCAAGACTTACTCTGATTTTCTTACTTATGTCTTCCTTCCATCCTTCCCCACTTCCCTTGCTGCTGGCTTCTTCCTTCACAATGAATTCATAAAATCAAAGCTGGTACCAAAGGGATTTTTAATTTATTAAAAAAAGCGGAGGATGCATGGAAAATAAGATTTTTTTTCTTTTTTCAAGACCCGTGACACTGTGGTAGTTCTGTCCATGTTGTCCACCGGTTTGCTTTTTTTTCCAGGATTTTTCTTTCACAGCTCAGGTCTTGAAGTTACTTTCAGTTATAATATCCTTTGCCAATCCTTCTTCTTTATGTTAGCAGCTATGATAAATGAAGTACCTCTCAAGGGACACTTAATAACTGAAATAGCTTTAAATTTACTTGACTATAATGATTATCTGAGTTTTCTGCTTGTTGATTTTCCTTCCACTTTTTTAGCCATGCATTCCACGTCTTGTGGCTACTACACTTTGTAGCCAAATCAATCACATGCCCTTCCTTCTCCTTTTCACTTGATAGTCAGTTTACATAAAATTGCAGTTCATAACCAAGGGCTGACAATAGGGATTGCACATAAGAGGTTGAACTCCTCTTGTGTGGTTGAGACAGTGAACTGTTTCTATTTTCATCTGTATAATCTAGTCTGTCTACAGTAATGACACTTAAATTCTTAGCTCTTGGATAAGCTGAGGCAGACGTTTCACTTGTCAGACATGGGCAGCAGATTTAGTATTTAGATGTGTTCCTAGTTCCTTGTAATTACAGCTATAACAGGATGGTTCCACTCTGAGTTCAAATTAACATTTCTAAAGAATGGTCTGGTAGATATCCTACCTTTTTAATTCATTCGAGTACTCCAGGGTTTCTGGGAGGACTATATTACACTGTTTTTCTGTTACTGACTCGGAGTCCTTAGAGTAATTGACAATATTTTAAAATTATTTTGAAAATACATAAACTATTCCAGTTTGGTAAAACTCCATGATATCTGTTAAAGAGTATTTTCTTTCCTATTTTGTTCCTATTTACGTTAACAATTTTTTTAGATTACTTGCATTTTGTTAGGATAGGCTAATATAGCACAGCTACTCTTGCTGCCTTTTGTGTTCCCACTGACAGATTTTTGCTCCTAGAGAAGGCTAGAGAAATCAGCCAAAGAAGTAAGTCTTTTTTATCTTTCTAGTCTGTTGAGAAAGTGACAGAAGGTTTCTGCAGAATTTCTCAGCTTTTCCTTTTCTCCTTCCTGTTCATGTTGGAATGCAAGCCAGTATAACAGAAATCTGAAAGTACATGAAAGTCCAAGAAAACCAGGCTTTGATTAAAATCATGCACATGGACAACTGGGTATAGAAAAGATCCCTAAATGAGTGTTCCCACTGTAAGTGAGCAGAGAGAACTTAACAGCTGTGTTATCTTCCATAATATTTGTCCAAGCAGTTTCTAGAGTCATCTAGAACTTACAATCTTCTTACCTCAGTATAATTATAATATTCTTTCTTAAGTGAACTTTTTTTTTCATTACTCTCATAACTTGATAGGCTAAATTCAGATTCACACCTTTAAGAGAGGAATTTCTAAACTTCAGAAGCAAGAATGTTCAATCCAATAGGCTTGAATCCCTTGAAAACCTATGCAGTGCTTCCAGAATATTTCTGTAAAACAAGTACATCTTTGTCTATCTGTTAAGAATAATTTGCTCAGGAAGAGGTAGGAATGGGATAGATCTTTAAATATTGAAGATCATTACATTTTAAAATCTTGCGAACTCTAACTCCTGTTTATTTTGTTTCTGGAAAATTCAATTTTTCTTTCCCAGAGTTTGGTTGTGTAACTTTACACACTTTGATCTCAGTTTATACATCTCCAAATGCCTCTGGCGTCTTACATTGACAATCCTTTGGAAAATGGTGACTTTACTATAGTGTCTTACAGTCAATTTTGAAAAGCAGAGTTAGTGTACAGAATTACTGCCTCCTTGCACCTCTGTTAAATTAGGTGGCCATTCAGTACCACACTGGTTTTGTCATTTTATCTTCATGTAACTTTATTTTCCTCTTGCTTGGATTTCTTTTATTATTCTTTTGGGGCTTGCAAATTTAAAAAAGGTGTCGGAGAACTGAGCCTTTCTTCTCAAACAGAACAGATCTGTTAAAATTTCTGTTTCTTAAGGTGTTGGTTCATTGTTTTACATCCTTATGCTGCACAAGTAAATCAGAATTACTAAAGGAATGCCAAGTGTTGCTTAGCAGCAGCTTCAACAGGTCATCTAGTTCAGCAGGGAAAAGGATTGACGGTAGAATTTCTGATAACATAGGCAACTTTTAAAATGAGGGGGAAAGACCCCTCTCAAGATTCGGCAACTTTTATACTCTAAAACTTCCTCCTGATGCTGGCTTTAATTATCCTTTGTTCATCTTAATCCCATTCATATACTGCCTACTCTGGATGCGCAGAACAGATTATTCACTTTGCAGCTCTCCTGTAGGTATTCAAAACTAATACCACCTTGAAGTTTCATTTCTTTTGACTAACTAGGTTTTTCAATATTCTGAAGTCTTACTTTATAGAGCACTCCTGACTGCAGTTGTGTGGATTTTCACCAGTACTCCAAGTAAATAATGACTTAGAATAGTTTAGTATGGAATGACATTAACCCTCATTTAGGTTATGGGGTTTGTGATTCTGTAGTATTTTGGCTTATCCTTTTATGGAAATAGTCTTGCTGGAATATTCAGTTTCTAAAGTTTTTCTTACAGCAAGTAAGTTACAGTGATCTAGGAAGCAAATCTGGGATTTGTTCTTTAAATTCTTCTTATGAGCTGGAGTTTCAAGAGACTCGGGTCTGTAATCTTCTGAATTCTTACTCTGTTAGCTGGTCTCTTTCTGGATTTTTAAGTAATGGATTTGTCCAAATGACTAAAGCCAAGAAACAAAAATTCCCTTTTTTCTGACTAGTTACATCTCTCTGGAAAAATATTAGGAAAGATTAATTGCCGTCTTTTGCTGCATCATCTAGTTTTTGTCATTCCTGGCCTTGTCTCCACTTCTGTGCTCTTCCTGATGAAGTTAGCCTAGACTGCTAAGCGCAAGACATCGTTTGTGTAAATGCATGTGATACAGCACTTCTTCAAAGTAAACCTCTACGTGTCCTCCCTGATTGCATTCCTAACCTTGATGCACTAGAACATGCAAAATCCAGTGCCATTCTCTTGTGCACGGAAAAGTCTTCATTGAAATTACCAAAGCAAGTCCCAGGACTTATGATGTCACACACTTTGAAATGAGAAACAAACCAGAAACAAAAGTATAAGCAAAGCATAATTAAGTTTAGTGTCTTTCTCTATCTATCTTTTACTATATATGTATATATTTTGTTGTTAGGAAAAATAGTGATGTTGTTGTTACCTTAGAAACCAGAATGCCATGGACAATTGCCAAGTCATGTTAAGTTTGTTTTGAGTATTTGATCTTTTGCTCAAGTTAAAGCAATAGATTGCAGAATAAACTGCAGAAGATGATAAAATTCAACACTTAAATTAGTCTGAAGTTTATGTAAAGATCAGCCACTTCAGACTATTTTAGAATAAAGCATTTTTAAAAGTTTAAATAGGAAGATGGTTTACGGCACATAGTGTATTGATTTTATTTAAAAGTGTATTGTCTCCCAAATTTTGCTTCGAAGTGAGATATATGTGCAAAAAGCTAAGATAGTTATAAAACTAGGATTGATAACTAATTTCTTAATGGAAAATTTGCTAAGAGTATGTTTTCTCTCATCACCAGCAGATAGATAGTCAGTAAGGGCAGCAGCAGCAGCCAGCTAGCCTGATGAATGAGTGTAATCCAGTTTCTTTGTATTGTACAGCTTGAGAAATGCCAGTGGCCTGACAGCAGCAGACCTTGCACATACCCAGGGCTTCCAAGAATGTGCCCAGTTTCTCTTGAACCTCCAGAACTGTCACCTGAATCGTTTCTATAGCAATGGCACCTTAAATGGGGTTCATCAGAATGCAGGTCCCAATGCATTCAGTGGTGGGACAAGTCGAAAGAGATCCTTTGAAGATACTGAGTCTGCTGGAGTAAAGAAGGCTAGAACAGAAGGTGAGACCCCAGAGGTAAAAGGGGTGGGTTGAGACTGTTGCTAAGAAAGGAAAATAAATGTTTTAAAGTCTTTTGGAGTGGATGTTGAGTATTATTGATGAACTCACATATCTAAATAACATATTAAGACAAAAAGCAGATCATTACAACTATTCCATGTCACAAGATACCCTTTCTCCCTATCATCATCTTGGCATGTTCAGAAATTTCTGTTTGCAGAGAGTGCTAAAGCTGCATGATGCTGAGAATAATTATGCAGAGGAGTAGGAGCTGAATTTAGCTTCTACTCCTTCCTCAGTTTCTTCAGCTTCAGGAGGGCCAGGTAATGTTCCATCTATTCACAGAGATGCATGGATATCCTGATGGTAATTTTCCATTTAGGGATTAGTTCACAGTTCAGAAACCACTTACTGCTATGTAAGGTGGAATAGAAGAAATGGAATGCAGAAGGGTTTCCCAAATCAAGAGGGGTGTCTGTAAATTTATGTCTGTAAATTAACATGCCCTAAGTTTCCAGGATTGTTTTCCAAGGGAACTGCTGTCTTAAACATGGGTGTAAGATCAGAATGAACCTTAAGATTTCCTATCCAGCCTTGTATGTTGAGGCTACTGCTGCTTTGCCAGCAATGATGGAATAGTACAACCTAAAGATACTTTTTGGTAGCTCTGTGTAGAAATCTTGTTTTTCAGAAATACCTTGAGTAACATGGATGAGGAGAATTATCTTCTTCCTTTCTATTGGTCATCCCACTAAATTCTTACTAAAAACAAGGGAGTAGTTCTGCACTCAAACCTCCTTTTTCCTGATGATGCTAAAGGATGCTTTTCTTTAGTGTCAGGAAAGGGACTTCATAGGTCTTCATTTAAGACGCTTCATTCAGTTAAAGTTGATGATCTAACATAAGGGACTTCCAGTGAGCTAAATAGAATGGGTTTAAACAGTGTTTAATTCCAGTTAGCAAAGGGGTAAGTTGATACCTAAACCATGTTTCTCAATATGACATAGGCAACATAAATCACATCAGTATCAACACGACTGCTTGTTCAGTACTTTCTATCCAAACACCACTTCACCTATGCCAGGATCAGAGACTTTAACTGGGTACACCATTGCCAATCATAAATGGAATATGTTGCTTCATGTAACTGGTCTAAATGGAACATTTCATTATAGAGAAAAGTCCCTGTGCAATTAAATACAAGACTTCAGGAATAAGTATTTCCTGAGTGACTACATGGAGTAAGAAAACTTGCCCAGTACATGAGTGTCCATAACAACTGCAGAAAGATGTTTTCAGTCCATTGTTCTACCAGGAGGCATTGCTTGAAATCAAGTTAACTTCCCTTGCATTTTGAAGAGCTGCTGCATCCGAGTGTCCCTAAGCAGCTGTCCCTTACAGAATATGCTCCAAGCTAGTCAGTGGGCAGCGTTTCCCCACAGTGGGGGAGTGGTGCTGCATCTGCATTACCTTTCACTGCAGAGTTGGTCCAGTCCCTAAGTTAGACTGAGCAAATCAACAGTGCTTGAAGTGAGTAAGTGCTCCTGAGCAATTACCGGAATGTCGCAAAAGCAATTTGAGTTGCTAATTTTTGAAATAGTTAACAGTGTGACTTTTTAAGACCTTCACAAACAAATGCAAAAGCTCTGCTGCTTTTGCTTGAAGCTTTGTAGAGTAACTAAGAGATGCATCTCAGCTGTGGAAGCTGCAGTTTCAAATCTGACATGTTTGCCCTCAGAGACACCAGCATCAGTAATAACTATTGCATTGATGTAAAAATCCCTTGCACTGAGAATGAGTCACTGTTCCTGAGGCATTTTGGTAAACAACAGAGCTGAGTAATGAGTTATCAGTACATCTTTGTGCTTAGCTGGCCTTTTTACAGAACAAGCCCAATTTTGTGTTAATTTTAAACCCTTAATAAAACCACACTGCTTTGTTGTCCTTTAAAGACTATTTGCACAGGAGTTTCCAGATGTTCAGAGAGTGAAGCCAACCTGTATTTGCAGGGAAAAGTCAGGTTTTGATGGCCATACCCCAAATGTGAACAATCACTGCTTTGAAACTAGCTGTGACAACATGAGCCCCTTACAAGAACCTGTAAGCGCTAGAGTTGGAAGAAGATAAATGCTTAAGGTGTGTTCTGCCCTGGAATAATGGGATTTACTTCTTATTCTTTATATGCACACAGGTGTATCTGCTAATAGGTGCATAGTATGTAAAAAAGCCTCAAACTTCAAAATTAGGCAATGCTGGTACACTACACACTGTGATAGAAAATAATTACTGAAGTGGAATTAACAGAAGTAAATTGGTGAGCACTTCCAGAATATATGCCAAATAGTTTTTAATTTTGACTTAGAAACATAAACTGGATTTTATGTCCATTTTTTGAAATCAATTCCAGAAATTTCATCATGCTTTCTAGGAGGGTCAACAGAGGGTGGTGCACAGATTCAAAGATGATGATGATGATGATGATGATGATGATGGTGATACACACTGGGCCAACTGGTCACACAGCTGTATTTGTGTCAGTCATAATGCTGCCCTCTAGTCCAGCCCTCAGCGGGTTGACTTGTACTCTGACATGTGCTGCCTACAGCCAGAGTCTCGGTGTCACAAGGCTCTGTACAGATTATTTGGGTGTTCTGTGTGAGGTGTGATGGAGGGCATTCGTGGAACTGGGCCCTGGAACTGGCCAGCATGAAACTGCAGTTACATATTCCTCTAAATAACAAAAAAAACAGTCAGTCCCCTCCTGGTTTAGGGTTATTTGAAGCCTGCTGAGCCAAGGGCCCTGAGTCATTTAAGCCCTCGGTGATCTCTTTGGCCTTGAAACACTTCAGGGCTTAAGGTTCTTTAAAAATTTGTAGTTTATGAAAATTTTTGTTGTGCCCAAGGTGATGGGAGCTGAATTGCAGTCTGCCAAAACAGGCATTTATAACATAGTGTTAAGGGTGTGTGCAGTGTGTGTGGAAAAGGGTGTTAGTGTGAGAGCAGGGCAGGGCACACTGGCATAGTAGTGGAGCAGAGCTCTGGGTGGGTAGGTACAAGAAGTAGTGGTGAAGTCAAGCCTATCTTGATTATTAAAGCATTCTCCCCAGCAGTCTAACCACTTGGCAGCTTCTCTCAGAAGACAGTTCTGCTTAATCAGCTCTTGAAGGGATCCCTGGAACAGTCTGCTATGGCTAAGGGTGGGTTACTGGGATCAGGCCCTTGGGAGTGAAAAACGGAGCAGTCTAAACTGCTGACAGTAGGCAAATACTACTGAGAGAGTAATACTAGTAATACTAAGCAAATACTATAGAGTAATACTAAGCAAATACTACTATAAAGAGTTGGGCACATCTGTAAAGCCTAAATATGAGTAACTTTAAGTTTCTCCTCATTCAGCTTTTTATACATCAGACTAGTAACTTAAATATGTAGGTGCAAAGTCTAATAGGTACCTGAAATTCTGTGTTTTGCTTTAATAATCAAAGGACTCATCTTTTTGTTGGCTGAGTTTTCAAGTGGGCACTAATGACTAAATACATCTCTTTTTTGTCAGCTTACAGCTTTGATGGCTTAATACCAGTGCTGAATGGAGGAGCTGAGGACGATGCTGACAATATGCACGTTGATAGAGAGTTTGCTGTTGTATCAGGTGGGAGTGGACAGTTTCCTGTTAACTACAACAACATTCAAATGGTTGAAGACACCAAACAACAGGAGAGTACTTCTGTTGGACCAAAAGAAATTGAAATATACACTGTTTCTGCAATGCAAACTCCTTGTCGTTGCAAGAATCAATACGCATTTTATTTTTAATTTAAGTATAAAACCTAGTCCTTTATTTTTGCACATTGTTGTCTGGAGTCTTGAAAACTGTTGTATTGCTGTAACACCCGT
Source organism: Cisticola juncidis (assembly GCA_013400215.1). Taxonomy (NCBI): domain Eukaryota; kingdom Metazoa; phylum Chordata; class Aves; order Passeriformes; family Cisticolidae; genus Cisticola; species Cisticola juncidis. The sequence goes on along the minus strand of VXBR01002036.1, from coordinate 878,862 downwards.
TATATTGGGGGTTTAGTAGGTATCAAAAATTAGCTGTTTCATGCAATGTATTGTAATGGTGAAAGAGAAGGTTATTAGTAATTTCTCAATATTTCAGGTAAACAGAAGTCCACAATGGCTGTTTCAATTTTAACCTGAGGCTTGTATTACATTGTGCCTTGTTTCTAGTTGCTATAATTTGAGTTAAAGAAAATTCAGAAATTAGTTAAATTATTTGTTAAATTTTGATTGAGTAGATAGCATGAAGACTTGATAGGGAAACATATCCTAGCTTTGAAAATAACACATTGTGACAAAACTATATTCAAAATAGTACAATAAATACTATAGAGAATAGTCTAGACATAGACCTTGTGTTTAGAACTTGCTCAGACACAATGACATAAGTGCAGGATCCTGCTGTGGGGTTTTTATTTAAATAGAAGACATCACAGCTTTAATCTACTATTTGAAATTAGTGTACCTGGGCAAACAGATCATGTATTTTGTTCCAATCGTCATGAAACAGTCAAAATGTTACTAGGATTGGTCAGTATTAATGCTCTAGATTTTTAAAGGGCTGCTTGATCAAGACGCTTTAGGTAGCAGAATGTGTATAGAGTTTGATTAAAACTGCCTTGGGTCAGCCTTTTTTGCACTTTGTAGGTTAAAACATGGAGTTACTACAACAGTGCATTATTACATTCAGAAATTAATTTCCTATTTATCAGTTTTTTTCTGCCAGAAATATGTTTATGCTTTGTACCGCAGATTCAGTTCAACAAAGGGAATGATAAATAATAGATATTTTAATATATTATGAATAAATATATATACATATATATAGTCAATAGTTTAAAAGTAGACTATGATATTTTCCAGTGATAATTACTAAGTGTTCTTATTTATGGAAAATTTATTTTCTCTGATAAATATACTCTATTACTGTATTACTATAAGTGCTCATTTTTAACCAATAATAACATTCTATAATTATCACTAGAACTATTCATTACCTACTTTTGCATATTAATTAATACAAGTGCCAGATTTATTAAATTTGATTTGGCAAAACAAGCCTATAATGGTTTATTTTTAAACAGTTAAAATTTTGCACTTTTCAGTTAATAAACACTATGTGAAACTCCTTCTGTGCGTTTTCATCACTGAAGTATTAACTTTGATGTCTTGATGGGTTTGTTGGGGTTTTTTTCCACTTTTAATGAGAATTCATGGTTAGTGAGTTCGGTTGATGTGGTTATTTTGACTGATGTAGGGACTAAAGGAAATTCCAGTTAGTACATCCAGAGAGTTACAAATTGAACGCATTTCTTATGTAACATTCTGGTGTCTGTGAAGTATTGGTGCTGTAATTTGTACTTCAAATAACAGCCATGCAAAAAACAGAGAGAGAACCAAAACTCCAGGTTCTTCCTTGTCAGACAGTGGTACTCATTATGTGTCACTTAAACAGGAACCCAGTGTTTTACAAATGTGGGAAGTTGCCAACAGACTAAATTAACTGAATTAATTTGCCTACACGCAGTAAATGCGATCCTGTTTTGCACATGGGTTTATGCATTCATGGAGACATAAACATATGTGCATGTATCCAAGGATAATCCAAGAATGTAAAATCTTTAAATGTCACCACATAGCTCTGTAGTTGCTATGTTTGCCTTGCTCATCTTTACCAATATAGACATAAATTATATTTTAGAGGCAGAATATATCATGCATTTTTTGTGCTAGTACTTCTGAGTACCACTGCAAAAACATGCATTTCAGACAGACTGATGAAATCTGTTCATGGAAACAAACCCTATTGTACTAATTACTAACTTGAAAGGGGAAATTGCTTCAAAATGGTTGTCAGTGATTTTTGCATGCACATTTTTAGAATTTTGTTTCCTACTACTATTTTTTAGTCTTCTGTGCACTCTGCTGTTGCTATTTTGCGGCATTTTGCATGTGGATTGTACACATGCTATTGTAAATATAGCATTAAATACAAATCTGCCCAGTATGTTATCTAGCTAGCTGCTAGGTGCATTGAAGTACTTTCTGAATAAAGGAACTTGGAAACATTTTACATTAGCACCGCAACATAAAGTTTCTTTATTTGACTTACTTCAGTGCTTACTGTACTGTGAACGACTAAAAAAGAAAAAAGCCATAATTAAATTACACCTGAAAAATGGAAAAAAACCACCCTTTACCCTCTCATAGATACTCAGTTCTTGTATGTACATAGTCTTCTATCCCAAAAGGGCATTACAGTTAAGGTGGAAAGATCACTTTTATTCCACCCTGGAAAAAACTGCCCAGAATGTTGTCTGCTGCACTTATTTCATACAGTTAAATGAAAAAAAAAAAAAAGACTGAGAAGTTCCCATTGTCTTTGCAAAGATTAATGTAGGCATATTTTCGAAACAAATGTGGATAGATAGTTGCATTTTCAACATGAGAATCCATGCCACAAACTTACTGGTCAGATCTCATTACCTGGAACTACCTACATTGTTCTAAAGAAGGGATAGATTTATTTTCAAAGCTGTGTATGGAAACATATAAGTAAGTGAAGTGTAGTGGAGACGTTTTGATGTATTCCCATTTATTCTTAATTGTTGGTGACAGGTGTATTTCTTAATGCAGATATGAATAGCAGTAGCTCCATATTGAATGCACTGACAAATGGATGTGCCATCAATGGACACTTGGATTTCACGGCCGCACAACAGCTCGGTGGGATGGATGCCAGGCGTGAGGAGTGCTTGGCATTAGCACCTAACAGAGCCATTCCCGGAGTAACTTCTCCCAGCAGGCATCGGATCCATCCCAGTAACGGCACCGAGGAACCGGAAAAAGCCATGAGTAACTCCACTGACATGTGTGGATCTCTCCACCTGAACGGGAGCCCCAGCAGCTGCGTTTCTAACCGGCCCTCGTGGGTGGAGGACCCTGGGGACACTTTGCACTATGGACACTACCATGGTTTTGGGGATACTGCTGAAAGCATCCCTGAACTCAGCAGTGTTGTTGAGCATTCCAATTCTGTCAAGGTCGAACAGAGATACGACAATACTGTCCTAGGCACAATGTATTTGTACCACGGTTCCTAGATGAATGACATTTATATCAAAATGCATATTGAAATTGCTACCAAATGAAACAGGGGGTACAGAATCCTCATATAGCATTAAATTTGAAGATTGCAACTTGTTGCTATTTTTACACTTTGTTTATATGAAAAGTAAACCTTTGATTTGACGGCCTTATACAATAGTTGTAGTTTGTTGCATGTATGGGGCTTATTTAGTGATAAAATAGGTGCTGTCATGATGGAATGTTTATTGTTTTGATTTTTTTATTATGGAATGTTCTGGTTTTGTATTTTTTTTCTAAGCTTGTTAACACTATCTTTCCCTTTTTAGAGCTGTTTTCCCTTTTATTAAAACAATGTTTAACTGAATTTCGTGAAGAAAATGTTACGTATGTGCATCACTTAGAGGTAAAGATTTTTCTTTTCCGTATCTTCTGCTGAAGCTATGGTAGCAATATCAGTGCCAGCTCTCACTATGCAAGGTTGAAAGTGGCAATCTTCTGGAGCTTCTCTGACTTTATAGTTTGTACATTTGTTTGGTATTATTAGATGTTCATCTTTAAATTTTTCGAACGAGTTGTTTAAAAATGCGGAGACAAATTTGGAAGAAGTTGCTGTTTCACTTTCTGTAGAGTAGAAGTGCTTTTTGTTGTTGTTGGGCTCTTTGCATTACAGAGTGGGGAAGTGGGCTGCCTTTGTTTGGTCGCAGTTGGGTGTGCCTCAGGTTAGCTCTGTGGTGGGTTTCTTTGGCTTCTCTCCTTTGTACGTGTGCTTGATGTTTTACCATAGCTCACAAACTGGAGGCATGTTGGCACTGTTCTGCTTTGTACACAGTTTAAAATTGCTGTTACTCGTTATAGAATTTGCCAAGTCAAAATATTTGAGTTTGACTGTCTTGGGTATACATTTATTGTCTTTTTTTTAACATATGCTCTGAAAATGTAACGTTGTGTACTCTTTGGGCTATGCTCACGGAAAATACATTGTATTTAATGCTTAATACACAAATCAAAATTCATATAAGTGCACTATATGAGCACTAATGCTATAAGTTGCTGCTTGTGTTATAAGTGAAGAGTGGGGAAGAATATGGTAAATGAGATAAGCCCTCTGAATTGTGTTGATTTTTTTGTTCTTGTTTTGTTTAAAAAGGGACCTTTACAAATTGGATTTAAAAAAGAAATAAACATATTACATCATATCAGAATATTTTGTTTAGATGTTATTATTTTAGCAGCAAGTTGAGAAGGCATTAAATAGTTTATAAATCACAATTCTCATAATCTTTCTCAGTGCTGCAGTGGAATTTCTTTTTGTCAGTAGATGAAAGCAGATGAAACATCCCAACAGGTTGTCCTTGATTGAATTATAGAAACACAGAATGGATATTTGGTCGCATGTAACAAGTCGCATCAGCCTCCAGGTTAAAAAATACTGGGTTAAAATATTGCCTGTCTGTAAATAAAAACAAATATAGTCTCATTCAAATGTTTTTAAGCAAAATGTTACTCATTGCAGAGAAGTCAGTGTTTGAAATAGCCTTTGCACCCTACATGGCCCACTGGGCACAAGATGCACACATATTTTTAAGTGGTTTAATTTGCTGTGTGGTGCCCAGAGGAGCACCTGCCATTGCCATTTTACTAATACAGGACAGTGACTCTCATTTGCTGTAGCATTTAGGTTTGGGGATCTTAGAATTTGCCAAGTTTGCTCCACATGCTGTCCTGTACTTCAGATAAATCCAAGCAGCTCATAATGAGCACTGCCATCTTACCTTCATGGCTGTAAACTGATCTCCAGAGAGCTTGCTTTGGGTACAACTAAGTTGACATGAGGGTGTAATGTTAGGTACATAATTTTAGCATGATAAGATTTATACTCTGTGCATAAGGCAAGATTTTTCAAATCGATGTACATGGGGTTTTCATTCACTTGCCCTTCACACATTTCCGCCTAAAATACCTTGGAAGACACTGTACTTCAAAGGGAGAGCTTAGAGCTTTCTTTTAAAAAGCACTTCTGTGCCTGTGTGTTCAGCCATGTGCTGATAGACAGATTTCAAGGTCTTTATCTGTTGTCAGGCCCCGTTGAAGCCAATTGTTAAATTAGGATTACATGAAAAAGACCAGTGAGGGCCATAGGATGTAGGTGCACTATGTGTGTCCCCCAGATCTCTTTGTCTACAGTTAATGTTGTGTCACAGAGTATGACTCAGGCAAGAGCTGAGGTGTATCAATTTTAAAACACCAAACGATAAGACTTGGAAGATGGCATTTTTGCAGGTGCTCTTTGAGACAATATACTTACTGCAAAGGCCATCTAAAGTCTTGTTTATAAATTATCCCATAAATTTTCAATAAAACATGAAATAGCAATCACAGAATCTCATCGTGGTTGAGGTTGGTGAATACATACCCAAGCTTATGCTGCTGTTGTGAGCCCATACCACATTCACATGAAAAAAAAAAATTCTCATGCTTACTTGGAATGTTCTGGTTTTCAGTTTGTCTGTAATTTGAGATCCACATGAGCAATAAGTTATAAAAGTAAAGAGCTCAGCAGATCCCGCTGCACTTCTGTGCTGAACTGTTAGGTTAAGAATTGTCAAGCACAGAATGAGTTCTGCCAGGTGTGGCTGTGTCTTTCCATATCATAGGATGGCCTGGGTTAGAAGCAACCTTAAAATTCATCTGCTTCCGAACCTCCTGCAGTGGGCAAGTATATGTAACTATTGATGCAGAGGCCTTGTTTTAAATATCTTGCTGTTAGAAAACAGAAGGCTTGCCTGGGGTTGCTGTGCTCGACCAGCTGAGATAGTCTGAAGCCTGTCGGAGCCCACAAACCCTCCTCAGGCCTGAGTGACTGAGTCTCATATTCTGCTGACAGCAGTGCTGAGCCATGTGAATGGAGCTGTGCTTTGCAATTCCTGAAGACACTGCTGGGTTTTAAACACCTGGAGTTAAAGTCTCACAAGCTGTTTGCCTGGCCAGGGCAGTAGTATTGTAGCACTGTTCATACTTGGGGTTTTTGTCCAGGTCTGGAATTTTCATGACTTGCATCAAGCAAACAGGTTTTTTTAGGTGCCGCTTTGTCTTACCTTGGTTCTGGAAATGGCTGTCCAAAAGCTAAGTTTTCTTTCCATCTGCCAGATGTAACAGCACCACTGTGAATGTCATATGGACTTCACTAACTGGTTATTCTCACCATCTTCCTCATACTCTCTTTCACTCAATTTTCTGTGAAATTTCAGTTCATTTCATTCTGGCTGATGCAGATGGTTTTGCTCTAATTCCCCCTAAATGTAGCTCCTTTCCTATTTTGTTTTTCAAAACCATTTGCAGAGTTTTGGCAGAAATACAAGTCAGTAGAGATTCAGGCAGTATTTTGATACGAATATTTCTGACTAAGTAGTTAAAATTAGTGACATTGGAAGAGGGAAAAGGCAAGTGTTACACTTCTTACGTAGTTACAGTCCTTAATATTTTTAACAATCCCCTGATTCCAAATAAAATCTAGTCTAAACTTCTAACAGCGATGACGGAAGGCTTTCATTTGACGTACATATTAGAGTAAGATGTAGAGTAAGAGATGCTGCTTGGCTTCAAGAGCAGGGGCAAATACTTTCACACTCTGTGAACTTTTCTGATTGCTGGTGTTGCATTTTCCTGATCAAATCCTGATCCTTGCTCTGGCTCTCATTGGGTAAGCTGGCAGAAGACATTGTAATATGGTGTATTTTGCAACATTAACAAACTATCATCCGCTTGCAGTCTGAAATTGGACCTCACCTTCCTCTTTACAAATCACAAGTTCCAAATCACTACGGAGCCTCTGCCATTCTGATAACAGATGTAATACATGCAGAAGAGCTGGCTCACAATACATGGGAATTAGTGCTGAGCAGATAACACACCTGGATGGAAAAGGGTTCCTTGCTGTCCCACACGCTAGAGCCAGCCTACAGTACAGCTGTTACCTTCACACACACCTTCTGAACTCGGCCTTGCACACGTCTCCACCTATCTTGTGTACTGCCACTTTCTCCCAGTCAGTGAAAATCCACCTGGCCCCAGCACAGAACTGCCCAGTTTGTGTTCCCATGCAGACACAGCCAGTGCAGCACATCCTTTGTGTCCCCTGATCTGGCAGTGTGGGGCAGCAGAATGGGAGGTGGCTGGACCACTCCTCCCTTGCTGGTTCCATTACATGTGATGTGCACTGCAGCTTCCCACCCACATATTCAAGCCCTGATACATTTTCTCCAGGATGGTTACTAGCCCAGTGAATTTGTTTTAAATTGTGCTTTTAGGGGCCTTTGTGACAAAAACACTCTACACCTTCTCTGGCACTCTGATTTTTTGGGTTTGGGGTGTTCTGTGATTTTTATTGTTACTTGCTCCTAAATCCCGAGTATGGCTTCATGTCAAGATGCAGCTAAAATTAATTTCTTGATGTTCCAGGATGAAAGTCCCGGATGCCATGTTTGGGGTCAGGTAACCTGGGGATGGAGCAGCACTGTGGATGTCCTCCAGGGACAAAAAGGAATAGAGGTGGCATCTTCCTGTGCTGGACAGTGCTGTGCAGCATAAGAGGCAGGAGTGGAAGATGGTAGGTACCCTGGGAGCATCTCATTTCGCTGCTACTGCAGGACAGAACGCAGATTCACACAGCCAAAATCCTTGAAACCAAGCTGAATCAAGGGAAAAAAAAAAAAAGAAAAAAAAAAAAGAGAAAAAGAGTCTTGTGTAAGCAGGATTTACTATTCCTGGCAACTGGTAACTACATTTCTGCTGCACTGCTTAATGACTCCCAGATATTTCACACCTCTCCTTCCTTTCCCAGAGTTTCCTGTCTCATATTGGTGCTGGTTGTTCACAGGCAAGGATCAAAAGGACTCGGGTTTAAGGCAGATGGTTTATTTTTAAAGCATATCTGGCTTTAATTTTTTTTAATACAGTGCAATAATTTATAAAAGCCATCTACTTCACTCTGTTATGAGCCGTATTAATATCCAATTTAAAAGCTTTACAACGCTCAAAATCATACCCCACCCCCCAAAAAGCATAATGGATGTTACCTGTGGTATGAGAGTGAAAGCTGGGCATCATCTCTCTCACCAGACACCCAAGTGTTGATGAGTAACTTCTCTCTGTGTCCTTGAGATGGAGCTGCACATACAGGACTTGATAACCATTTCCAAATCAGTAGGAATTAGGCTCAACTGACTGAAGTGCAACCAGGGGAGACTCACTTTTGACACTGAAGACAAGTGCCCTGGCTCAATCACTAATCTGAGCGGTGTCCCACAAGGGAAATAACCAAGTACTTGAAGCTGAACATGAAATTAAGTTGTATAGTCTTAATTATGTTTCCGCTTGCCAGCTAAAACTGTAAGTTAAAGGAGAAAAATCAGTTTGTCTGAGTTTCTATTGCTGGAAAGGCAGGATGTAATGCTACTGCAGAGGAAATACCACGTATTAGTAGAATTCTCCTTTTGATGTTACTGGAAGGTCAAGCACTGTTTGTAAGTGCTAGCTGGCAGCTCAGTCTCACCAAAGATATTTGTGCTTTCCTGTGGCAAACCAAACCCCACAGTGCCTGCAGTTTTTGCCAGGTTTTGTATGGGGGAGGAGAAGTTGAGGTTTGTTTCCTGTATTTTATTCGCATTGTTTCTAAAAGGTGTTGGGAGTTGGATCAAGTGTCAGTAACATTACCTAGCTTAGAATCTGAGTTAATTCTACTTCATATTCCATATACAGAATAATAAAATATTTTCTAAAAATCAGTACCAAAAAGATAAATTATCAAAATCAGGCAGGTACACAATGTAAGAAGAACCAAACAAGAAGTATATGCATGATGTAGAAAAGTTCCTGAGATCCTGGTAGTTCCTGAGATCAAGCAATTCTTCCTACTATAAGATATACAAACAGAAAATCCTGTAAATTCTAGGAAGTGTAAAATCTTTAGGATTTTTTTTATACACAGTCTAATAAAATGCCTAGGGATTTATTTACTGGACTATAATAACAATTAATATTTCAAATCTACATTTTCAGCTGATATTCTAGCATTGGTAAATCACAGAGGTGTTTTCCATTAGGTGATGGGTTGAACACTGTTTCACTAAAACTGTCGCCATTTGCTAGACAGAGCTTCACTCCTCTCAGAGCATCATCCTGCAGGTACCTGTTGGCATTGCTGACAGTAATCAAGTACAACCTTGTTGATTGCCTATTTTGAATGCACAGCAATTCTGCACATGAGCAGTGCTGCCTCCATCAGTGGGGGCAGCTGTGCTGTCACATCTGGTAGATGGCAGTTTTACAAGAGTATTCCAACCCGCTCTTTTGGAGCCAAGGAATCACCAATATCCATGCTGATATGAAAAGGAACATGGATCTGAACTACAGTGGCAGCACCCACCTTCATATTCTCAGGATACCTGCAAAGCCAGCTTCTCCTGACACGGGCAGCCCCTGCCCATGGGCAGGGGGGGTTGTGCTGGTTGTGCCCTGTGTGGGGCAGGCCCAAAGGGCTGGAGGGGGAAAGGTTCCAGAGGGAAGGAAAGCAGCAGTGGCAGCATGGCCCCAGCCCTGGCAGATCCCTCTCCACACCAGGACCAGCAGCCCTCCCAGTCGCTGGTGCCAAGCCTCCCCTGCTGGGAGTGGCACAGCCCTGGTGGGCTACTCTGACAGCCCTGCACAGCCCCAGGCAGACGTGTGCCAGCTGGATGCTCTGTAACCAGGTTAGCGTGGCACCTAGCCCAAAATAACAAGCCCTATTTATTGGGTCTTTGGTAGTCTGCCTGAGGTTAAGCCTGCCATGACCCCATAGTAAAAGGCAGAAAAGCTGAGGGAATAATCCTGCTGAATACAGAGACCAGAGAATAAGATCATCCCTTGGACACAATTTGCAGAGTGGCAGAACCAAGTTATGCACAGGTGACCTCTTGGACAGGTCAGCTCTTGGACAGCTGAGTAGTGTGAGACTGAAGACAGCAAACATGAGCATGATTGCCTCTTCATCCTGAAAGAAGTTCAGAAAACAGCAGCTCCAACATGGAGTGGCAGTAACACTGAGATGTTGTCTTTTCTCCTCTTCTTCTTCTTCTGTTTATGTTCTCCCTAGGAACCTATTTGAAAATATCAAATACTCTGAATGTTACAGATTGTGTCCCACTGTGATTATGTGCAAGAAAATTTGATTTATTTTACATTTAAGAACAGTCTTCTTCCACATCCTTCTCCTGTAATATGTCAGTCTGAAAAAATCCTTTCTTTACCTCGGATTTTATTTTAAGACCCCCTTCTGACTTCTCAGTCAACACCAATGCATAGAGTTCCCCATAATTACACCATTTATTGTCTGCAGCCCTGAGTGCTGCTCTGCTCTAACCCCATCCTGGATTCTCTGCTCCTCCCTGAGGGTGTACAGAGCTTGGGAAATATCCTAAAACTGAAAGTGAAGAGATACAGCAAAGAGAGAGAGAAAGAAACCAAAACTGATTATTCCAAATCTGCTAGGAAAAGGAAACCAAAACAAGGAAAGACAATACTTAGGGTATCAAACTGCAGTGATGGAGGCACATAGCTCAGAGGAGGAGAGGGGATGGGAAGGAGGTCTCAGTCCTGGAGAAGACTTTCTTGCTTTGTGGAAGACTAAACGCTGCAGGAAGACCCTGGAGCAAGAAGCAGATCCCACATCCGATTTCCCACCTGGAGAGGTTTAACTGGATCAAACAGGACTGAAATAGAGGACAACCAGCTAAGAAGTTGGAAGAACCCTTCCAGCATCTACTTTGTCCCTCTGTCCCTTCCCAGAGTCTGAACCCAAGGGTGCAAAACCTCTGGCTCTTCCTAGCAAGATGCAGCACAGCTCCTTTGTCACTGTTGCCTGCAGCAAGCAGATACTCCCCCAGCCTGGCTGGGGCTGCTGGCAAGGGGCAGTTCCCCTTTTCAGCAGAAGCCATGGCTGCCAGGGGACAGTAGCTGGTTCTCTATAGCAGATCAAAAGCAAGCTCCAGTCACTCTCTTAATTTCCACTACTAAGTCTTTCAAGGAGGTATGCTGATGCAGTGAAAACAAGGACCCCTCTCAGATGGTGAGGGGAGTAATTTGGGAGACAGTTGTGAGAACAGATGTTTGACACAGAATGAAAATGGGAAAGGACAAAAGCAAAGTGGGGAAGGCATTTAACAAAGCCCCAGCAAACATTTTGTGCACTCCCACACAATCCCTTGTCTGCTTCAAAGGGCTAGAGGTGGGTTTCAGTGTACTTAGGAACCTCTGAAGGAGTTTAATCATTGCACATTGCAGGAAGGGGAGCTCAGCATGTGCCTTGTGTAGCATTTAACATGTGGGAGGTTTCTATCTTGCAGATTATTACATGTTGAGTGTACTGGCTGGGTTGGTCTCTGGTTGCACCTATATTTCTGCTGTGCACATCAGCTCTGGTGCCCTCTTGAGAACTTCTCCCTCAAACTGCTTTGTTCTGTAAACGGGAGTGGCATTGTGCCAAGGAGTGTGTTCTGGCTTGCACAGGGGACTGCAGAGCACTCTTTCTAAATAGTGGTTTGCTATGCTTAAAGCACATGGGCTATGGAAACATATGGGCCTCTCTGCACAATTTAGATGTTAGGAAAACAAGCTTTGTAAGGAAAGAAACAGTACTGTATAGGCAAAGAGACAGACTGAGTACTGTGCTAGATCCTGGGTCAGAGCTATAGAACTGGGAACCTACTGAATGAACTGAAACCACAGAGAAATGGGGAGAGAGAAATTATCAATACAAACCCAAGCAAACAAAGAAACAAAAAAAGGCTCTCATCAAATACAGACTCAATAAATAAAATCAGCAGCTGTCAACTGGGGTGCACAAAAAAGCCAAATCCAGAGAGAAATAAACCACTATTAGCTGAGGAGTCTGAAGACAGAAGGATGCTTTCTATTTCAATCAATGAATGAGAGCAAGTGTGAACATCTGTTTCCCATGGCCAGCAGGAGCTGGTGGTGCCTTTCCATCCCAGGCCGTGAGGTCGATCTGCCCAGTGCTGTGGGAGAGCGATCCTGCCTGCTTGGTGACCTGCCAGGGGCTGGAGTGGGTGGGAACAGGAAAACACCGCGGCACCTCGGTCCCCACGAGCGAGATGTCGAGATCAGGTCACTGGAGCTCAGGAGAGCTGACTCAGGAGAGCTGCCTCTCGCTCCCAGAACCCTCACAGGGCTCTAATGAAAGCCTGAATCATCATAACTCGCTGCCGTGATGAAGCCAACAAAGGCAGCAGAAAGCTCCTTGGGGATCTCTGAGGATTACTGACTGCTCTACCCCTCCTCTGACAGGTGGCTGTAGTAAAGCATCAGAGAAATACTCATGCCTGCTCAGTAAGCGACTGAATCAACTGAATTGACAAATATCCCAGAGTCCAGCCACATATCTGTGCTGTGCTGAGGACCATGTACCACCTCACTCCCTGAACTCACCCTCACTCCCCTTATTGTCATGTGAGCAGTTTAAATTCGTGCTTGTTGTAATGAATTTATGTGCATTCTTCACCACCTTTCCCCTTTTGAATATATGGTGTTGCACACGTGGAACACTGTCACCAAATGGTCACCTCAGCCCTGTGTTTATTCTCAGGAGGGGTAGAGTGCACGTACTGGCAGAGTGCCTTGTGCTCCAGCCGTTCATGACACCCCTCCTAGAGCAACCAGACCTGTACTGATCATCCCAGGCTCAGCTCCAAGGGAGTCTTTGACCTCCAGCCCCTTCACCCCTCTGGCCATACCTCACGTGGGTCATGAGCCCTGGCCTTCTCCACATCTTCTGTTACTCAGTGAAGAGGAGATGGAGACAAATATCAGCCTACAGCAGCTGAGGATGAGGCCTTCCTGGGTTTCACTGGCACACCAGCTACTGCTGCAAATTATAACAAATAAAATCTTTATTGAAATAAGGTTTTGAACTCTGATATTCAGCACTCCAGTCCCTCCTGTGGCTGGACTAGGGCACCTGCTGGAACCAAAAGCCCACTTGCAGCTTTCCTGTGTTATGAGTAACTATCTCTTGCTGAACTGCTTTAGTCAATTCAGAAGAAATGGAGAAAAAAAACCACCTTCTAAAACCTCCACACAAAAATAGAGCCTGGAATGCATTTGTGTTATCAGGTGTATACATTTGCTGGAGAGAAAGTTGGATGTGAATTGAGGACTTGAAAGAAATTAAATTACTTGAGAGGATACTGTAATTGAAAAGAAGAAAAAAGTGGGTGTTTGAAATAAATTTATTTGCTACCACTGGAGAACTGTAATTGAAAAGAAGAGAAACTTGTTGAGTGAAGCACTTGGAACTGATTTGAGAGGGCTCCTGCACTCTGAAATTAATTTCTTGCTTGATTTGTAGTATCAAACTTTGGAAATATCTATATTGATTCATTTGAAAGTATGATGTCTTGCCCTAGGAAATCTGGCATTGCTGTTTAGGGACAGGAAAACATGATGCTCTAAGCCTGCTCCTCAGCTCTTACATAAAGTGGAAGAAGGCTTTGATTAAGATACAATCGTGTCCCAGTCCGGGCTCCCCAGTGCAAAGGAGACATGGGGCTCCTGGAGCAGGTCCAGTGGAGAGCAACACAGATGACTGAGGGACTGGGGTATCTCTCATATGAGGAAAGAATGAGGGAACTGGGCCTGCTCAGCCTTAGGAAGAGGTGACTGAGAGGGGACCTCACCAACCTCTGTCAGTGTCTGAAGGGAGGGTGTCAAGAGGATGGAGCCAGGCTCTGCTCAGCAGTGCCAAGCAATGGGACAAGAAGCAATGGGCACAAACTGAGGCACAGGAAGCTCCCCCTGAACAGGAGGAAAAACTTCCTGACTGTGCAGTGACCATGCCCTGGAACAGGTTGCTCAGAGAGGCTGTGGAGTGTCCCTCACTGGAGGTATTGAAGAGCTATCTGCACACAATCCCGTGCCAAGCGCTCTGGGATGACCCTGCTTGAGCAGGGAGGTTGGACCAGATGGCCCACTGTGGTCACTTCCACCCTGACCCACGGTGGTCACTTCCACCCTGACACATTCTGCCACTCTGTGGTTCTGTGATGGCAGTGCTGGTTTAGATTTCAAATGCAATGTCACCAAGGTTTTCTTCTCTGCCTGGGAAAGCCCACTTGTGCCTAAAATTTACCTGAGGGTAAATGAAATGTGCATCATCATGAAATGACTCTCAAACTCACTACTATCTCAGAGAGTCCTATTGCATAAGGAAAACAAGGTTTACCAGCACCTGTCTAGCACTTGATGGAGGAGCTGGTTTGTCCTTCTTATAAGAAGCTAAAAAGTTCTAAAGATTAAAAGGAAAAAGGATGGATGTTGCTGAAGAGCATAGAGATTTCTCTGGGATGTCTCTCCCACTGTTCCCACTCTGCAGTCCATACAACATCTGTTCTGCACCAGTAGGTGAGCTGCAGCCTCCCACACCATGGACATTTATGGAATAACACCCTGGGACTTCCAAGAGACCAACAGCTCTTTCACTGTAGTTTCCACTTGCAACCCTTTTCAGGATTCACTCAGTACCAAAATATGGTCTGAAATTAGGTGAAACACACATGTATGTTTTCTGCACTACAGATCCAGCAGCTCAGGTCACTCTGGAAAACACCTGTGCTAGGTCTTCTCAGCCACAAAACCTACAAACTCGGCCTAGGAACATAGATCTGAGCTTGTTTTTCCCTCTGCCTGACACACCACTGAGTGCATTTAGGACTGTACAGGGTACTAAAGGCTTTCATTGACACCTCTGTAGCCACAGGGCAGGAGTGATTGATTGGCTGAGTAATAGGAACTTGCAAAAGGAACCAGCTGAAGATGTACGAGACAGAGTGGATGCCTTAAACCACTTTCTCTTCCTTGAAATAGCTCCACAGGATAGACATGAATCAACTGCAGTTACAGTTTTATATTGTCATAAGGCTCAGGTCACTCTCAGGCTTTAGGGTTTCTCCCCATGTGCTCTGTTATCCCCAGAATTGTGCTCCAGTTTTTTTAAAATTTACTTTTTTCTTACTGTTTACATTTATTTCTTTGTAAGAACACATTAAAAATAAACAAAAGCATTGAGTTCAAATCAGGGATGATCTTGTTCCATAAAATATTTTCCCCCATATATCTTTCTGATCTCTGAAAATTTCTCCCTAAAGGAATTAGGACCAGAGAATCAGAGGATAAGAGGATAAGATCACTGGGAAATTCAGGCTGGAGGGGACTTCAGGCAGTGCTTCATGCACCACAGCAGGGCCAGCAGTGAGGTCAGTCCAGGTTGCCCAGGGCTTTGCCCAGCCAGGTTTCATAATCCCCCAGGGCTGGAGCCTGCCCAGCCTCCCTGTCCTCATGGAAAAGGTTTCAGTGCCCAGCCTGAGGCCCTCTCCTTTCAGTGCTGCTGTCCAGGGCTCTCTGCCTCCTCTCCCTCCCCTCCCCACGGGCTCTGGGGTGCCTGTGAGGTGCCCCCAAAGCTGTCTCTGCCCAGGCTGGACCAGCCCCAGCCTCTGCTCCCAGGGCCAGGCTCCAGCCCTGAGCACTGCAGGGCTGAACTCGCTCTGGTTATCGGCGTCTTTCTGCTCTGGGGACACCAACCTGGGGCTGCCCAGATGTGCTCTGACAGCACCAACCTGGGGCTGCCCAGATGTGCTCTGACAGCACCAACCTGGGGCTGCCCAGATGTGCTCTGGCACTGAGTGCTGGGCACGGGGCTCCTGCCCCAGCTCCTCATTGTGCTGCTGCTGCTGCAGCCCCAGGTGCTGCTGCAGCCCCAGGTGCTGCTGCCTGTCTTTGCTGCCAGCTCCTGCCCAGCTCGCTGCCCCAGTCAGTGTGTACTGCATACCAGTTTCCATATCCCTTGACTGCCTCCTCTCCATCACTTTGTCTCATTACTTTTGAACCTGCTCATAATTTTGACTACTGCAACATCCTTTGCCAATGAGCTCAAAAAAATCTGTATTTTGAGAAAATTCAATTTTCATGAAAAAGTGCTCCTTTTCATTTGCTGTCTCTGGCAGTTTCATTTGGTGACCCACGGTTCTGTGAGAAGCAGTGAATAAATTCTCTTTTGCAGCACACAATTTTGTAGAGCTACATCATATTTCTCCTCAATCATCTGTTTCCCAAGCAGAAGAATCACATTCTGTTCAGTACTTTTTTCAAGTGGATCTATACAGGATATTCTTGTTATTTTCTGTACCTCTTTTCCATTTCCATGATAACCTTTTGAGATGAGATGACAGTATATGAAGAGAGGATGCATCATAAATTTACAGGGTAATGATGCATGCTCTTTTGTGCTCCCTTCTTTTCCTAGTAATTACCAAGACTCTATTCCTTAATACTGAAATGGTGTTCTCAAAGCACTATCAGATATTTTGTATTTATTTAGGGGAAATAGAGAGCCCATCAGTACTTGTGTGTATGTAGTTAAGATTGTTTTCCTTATGTGACCTCTGGTGAATGCTGTAACACCGGCTGTCCCCTCTGCCTTTATTTCCACATAATTTATACCATGAGATCTTCTGCAACTGTCTGTAGGTAGTCACAGTTCAGATACCTTGGGATAATTTTGGAGATATGGCCTTAGGGACATGGTTTAGTGGTGGGCACAGCATGCTGCTTTAACAGTAAGCTCAATGATCTGAGAGATCTTTTCCAGTCCTTTTAAACAATCCTATGATTCCCTGACCAACAAACACCAACAAACCCTCCCACCTCATGATGGATGCTTTTCTTCCTACATCACTTACAAGTATTTGAATAATGTAGGTCACAACATAAATTTCTCTTAGACTTCACCCATATTCTCTTTTCAGCTGCTTATTTATCTCTACTTTTATATCCCTACTTCTAAAGCTACTTGTTAAAGCTTTTCTGTATCCTTGTTTCTTCAAAGATCTTGGATAAAGTGACCTGGGGGAAGAACCAAAGGCCAGCACTGTCCACTGGCCCGAATGGACTTTTCAGAGAATGGCCAGTCTGCACCAGAAGGTGCCCACAACCTAAAATCTGCATCAGTTGTTAGAAACAACGTGGAACTGACTTTTCTCAAATAATGCAGGCTCCAAACAAATATTTAGCACAAAGTCACTTTTCCCAGATAGATAAGTGGTATCACATCAGTGCAACCCTGGTAGGAGGAGACCTGGGTGTTTCCCTTCGGGCAGGACAAAGCCTCCTTCAAGAGAGCTGTGCTGCCCTCTTATCACAGCAGAGGAGGGGAAGGCTGCTGCTCCCTGGGCTGCTGGAGAAAGTGTCTTATCCCTGAGGAAAGGGGACATCCATGCTGCCCTGTGGAGACTCTGGGCTGCCTGGGTCTGTGCTGGGAGCCACCACAGCCACTCTCACACGTGCCCCTTGGCAAGCAATTAGAGTTATGGCTTTGTGAGGGAAGGGGAAGAGTAGTCTCAGCCTGCAGCAGACCCAGTTTTTTTCCACAACCTTCCTGAAACTATGGTGGACTGGTTATAAGTGTGTCACCTGTATGTCTTTTACTGTAACATTTGAGAAATGCTTTTACACCTGGGGAGACTCTCTCAACAGGGAGAAAGTGCACTTTTTAGTGGAAAACCATCAGGAGAACTCACCTAGAGAAGTTCTGAAAGCCTGAAGCAGACAGCTGATCACTGACAGGGGCTAGGACAGTGTGGTTGTCACCCTGTGGGTCACAGCAGGACTGTGGGGGTCAAGGGAGATGGAGAGCTGGAAGAGCTGGAGCTGAGGCCATCCCTGTTAGAGCCACAAGACCTCCACACTGTCAGCCCCAGTAACCTGGGGTGGCCTTGCCACTCCTCTGCCGTGGAACCCCAAAGGTGGCACCTGAGGGAGGACCATGCACTGACCTCACAGCAGCATGTGCACCCTGTGAGGGCACACAGCCCACAGGAGCTCGTGTCTGTGCACACACAGGATCAGTCAGACCCTCCCTTGCTCCAGCTGTGCCTATGAAAGGCACGTGAGAGAGCTGAGATGGGGACCTGGGCAAGGACTGCTCAGACATGCCTGCCACAACTCCACAGTGCCATTGGTCCAAGGGTGGCCTAGGCTGAGCTGGAGTACAACCTGAAGAAGAACATTCCCCACTAAAGGGACTCTCCTGCAAGCTCACCTCCCTCATGTACCTCCTGGGCTGTCAGGATAAAGGGAGGACCCCTTGCTTCTTCATGCAGGATGTGCAGGACACAGCTCTTCTCTCACCACAGGGCATGGAGACCAGCTCTCCGTCAGGCAAGACCTCCAGTTGTTTCCAACCCAGAGCAAATATGGCATTGTCATCCTGTACACATCACTCTGCTTGCTCCTGGACCTGGCTGCTGTGCAGCAGTGAGACAGAAAAGTGTCTGTGGCCCATCCCTGCTCTTGCATGTCCAGTGCTGGGGCAACACTTGAAGCACGAGGGATTTGTTGAGCTATTCTCCACTTGGATGAAGCTACCAGGTAAATAAGGAATCTGCTGTTAATCTGTGTTTATCACAGCACAGACAGACCAGCTTGCCTCCTCTTTGATTTTTTTTGCCTGTTGTTTCTCCTACAGCATAATTTAAAGGCTACAGAACTTAATTCTGAGCTCAGTATTCAATATAAGACAGAGGTCTACAGATCCTTCAATTTTTATTACCTTAATGGGAATGATTACTGTGCAGGAGAGACAAAAATCCCTTTAAATAAAAAATAGTTTTACTTTTTTTGTTCACTAGCCTCAAACCATGTTAGCATTGAATTTTAAAGGTCAGGGCTGGAGTAATACAAACTCACCAGTTAGGTCTTCACTAGCCTATTATTACACCAATTTCAGAAGGAGAAATCTGAAAAAATTGCCAAGGGAGATTGAGATCAGGCTGGTGACAAAAAAGCTGAAATGAAACAATGAAGCTCATTGTGTTGGTGACTTTATTAGTGTTTTAACTTTCTCCTGAAGTGTGCCTCTCTCACAAAACTTAAACAGCAATGCTCTGCCAGAGAATCCCCTGGCACTTGGCCCATGGGGTCAGACATCTGTGATACCACAGTCATGTGCAACCCCTGCAGATACTGAGGGCACCACATGAACTACACAAATAGAAATGTGTCAAAGTCAAGCATTTTAGTCTCTGTAAGTGGCAAATTTTCATGCAGCTCATGAAAGGTTCCCCTCCTCTCCGAGAAGACAAAAAAGTGCTGTCCCCCAGGGCTCCTTCTGTATGTGTGATTTGTAAAATGTTAGGAAGTAGGCTGATGGTTGCAAATTGCTTGACACTTGAGAGAAGGGGTAAATAGATGAGGAAAAACTGGAGATCAAGGACTCTCTACTCAAACAGCTCACATTTAAAAGATACTTCATTAATATCAACATATCAACACAACACGGAGCTACTCTACTTATGTAAAGCCACATGCTCTGGCACTTCAAGAGCAAACATAAAATGTCCACATGTAAACAGGACTAAAAAAGTTAAGAAAGGGATTCCTTGCTAAAAATATTTTGTTTGAAGTAAAGCTGTGCCAAGCAAGGAGAACAGTCAAAGAGAAAAGAACACAGGATGGGCAGCAGGTACAGTCTTTTGTAGGCAGGCTAGCACTTTACACTTGTTTAACACTTTACTTTGATCAAATAAACCTAGTTTAGTTCTGTTTTGAATCTTGTCTAGCAATAAAGTGATCTCAAAGTAAACCAGGAGGTGGTGATGTTCCTTACAGACATAGCAAACTGCTGAACAGGATGCCTTAGGACAAACTAACAGTGCATACAGTTCAGCACCTGTGTTGGAGGATGTCAGGCACAGAGGTGTCATAAGTCATCTGGCAAGTGTAAGAGCAAGTAATCTCAAGTGATAGCTACAGGAGAAACATTTTTGACAAAAATCTGCAGCTTTTCCACAGCTGAGAGGAATATGTTCAATGCTCAGTGAGTAACAAATAAGTGGAGGGCACATGAAATGGGAGACTTCAATGCCTGGGCCTGGGTGTGCAGTGCCTTCACACACAAATTCGTCTCTTGAGGCACTGCCCAGCAAAGAGGCCCTGGCAGCCAGCCCCTGGCCCTTGAAATGCCTCTGATGGAGAGTGACTTGCAAGAGAGGGTTTGTGATTTAAGGGGACCATTTATTACCTCCTTGACTCCAATCATATTGATTTATACCACTGAAGTGTTCGGACCACATACTTGCCTGAAAGGTGTTTGTTGTACCTCTGATTTGATGATGTTTGTTAGCCTGACCTTGCTGACCTTGACATCCACACTATGGACTGTGACACACCCAAAGTGCTCAAGCACTTTGGGGCATTTGGGGTAGTTTTTTCAGAAGCCCTGGTAGATGGCTGAAATATCACAGCTTTGGATTTTCCAGCCTTATGTCAGGTAGCTTTTGCACTCCAGAGCTAACAAATTACTGCACTGTCCCTTCTGAACCTCAGAATTACTACTAGAATGTATGAGAGAACATCAGAGCTGTGCAACATCTCCTGAAGGTGGGTTCATGTTGCAATATTAGTGTCATGTAATTCTTTCTAGGTCAACTGTGAATGGCATTTGTGCATTTGTAATGAAGGAACAGCTGGCTAAAAACGAAGTCCTGGACTTTCAAATGCCTTGGCATAGCCTTCTGGGCCTGAATGTCAAGTCTAGCTAAATACATCTTCACGGGTCAGATTTGAGTTTTTGGACTTCAAAAACATGTTGTAGTATTAATATCCCTAATGCTTTTGCTTCCTGAGGAATTTGGAATGATCATGCTTTGCCAATGTAATATTTTACCTCCTAAAAGTTTTTTAAGAGGCGATTCCATCAAAAGCAATGTTGTTGCTGTTGGGGAGGTTTAAACTTTTTTTTGTTTGCTTGCCTCTGAGCTTACACTGTGCTTGTTCACTGTGTGTGGGTCACACTGCAAAGTGACATAGAATCCACTTAATATATGTTTCAAATGCTAGCTGTGAAACTCCATCCAATCTTTCCAGACCAAAATAGCTTGTTAATTAATTCTCATTTTCAACTCCCAAATACATTTGTGTGTACTATAGCAGACCACATGTTTGCTGACATTGGGATGAATGAAATTATCTGATTCATTGTTTGGGAATTGTGAACATACCCTATGATATCCCTGAACGTCAACATTCATTCTTAAATGCTCTAAACTAATGGCACTGTAAGGACTAATTACTGTGCTCTGACTCTAGGTGTGTCACATGAGTCTTAATAATTACATGTTTGATTTAATATTAACATATTGTGAAACATGCTTGTATTAAGATATTTTTTGTGGCAAATGTGGCAAATATAACAACAGTTCTCTCCACAGTGTTAGAAGAATCTTTTCTCATTTTCCTACAGGGCATACTTTCCTCACTTCAGTGCTGAAGTTTTCTGACATTGTTGGGAAGTCAGAGGGCAGCAGGGTTGTATGAAGAAATGTGTACATTGAATGGAATAGATAGAAATGGTATGAGCTAGTCCAGTGAGGATGAATCTTGATATAAAAAAAGATATGCCAGTGTCTTCACAGGTTTAGGCTGAATTAAAAAAAAAAAAATAGCTGGGTTGGTCTCTCTTCTCCCTGAAGAGAAAGTTATTTTGCTTACAAGAGTTAAAATGAAACATCCTTCAGAGTCCAGACATAAGTATTTTTCAAAGCTTCAGCACTCTGGGTATGTGCCAATTTTGTCTGGAGAAGCTTTCCTCTTTTTGCATGACTGAGTTTGTAATAGCAAATAGCACCATCCTGCCAAAAGGGAGGGCTTGAAATTCTCCATTGCATTTCTGCTGTAAGCATGGGCACCCGGCACCCTCACAGAGCACACAGCCTGTGTCTGCCTGAACCTGAGGGCTCTCCCCTTCTGCCTGGACAGAGCTGGCACCTGGGAAGCACTTGCAGAAAGAAAGCTGAGCTGTACAGAAAGCTGTATGCCCAGCTGAGCCTGCAGAGCTGCCCATGGCTGAGAAAAGGGAGTCAGTCCCACTCCTGCTGCTGCTGATCCCACTGCCCCACTACCCTCCTTGTATGGCTAGCACCTTCTTAGACCCTTTCCTGTTCCCATTCACCTACCAAAATGGCAAAACCTGGCTCTGCTTTGGCTCAGAGGAGAGCCTGGTGCCTGCCATCCCTAGCAGAGGTGGTGGCAGGAGCTTTGTCAGGGCTGGGATGGGAACCACCCCCTTCTGGCAGCAGGGAGCTGCTCTGTTGGCTCACACCGTCTTAGGAAACCTTACCCCCAGACAGCTGCAAAAGGAGGAACAGCACAAACAGCAACCTGGAGAGGAGGCAAAGCAGCTTCTTCCTCCTCAGCCCGACTTTTCCCCTGTGGCTGTTGGCTTTAAGAAGTTGTGAGGGGGCAGGAGCAGAAAGAACGACAGTAGTGCACACAGGTGCCCAGTAAAGGTGCAGCACACAGGCAAAGAGCAGGCTGAAGGCCCGTGTGCCATCTCTAGTGGTGTGTCTTTAGAAAGAAGCCATTCACATCCAGGAGTAAAATACAACTTCCATTAAGGAAAGGAAAGCACATAGATGAGGTCTCTGGGTGACCAAGAGCTCGTGGGACTGCCCAGGACAGTACCCCTGCTGCTAGGGCCAGGTGGTCTGCTCCTTCCCCCTTCATAAATGGCAGAACTTCATAAAGTTCATAAACTTTTGGTATCCCAGAAAACAGCCCATGAGACATCCATGACTGTAAGGGCAGAGTGCAGATCTAGGGCTGGTTCCCAAACTGCTCCACAGAAGTTAAGGGACAAAACCTCAAGCCAGATTTAAAAATCTCTTAAGGCACAAGGGATACTGGTGGTAGCTTTACTCCTACTCCTTTACTTTCACTCTCCATCCCCCTGATATTTCTTCAGTTGATATTGATCCATTTAAGATGTATAAAGCAAATAACTGTATTTAACAGCCCTGGTTGTGAGCAATCAAAGAGCTCTTAGAAAATCTCGGAATGTGAATCTACAATGTTTACCCTCAGGCAAGAATTCCATTAATAATTTAAGATGCCTGTGTGCAACTGAACAGTAATGGTAATTTTCAGCTACAAGAGATCAATCTAACCGTGTATTCCAGATGTCTGTATGCTGTGGGAACAGTTCCTCTCTGGGTAAATGTCATCTTTATATACTGTGAGCTCTGAAAAATTACAGCCATTTTTCTCTATGGTTCATTTACAGAGCTTTCTTGAATTCCAGGAAAAGCCCTTACAATGTCACCCTCAGCTTGCACACTTACCATTGCCTTGCACAGCCAGCAGAGCTGCTGCTGCCTTGCCCTCTAAGTCCACCCATGTTTCTTAAGTGTCCAAAGCCTCAGAAGTGAATCCCAGAATCACAGAGTATCCTGAGCTGGAAGGGGTCCACAAGGATCACCAAGTCTAAATCCTGTCTTACAGGACAGCAGGAGGAATCACACGGTGTGCCTGAGAGCCCTGAGTGGGGGCAGTGGCTTCAGTGTGCCTTCCTGAGGAGCAGCACTAGATCCCCCAGAGCTGGATCAGCTGCTAGCTCAGCCCAGGACACAGTCACACATCAGACACAGAATGTGTGAATGTCAAACCATGCAGTTACACATCAGGCAACGTGCTGCTTCTGCAAGAAAACCTCTTTCAGCCGGATGCCTAGCTATCAGACTGATTCCACAGTGGGATCCAAGGTGACAAATCCATGATGTGTCCACCTGCAGGGTCAGCAGCTCCATGCCAGCCTGATATGTGCTCCTGCCTCATGGGGAGGACTGGTTGCATAGGCACGGAAAAGGCTCCATCAAGACCAGGGTGTAAATCCCCACAAAAAGCATTTTCAGGGAGGGCAGCTATTGAGAAATCAAGTAAGGAATATATCAGTGCAAATAAATTCCACATGAAAGTAACAGCTGTAAGAACATCCAGCACAGGTACCTCCTTGTCTGGAGGCTCCTAAAATCCCTGCTGACATCGTTTCCCACAGGTGGGCAGTGCAACTTTTCAGGTACTGTAAATAAAACACCAAAACACCCCCTCTGGAAGGAGTACACCATAAACTGAGCTTTGGTCCAAGGTCTTAGCTGGCTGCCTCCATCTGGAGGATGGTGCCCAAGCCTGCCTTTATCCTCCTTCAGAAGATGCCAGATGCTTTTCTTGCTTGTCCCTACCTTGGGACCCATGGCCTTTGAGCTATGTAAAATCTACCAGCTGTGATTAGCACTGTCACAACAAAAACCAGCCTGATAGTTGAGGCTAATGGTGGGGGAGGGGGAAAACAATCAGTTTTTACTGGACTTTTCTGAATTCAGCCTCAACAAGAATGATTATAGCTAATTAGGCAGAACATGGTAACAGCACTCACATTTGGATGTGTGGTGTCTCGATGGAAGAGGAAATTAAATAGGATGTGATCAGAGAGCTGCAGACAAAGAAAATGAGGACAGTCCAAACGAGTAGCTTTTCATCAGAGAATGGATGAATAGATTAGTCAATTTATTTTGTTGTACCTAGAACATTAATAAGCATTACATAGTACTATAATTTGCAATTCACGGAAGCATCTGACATACCATCCTTGAGGGCATTGTTTCCCTCCTGTCCTGAGCAGACACACACACACACACACACACAGACAGACCCTCTTCCCTAAGTGTCCAAAGCACATTTTTTTGGTTCCCAGGATTGTCACACTGGAAGGATGCCAGGGGTCAGAAAACTGAGCAGCAAAATAAGGATTACGGAATCATTAAGGTTGGTTAAGCCCCTTGAGATGAATTCCACCAAGAAGGTGCAAGGTGGACCAGATGACTGGCTCCAGTGAAGGCACTGGCAGCTTTGGCACAACTCAGAGACACCTGGCAAAATTTTTGGATGTCTTTTGATATAGTACAAGAACTTTAAATGTGAGCAGAGACTTGTGCTGCTTTGGTTGCCAGCAGGTGTGACCCCAGCTCTGAGACACACAGCTCTGGTCTGACCATCCTGCAAAACTGCATCCCCAAGCTTGTAGCGACTGTAGAAAGTGTAGCTCTCCAGGTAAAAGTCTTTTTCACATTACTCTACCATATAAGAACTGGGAAGCATATATACCTTGAGCTGACAGTACTTTTTTCTTGCCTGCTGTTGGCAGTGCCCCTGGGGCGGTCAGAGACAAGAAGTAACCTGAGGTGGAAGCAGGAATCAGACTCTGTCCTCCTTCTCAGTATGAGCAAACAGCAGGATTGCGTCCTGTGGTCCCTGCTTGTGGTCATGGTCAAACACCAAACACCTGTCCATGTGCTGCTAAGGCAGAAAGCAAGTGATTGGAGGATTCTTGCCAATTAAAGGTAATGTCAAGGGAAATCCCTCAGGCTATGAATTCTGCACAGCACAAATGAGGACATTTCATCCAGAAATTCCTGCTTCACACTCTCTCCATACCAAAATTGCATCACACTTTCAAGTTGGGCACCTAGTTCTGAATGCCATTTTTGGACAGTGATTTTCTCTCTCCTGTGAGCTGAAAGAACAAAATCACAAACAAGTATATGAGAAAATTATTGCCTCAGCAATAACCTCTCCATAACCCAGTGGGGTGGAATTGTGTACAAAAAAAGACTTTGCAGTAAGATATAACAGTCACCAATAAAAGCTTCAGGCCATGCCACTGAAGCTGTACATTATCCATGCAATTTACAGAATCTGTTTTAATTTAGCCACTTTCCTAAGAATATGAATGAGGCAAATAAAAGGCTTCACAGGAGCAGAAACAACAG
The DNA here is from genome assembly GCA_013400215.1 of Cisticola juncidis. Classification (NCBI taxonomy): domain Eukaryota; kingdom Metazoa; phylum Chordata; class Aves; order Passeriformes; family Cisticolidae; genus Cisticola; species Cisticola juncidis. Next base: position 853,072 of record VXBR01002036.1, on the reverse strand, counting down.
AGAAGCTACAGAGATGTCTGAGTAGGGACTGGCAGCTCAGGCTTCAGGCAGGATGACGAATAACCCAAGACCCAGAGCAGAGTGTGGTTTCTCCCAGGTCTTCCTGCTGCAGCATCATTCCTTGCAGGAGAGCCTGGCCACAGCCATGTGAGGAGGGCAGGTGGTGGCTGCCTGTACAGGGAAGGCTGGGCAATGTGCATGGAGAAACTGTCCCCAGACTGAGGGACAGGGCATTGCTCCCTAGGGCTGCCAGCCACCCCTTTCCATAAGTGTCCTGCTTGCCAAACAGGGTTTTAAATAATAATTAAAAAAATAGAATTTAAATTTAGCCAATTCTTAAGATAACAGGAAATAGTAAGCGCAGTCCCATTTAAAGATACATTGGCTGCCAAAATGTCACCTTCTGCTCTGCTCTCCTCAGAACATGCTACAAGTTCCCAGCTTGTGTCATCCATGCTTCCCATCAGCTTGCTCTGCCACTTGAACACATCAATACCTCCTGTCTCATTCAGCCTTCACTTTCAAATAGGCATAAATTTATTTTTGCAGACCACATGGAAAATCTCAAGTAACAACTTCTTGGTCTTTAAAAGCAAGAATCGATATTTTTCAACTCTTTCAAAAATATAGATTTCATTTGTTCTAACACTACTGTTTTGTTTTTTTTTAATTTTATTTTTCAAGCAGGGCAACCCTGCCCTTTTTTCAGGGAGGGCAACAATTGAGACACCAAGAAGAGACTTAGAGTTTTGTGAGAAGTTGCTTGAGCAACAATGGAATGAGAACATCAGTATTTAAAGGGGCACCTGGCCATTTAAACCTCATTCTATTCACATTCCATTAAAGCACCCCTTCTAATACTGCATGTTTGCTGATCTGTTTATTTCTAAGAGAGAAAAAAAACTATTTAACACCCAGATCAGACAAAAAAATGCCCAAACAGACCGTGTACAAACAATTTATGGGTCTACAACAGCAGCCAACAACTACATCATGGTAAGCTGGCCTGCAGTTAAACAGCTTACCAGTTGCACTGCTCAGCTGAACCAGGCTGCAGTCAGTATCTGTACTCATTTGGATCAATGGTTATCCCATGCTGCAGAGATCCCACATGACACCAACATCCCAGTGTCAACTTCCCACTCACAGAGACCTTTTTTAATCTCCCATTCTCTCCTTCTCTTTCTCTGCCACTAGCTGTGAGCTGTCTCCTATTTCATGTCTCGCTTGAGGCTGAGTGTGACATAACCCTTGTAGATCTCACTCCTGCACAATGGCGAGGAGATGAATGCTGGTGTTTCTACCCCGGCTCCTGATGCCATTCCTTCACTCTCCTGCTAAAAGGATCAGCTCATCATCTGCAAAATAATCACAAACTAAGCACAGCCAGGCCTGCTGGGGAAGTGACAAGAAATGTGTAGCAGGGCTGGTACTCGCCGTGCCTCACCCACGCTCACTCATCGGGCTCCTGCAAAGCAGAGCGTGGGCAGCCCTGCCGCACGGGGAGGGACCGGGGGCAGCCGAAAGCTTTTCCTTCTAAGTGTCTCCAGACTGTCTTTGTGCATGAATGGGGACTTCCATGGGCCCAGAACGGGCTGCAGGCCAACCTGCTTGGGGCAGAGGTCTGGCTTTGAGCCGCAAACTGCAGTGCAGGGGTGGCTGCCATTCCCTGGATGGCACCGTGCGAAAAGGTGCGGGACTGCCTGAGCAGCACGGCTCAGGTCAGGTCACTGTCTGCCCTTTCACGATGGAAATTTTGGGCTGGGATCACAACTCAGTGAGAACTGGAGAGGTGCTGGTGCTGATAGTGGAAGTGAATCTGATGTAAGGTGGGTGAACGCAAACACCCTTTGCTTGTGTGGGTAACAGGACACAGGAGCAGAGACGTGTTCTGGTACCAGTGTCTCAAGGCTTCTATCCTTGTTGACTTCAATCCTTGCTTCTGTCCTTTCCTAAAGAGTCACATTGTAAGTGCTACCATCTTATTACATTAATATCTTTAACATTTTAATGAGCAATTTCAGCTTACAGACACCAATTTCTTTTCCTTGTTGGTCTGTTTAGCAAATTTCTTTTACTTTCCCCATGGTATGATTAGAAAATCTGCACTTAACCAGGTACTGTGAGCAAGACATTTCATGATGGCAGAGGGAATTATAAGGAGCAATTTAACATGTCCAATCTCAGAAAAGCCCAGCAACATTTGCATTGTGAAAAATCAAGACCTGCTTATTCAACAAAAGAAATTCCCAGTTGTACTGAACTGTGTAAAAACAAAACTTCTACTTAAAATATAATGTAAAACATATTTGAAATTCCAAATGGTTTTGGTGAAAGCTGTAGGAATTCATTTGATGGCAAATTTGATCACTGAGGGTAGAAAGGATGGCAAGGATGGGTGACAAGACACTGTGCACATAGCTAGTAGAGATGTGAGAAATGAAATCAGTAGGAGTTGTGCTTGTGCATGTGAATGACAGTTTAGTCCCAATTCCCAGGCTTCTACAGCAGCACCTGTTCCTTGGGTTCATTTATGTTCATCTTCACTCTTGATTCTTACAGTAGGCTTCCAGTATACACAAGAGAGCTGGCTGGTCTTGCTTTGGGCTAAATAAATCCAAAAGTTGCAGAAACAGCTCTTTATTAGCATAAAGCAGATAAATTGCAGCAAACCAATAAGCTGTGGCTTCCCAGGCACACTACCACAAGAAAAACACCTCTTGAAGGTCTGCATGTTCTCTAGGGCTGGACATGGCCATGTCCCTCTAGAGCACCCTGTCCCATGTCCCTCCAGGGCACACCAAGGCACAGGGACTTGCTCATTCTGTCTTTGTCTCATGCCAACCCTTCACAAGGCTCAAAATTGCTACTTTTGCAACAGGATTAAAGTGCCCTTCTCCTGCTCGTGACTTTGCCAGACACTTGCACTTCTCTTCTGGCCTCCTGAAGAAAAATCAAGACAAAATATCCAGCAACACCTTGCTGCTGCAGAGGACTGTTTTTCAAAAACAGTCCCAAATGTGACTGTGTGCCTAAATAAACCTGCTGTGTGGGACCCTCTCCAGCTTCTCAGACACACTTAGGAACATAAAAGTGGACATAACACCCCTAGTGCATGAATTTTTCATGCCCAGGTCATGCAGCCTTGTGCACTTAAGCAAGTGGCATCCCATAGATGTCTCTTGGACCAGGTTCAGATCCACTGGGTAAATTTCATTTCTTCCCAGAGCCTGTAACATCACTGTAGTTTGGGTAGGTGTGGTAGTGCTGCTGTGCCCACCCACACAGCCCCAGATACCACAGTGGCAGTGAACACAGCCATTCCAGGCTGCAGGTTCACACCTTGCACAGAGGACAAGGTGGCAGAGGCATCAGCTCAGAACCCACAATGTAGGCCTGTCTGCAATTCTAGGCTGTTTTCTCTCACCCTTTACATGAAAAATTTCACCATCCTTTCTGATAAAAATGGTATCTTCACTGGAAATCTCCTGTTTCCTGAGTGACAAGATACATAGAAAGACAATTGCAATAATGAAAACACCACTCCAGCACCAGACAAGTTCCACGTTGCTCCAGTCGTGTGGATGGCTAAACTCAGAAAATCCCATTGCTGTGGAAGTTTGTTTGAGAAACTCAGTAGTGTTCTGCCATGAAACTTCTTGCTACCACTGTGAACATTTCAAACAGCTCTGTTCACATCCAGGTGCTGAAGTAGTATTAAAAATACAGCAGCCCAAAATAGTTGTCAAGTTTTAAATTTGTCTAAAGTTTATCATAAACAAGATGTGGGAAGCTGTTAGCTTGCCTGAGGCACAACAAAACTAAAACACAAATAATTACATAAAAACTTACATAATCCAGGGATTCCCTTCTCCTTCATCCCAGTTACAGAAAAGGTTTAGAAAAGCAGGTGATATATTTTCATACATTTCTCTTGGACAGAAATTACCCTGGAATATCTTTGTCCAAGAAAAAAAACCAAAGAAGACACTTGGTAAACTTGTGTCAGGATCATTTTAAGCGTGGGCTAATAGGGTTACTTGCTTACTTGCCTTTTCTTTGTGGTGCCGATCCCCGTGGATGGAACAACAAACTTGTCTCCAGTGCTTCAGTGGATTCTTGTCTCTGAAATACGAGTTGGTGGGTGTTTCCCTGCAGGGACTCAGCTGTCCCTTGTTGAACTGCACAAGGTCCCTGCTCGATGCCCACGCCAGCCTGTCCGGGTCCCTGAGGATGGCAGCAGCGAGCCTATGGACGGCACCATCATTCCAGCTCGGTGATACTGGCAGCCCTGTCCAGGTGAAGGGCTCTTTGTCACTCCCTCCAGGATAATGGTGTCCAACAGGACAGGTCACAGCACAGACCTGCAGTGCTCCACTCAGGACCAGCTCCCAGGAAGAAGGCATACGACCCATTAACCGTGATCCTCTGAGCCCAGCCATCAAAGAGCTGCTTACCCTAGATCCCCACCCATTCAGAATACAAATTCCAAATTTAGATGCATGAATGTTATGAGAGACAACATTTAAAAGCCTTGCCAAAGTTTACACAAACTGCACCCACATCATAAAAGCTGAAGTAAATGAGATCCAGTGGTGTCCCTACATTCACAGTTGTGGTCATTTTATCACAGAAGACAAACAGGCTGGGCAGGTATGATTTGCCTCTGTAAAGCTGTGCTGAGGGTTCTCATTCTTCTTCATGTGCCCAGAAATGGACTCTCTGGTTTTCCCAGAGACTGAAACAGGGTTGATTCTCCAATCATTACCCAAATTTTGCTTCTAGTTCTTTTGAAGACAATCATATATAACAACCTTGTCCACATGCTGCTACATACAAAAGGCCATCGCACCTGGCATAATTTATGTAAAGTCCTTTCACATCTTTCCTGTGGCCATCTTTTTGATCATTCTAGTTTACCTAAAATTATCTGGGGTGAAGGGTGGAATGAGAAATGCTCATGTCCTTTTGAAGGGAAATTCTCCTTCAGACAGCTGGGAATTCCAATCCTATAACAATTCTTTCTGCTCCTACTGCAGAAACCCAAGCCTGTCCAAGTTCAGCATTGCTGGACAATGAGAAGTGAGTTGTCAAATATAATTTTGTCCATTTCTGCTCTGTCAGGTACAGAAAGACAACCTTTGGCCTCTGACTTGAACAATGGAAGTTCTTTGGCTTCCCTTGAAATCTCCATGGACATGAGTGCTACCTTCTGGCCAGTGGTGTCTTCCATAAAATAACAACTATGGATGGTAGGACATCCTGGAAACCCACTTCTAACAGTTCCTCTGTATTCTCTTGTACAGCATGACACAATTCTGGCTTTGCAAAATGTCACTACTGCCCCGACATGTAACAGCCTCCAATCCTTTCATCAAAGTTAGTAGGAGTGTCACATAATTTGTGGTTATCTTTTTTTGGAAATTTGATGCTTTATTTCCCTTGAGCCAATTTAGATAGAATTCCTTTAAATCTATTTTAACCCAGGGAGGATTACTTTTGAAAGCAAAATCCCACTGTTTATCTCAGTATTGTGTCCTTACTTCCCCTCTTTACAAGTCTCTCTTTTGTAAAAGTTCCTTTGTGCTGATTCTAAGGGCTCAGCATAAAGGAACTTTCACCACACCTTCTATATTCCCAGAAAAAAAAATAGTGTGGATAACAAAGACGGAGAACAGTATCAGTAATTTTAATTTAAAAATACTACTTTTGTCTTCTTGAAGCTGTCTCCAATCCAAGCAGAATAGGGTCAGCAGACAAAAAACTGAGACAAAACATAAAATAAATAAAATCCTGATAAAGCATGGAAATGAAAAATCAGGGCATCCCAAAAATCATATTACTCTTCTGCAGTGACACTATTCCAAAATGATATGATCATGATCAGAGTTTTAAAGTAACTCTGACCATAGATTAGACTTGATTAAAGTTTAAGGCATGTTACATTTATTTCCTTCTACTTCCAGTGTCCTCCAAAGACATCTACAAACGAAAGTGTTCAAACTCAGGGGACTTTCCTGAAAGAATTGCCCTTAATCTTTTAGTTGCTGAATAAAATCACTGTGTGGAACATGAATCTGACAATTCATCTTTTACCGATAGAGCTCTTGCTAAATTGTCTGTTCCCAAAGTCCTAAGACTGAAGAAGCTATTATGAGAACAGAGCATTTTATTTCAGATGCAACCATACAAACCTCAAGGAGAGAGAAGACTGGCAGAAAGAAAAGCCCCCTGATATATATCTTTTAATTAACACTGCAAAACACTCCTTTCTGTATGCAGGTGAATAATTTACGCACAATTCGCTTGTATTTCTAATCCTTATCACTAAATACCTTTTTTTAATTCCAAGTTTGATTTATTTTGAAAAAAAATTGAACTAGTGAAGTGTATTGTATGATGAGGGAATTCAGGATGTATACCACTGAGGGTATTTAAATTGCATTAATTCTTCCACAAAGTGAGAGCACAAAGGTGACTCTATCTGTCTTATCCAAGTTTTGCATTATTCACTTAATGGATCCAAGTTTATTATAAGGCTTTTGGGGTTTTTTTTGTTTGGGGTGGTTTTTTTTCCCATAATGCTGAGCTATGAGCCTGGAATATGTTATTCTTTTAGGGCCCCACTCATCAGAAAGCCAAATGCAAGAGACAGCTCCATATTCTTTGCATCAGGATCCTTTCCCCAGAGCAAGAAGCACAAGTAGAAGTTCAGGTCCAGTTCAGCCAGTGTCTGTGTTGGACAACTGATGTACCACCATCCTGCAGTCACCTACTGCAAATCCCATGCATTGTGTTCCAGCCCTCAGTCTCAGCTGATGGCCACAGAACCAGGCTGACTTATTAAAGTAAACTATGGAAAATAAACCCAACGACTTAAAGCACCTTAAGATTAATGTTACTGTCCCTAGGGCTACATGGAGCAATTGCCTTGAAACCTTTTTTGAGGAGGACAGACTCAATGCACAGGCACATGGCTCTTACAGCATAGTCACATATAAACTCCAATTACTGTACTACAAGGAATTCTGCCATTTCAGACACATATTTTGCTCCCTGTATCACTAGTTTCCTAAAATTTGGATGGAGGTTAGATTTTCATCATTTCTTTTTCACTGAAAAGAATTTTGACTTCTGCAGTCTCCATCCATCTGCGTGGGATTTATTTTATACTCTCTGTCACTGCAGTATTTGTAGTAGTCATCTACTGTGACTACATGTATATTATGCAAGGTCTTTAAAAAGGGTTACCCTGAACTACCAAGGTATTGGAGAGGACAGCAGAGCCAGCAGATCTTCTCAGGGGTGTGTAAGGGGCTGATCCTGGCTGGATGCCAGGTGCCCACAAGCCACTCTATCCCACTCTCTTTCTCAGCTGAACAGGGGAGAGAAAATAAGATAGAAAACAACTCATAGATTGAGATGAGGCAGTTTACTAAAAACAAATGAAAGGCTGTGTGCACACAAGCAAATGCAAAAACCCCAAAGACTTTATTCTCTACTTCCCATCAGCAAGTGATGTCCGGCCACTTCTTGGGAAGCAGGGCTTCAGGACATGTAGCAGTTGCTCTGGAAGGCAAATGTAAATAACAAAGGCTCCCCACTTCCTCCTCCTTCTCCTAGCTTCCATATTTGAGTAGACATCATATGGTATGGAATATCTCTTTGATTAACTCAGTTCATCTACCTAGTTGTGTCCCCTCCCAAGACCCTGCCCACTGCCAGCCTACTGCTGTGGGGGCAGAATGTTGGAGAGACAGTGCTGAGGCTGTGCCAGCGCTGCTCAGCAGCAGCCAAAACTGGGGAGTGTTATCAGCTCCTGTCTAGCTCCCAATGCAATGGGGAAAGCAAACTCCATCTCAGCTAGATCAAATACAACCTCCATCCCTTATTCCATACCATTTGTGTCATACGCAGATCCCACAAAATTTAATCTTCTAACTATTCCACTGTATTTACTTCTCATTACTGAAATCCCTTTTCACCAGCACTTCAAGTTACACCCTTAAACCATTTTTAAACCAAACATACAGATCCATACACTTTCATGAACTATTATTCCCAGTCCTTTCACAGATAGATATAATTTTCCCATTCCACGGGCTTCCTGCGCCCCTCCAGATGTTCAGACACAGTCCATGACTTGGATTCCCTTCCATCAGGATGGGTGCTCAGGACAGGAGAAGCAGCACACTTGATCATCGGGCACTGACTCCAGCCTGCCTTGGGTTGTCGTCGCACTCGCCTTGCTCCCCGCAAAATTCACTCTTCACCCGTCCATGTCACTCCTGATACTTTACCTCCTGCAACATAAAACTCACACCACAGATTTATTTTTCCCCCAAGGTCAAATCTCCTTGAGGCACACACCAGGTCTCCCCATCCTTCCACATTCCTCACCAAGTACACCCAGGTCCTTGGGCAAAGACAATCCCACAAATGGGCTTGCCTTTTCCCAAGGGAGGAGAAACCCACACTGACTTCCCCAGGTACTTCCCTATGTGTAGTACAGGGACCTTATCTCCTCCCACAGCTTGGGCAGGACCAGGGCGGTTAGCAGATCCCCTAGTGTTAACCAGCCAAGTGGCTTCTGCTAAATTTGCATCCCAATGCTTCCGTGCCTCATTGCCCAACAACTCTCAACATAGTCTTCAGCAGTCCATTATACCTCCCAGTCTTTCTAGAGGCTTGTGGGTGATAAGGGATGTGATCCATGAAAGATCTCAGGGCTGTTTCCACCCCCTGGGGCAGTCGATTCCAGGTTTATTTGGAGTTCTAACACACCTGACTCGGCAGCACTCAGGGTTGCTGTGACTTCATTTAGGCCACGACAGCCTATGTTAACCTCCATTCTCCATCAGACTTCTGCACTGGCCATATTGGAATGTTACAAGGTGAGTGAGTCTTGCTGATGACTCCTCGGCTCTCCAGTTGATGAATGAGCTCATGGATGGGAGCCAGAAAATCTCGGTTGGTGCGATCCTGCCCCTGATGCAGTGTCTTGGAAGCAATTGGCACCAGCTGCTCTTCACCTTGCAGCAACCCTACAAGGAAGGGATGTTCTAAGAGGCCAGGTGGGGCAGATAACTGCTCAATCTTCTCTGTATTCACAGCAGCTACACCAAAACGTCATTTGTACCCCTTTAGGTCCTTGAAGTACCTTTTGTGAGGCAGTCAATTCCAATGATACATGGAGCCTCTGGGACAGTCACAATGGGGCACTTTTCCCACTTGTCCCCTGTTAAGCTCTCTTCAGCCTTCTTGGCATCTCCTTGTCAATCCAGAGATCCAGATGGGTTCTGAGCCCCTGAACACCAATGGCATCAGCCTACACTATGCACTAGTATCTACCAAAGCCTTATATACTTCTGTGGGCCTGATGTGCCAAGCTATCAAATCCAATACATCCAGTCATCCCTTTCCTCCTCCTGGCAGAAGGGAGGGACCCTCTCTTCTTTTTTCTGGTTGGAGCATTCACTGTCTGACCCTTACAGTGCCAGACCAGAATTCCCCTTGCCAGGATCAAGAGAGGTTATGTAAGTTCTTCTATGTCTGGGAGGTTGCTGATTGCTGTCTTGTGTCTGCAGAAACTACACTGACAGCTTTGTTAGATGGCTCCTTCTTCTCTCTTCCCTCCCAGCTCTCCCCTTTCTCAGGTCTCTTCTCTCTCAGTTCACGGGCACGGGCTTCCAGCTTAAAGGTGGGTTCAGCATCCCACTTCCTCATGTCTTCCCCCTGATCACACAGAAAGAACCACAGTGCACCACGTGTCATGTGTCTGGGGCTCTCCTTCCCTCTGATAAGGGCAGCAGTAGGCTGATTTCTTGGACTACCCTTGACAGCTGAAGTGCTGGCCTGTAGGGATGAGGAGGTACAAAGAGTTTCTTCTAAGTTTTGGAGCCAAAATGATGCTCTCTCTACAGTTGGTGTCTCCATTTCTGGGTAATACATTGCTGCCAAACTGTTAAAATATGGTGCAGGGGCACTTTGAATTACCTTCCTCCACATGGCCATTGTGCAAGGGATATCCTCTGGATCTTTAGAGATGTTATCATTTTTTAGATCACTATAGATGACTTCCAGCACTGCTAATTCTCTCAGGTACTGGATACCTTCATCTGCAGTGGTCCACTTTCCTGGAGAGCTTGCAAGATCTTCCTTAAATGGATGTCTTGCCTTCACACTTGAGAGGAGTCGTCTCCAGAGACTGCAAACTGCTGTTTCTTTTCCAATTCCTCTTTCAATTCCCCGATCTCTAGCAAGGGATCCCAGCTGTTGGGCTTCCCTACCTTCCAGCAGCTGGCCATCAGCCCCACAATCCCAGCATCGAAGCAGCCAGGCAGAAATGCGCTCACCTGGCTGGCGGCTGAAATTTTTCTGCAAGTCTTGAAGTTTTGATGATGTCAGAGACTGGGTAATTTCTGTTTCCTGTTTGAATTCTTCCACTCCTTTCTTTGATTTATTTCTTGAAGGATTGGTTTCTTGATCAAACCCTCCCTTTCCTGATAATTCTTCTTTTTCTTCTTCCTTTTCTTCCTTTTCTTCTTTTTTTTCTTCCTCTTCTTCTTTTTCTTCCTCTTCTTCCTCTTTTTCTTTTTCTTCCTCTTCTTTTTCTTTTTCTTTTTCTTTTTCATATTCTTCTTCTTCTTCTTTTTCTTTTTCATATTCTTCTTCTTCTTTTTCATCTTCATCTTCATCTTCATCTTCATCTTCATCTTCATCTTCATCTTCATCTTCATCTTCTTTTTCCTCTGTTTCTCTTTCCTCTTCTTTTTCCTTTCCTTTTTCTTCTCCTTCCTCCCTTTCTAATTGACAGTAAGGACTTGTATCTCTCCTTGTCCACCTTTTCTTTTCCATTTCAGGGACAGTTACAGTAGTTGTTGTGGTCTGGGTTCCTGTCTCAACCATCATGTCCTCAAACACAGTTTGGGTCCCTGCCTCAGCCACAGTCCTCTGAGAGTACTGAACAACAGCTCGGTAGGCACAGGCCAAGCCCCAGCACAGGGCTAGGAGCTGCTGGTTTTCACTGGGTTGGGCAAGGCACCCCTCTATCAGCTGACGGGTCAGTTTGTCAGGGTTGATCACCTGCTCAGGTGTAAACTCCCAGGCAATGGGAGGTGATAACCGCCCTAGGAACCTGCCCAAATCTTTCCACACACCCTGCCACCCAAGCACTGACTTCTTCAGGGAGCATTTTGATACCACCTCACTCAAAACTTGTTTTCTCATACACCACCATGACATCAGATTCCACAAACCCCACGATATGCATACAGTACTAATTAAACAGATCATGTAAGGATGAACAAGGACTGTGGGAGCCTGCATAATAAAAGAATCCGCATTAATTCCGGGTAGGAAGAAAGAGATGTATTCCCTCATTGTCTCCACAAGATAGCTCCCCCAGCACAGCAAGGCCATCAATGCCAGGGAAAAGCACAGAGCCATTGTTTGTATTAACATGTTCCCAAACTCAGCAAAATAAAGAGATAAGCAGTGCAGCTGACAAACTGTGCTGCGCACAGGAGCCTGCTACTGGATAATCAATACTACTATAGCAGGCACTATGTATAAACAGGTGTCGTTGTCTCACCCCACATCAGGCACCAAAAAGGACTGTGCTGGCTTGACTCGGGCTGGATGCCAGGTGCCCACCAAGCCACTCTATCATTTACCCTTCTCAGCTGGACAGGGGAGAGAATAAGACGGAAAACAACTCGTAGGTTGAGATAAGGCAGGTCAGCAAAGCAAAAGCAAAAGCTTGAGCAAGCACAAGCAAAGAAAAAAAATGCAAAGATTTTATTCTCTACTTCCCATCAGCAAGTGATGTCCGGCCACTTCCTGGGAAACAGGACTTCAGGACAGGTAGAAGTTGTTCTGGAAGGCAAATGTTGTAAATGACGAATGCTCCCCACCTTCTCCTCCTTTTCCTAGCTTTTATATCCAAGGACACGTCATATGGCATGGAATTTTCCTTTGGTCAGTTTAGGTCAGCTGGCCTAGTTGTGTCCCCTCCCAAGACCTTGCCCACTGCCAGCCTACTGCTGTGGGGGCAGAACGTTGGACAGACAGTGCTGAGGCTGTGCCAGTGCTGCTCAGCACAGCCAAAACCAGGGAGTGTTATCAGCTCCTGTCATTGCTCCACTGCAAAGCACAGCACTGTGAGGCTGGGCTCCATCCTGCCAGACCCAATGCAGGATCTTCAGCCACAAAGTTAACCTACAAGTCTCAAATAAGAGCTGTAAATTTAAATACAGGTACCTATTTTTAAAAGTTTGGTATAACCCACATTTCTTCTCCTTCCACCATTGGCAAGCTGTTTATAAAGTGAACCGAAGGAATAATCTAACCTGGGAATCCTGGCTGCAACTGGGGAACGCCACCAGCCCCCTGCCCCTCCCAGCTGTCCTGGCCTCTGGCTTTTCTGCTGTGAGACAGGACAGAGATTACTTTGATTTTTTTTAGCTACCAACAAAAAGAAATGCTTACTGGGAAAAGTAATCTTGGAAATGTAATCCTAACCTCAGGAGAAAACCTTAATACTGTTTACAGCACTTCCTCTACATACTGCATTTGTTCTGCTGCTCTTCCTTACTGTATCATTACTCCTGCTTGTTATATTTGGGACTTCAGTAATAGATGTGAAGGTAGGAAACCGCATGGATCATTATTAACTTTTTTTTTTTTGACATTACAGTACTCACAGTACTCTTTGATACTCACACTACTTTTGCTCATACTACTTTTCATACTCAGAAATTATTAGCCCTTTTGAGCAATTCCTGCACAAGGGTTGGGGGGTTTTATGTACATATAGCAAATAGGCCATGAGAATGATGATAAGTCTAACTAAAACAACAGAATTCGCTACAAAGATATTGTTTTGAACCATTTCTCTTACAGATTTTTAATTATATTCTTTGAAACAGCTTACAGTGTTTTTATCTCTTTCACTGTTATTACAATTTAAAAGATTAACTAAAAATACCCTATGAAAAATTAAAACAGTGGAGCAGTCCAATTTGATCGTATTTATCCTGCATACTGCAGGAAATTAGGATACAGGTTATCAGCAATTGTGCTTAATTAGTAAGAAACCTATTTAAACCTAATGATACGCATGGCCAAGGTTGCTGCTGCTCAATGGAGACAGTAGTTGTGCTTAATTGGGATGCTTTCAGATGGCATAATTGTTGAAATCGATGCTCTGCTCTGCTGGTTCAGGCTTGCAGTGGTTCCCTCACTCTCTCCCCAACTTGCTGGGAGTATTTTGCAGCTGGAGCTGACATAGCACCCAAAGGGCTCCCTGACTGATGTCTTTTACTTCCCAGCTCGTGTCTCCAGCACCAGTTCTGCACTGCCAGCCGCCCCACTGCACAACAAATCTGCTGCCGAGGCCAGGGACGACTCAGGGGCAAGGTCTGCTGTCAGCTCCCTTGACTTGAGTGTTGAACCGGCACTTTTCAGTAGGTGGAAGGACTTTATCATCAGCTCAAGGGCTCAGCAATACAATACAGACATACCTGCTACCCCTACCACACAGAAGAGCAGCAATTACAGCTGCCTGTATTATTTCAATAAGAAGTTTAAGAAGTGTGTGACTCCTACTTGCTGGGACTTCCTCCTCAGCAAACACCTGATGATTTTTATACTTTGCATTAATGCTACAACACCTGAGAGCTGTTTAGTAACCCGTCGGAAATGGAGATGAAGCCTTAGCTCAGCTCCTAGAAGAGCCTCCCTCTCACTCAAACCTTTTGTTGGCAGCCTCAGTGGGAAAGGGTCAACAAGAGAGTCACGAGAATGTTTTCTGAAACCGGGCAGATGATATCCCCAAATCACTCTGCTGGTCAAAATAAGGAAGCTTGCAAAATAGCTGATCTGTCATGCAGAAATAACAAAAATTTGCTCAAAAGATGGAAGTTTCTTGTGGTCATTAAATTCACTGCGAGTAACTAAGACAGCATTTTAGACAAAGTATCAAAGTCAAGACAAAGTTTGCAGAGTCCGCAGCACTTGGCAGTGTGTCAGTATAACACAAGATGGCTCCACTTCCATCAACAAAGAGCTTCGAGGCACTGCAGAGCCCCTTGCATCCAACTGATCGTGCCCATCGACTGAAACTAGACCTGCCAGGCTGCCCCCTGCCAGCCCACTCAGCCCTCAGGGCCAAGGAGCAGAACAGTGCAACAGGGTGAGCTGGGAAGGGAACACAACCTGGGAAAAATGTGCAAAGGGACGTAACTCTAAGCTGCTTTACAGATCAGCAGCTGTCATCAGCAAAAGACTGAAAAATGGGAGACCACAGCCAGCCTTCAGTAGCTGGAAATATTTAAAGTCAGTATAAATATGGCTCTACTGATCCATCTATAGCTGAACATTCTTACCATCCTCTTTTGCACTTTTTTGTTTCCTTTTCTTTCACATTCTTTTCACATTCACATTTTCACATTCAAAATTTCCTGCAGAATCGATGCAGATGTTTTGTGAAAAAAGCTTGGTTTGAAACCTTGCCTGCACTAGTTCCTATATAACGTTTCATGGGGGTTTTGCTAGTACAGTCCTGCTGGTAAGTATTGATGTTCTCAGCATAGGCTGGTGGGAGAACGACAGAACAGCCGAGGCAGAAAAGACCAGAAACATCAGCATCAGCCACAACAACAGCAGGTGCAGGGAGAGAGGAGCGGGAAAGACCAGTAAGTGTATAGGGAGAATGAAAAAACAGAAGGTTTTAGAGGAAAGATGAAATGAGAAGTAAGGGTAAGACAGTAGAAAAATTACACACCAACTTTAAACCACCTCAGGAGCAGAGACTGATTTTGAGCAGGCACTTGCCCTGGGCAGAGGCAGCTCAGTGTAATGTGAAAATCAGTAGGGACTGGAAACATGAATGCAAATACACACACTCAGTGCACCTATGTAGAGGTAAAACAAGACTACTTGTCACTGTGAGCATGTCTGTCTGGCAAGGAATATCCACACAAGGGGATGCAGTGCATTACCTTTGGGGCCTGTCAGTACACCTTTAGAAAACACTGAACCCCTTCAGCTGTCTTGTGCTCAGCTAGATCCAAACCCTTACTTCCTACTGAAGAATCTTCTGGAATACATGCACGGTAAAAGTGTCATTTCAGTGGTAGTTTCATTGTTCAGGAAACAAAACACACCATTATGCACAGAGAAGGCTGTGTTCTAAACAAAACCAACCCCAGGCTCCCATCTTTTTCTGCGAGTCTTTTGCCTGATCCACTGGATTTCACAATCCTCAGTTCCATGGCCCTCCTACTGCTGGTTCTGTTCCCTTCTCACCTGGATGAAGGCCTGCAGGACGACAGGAAGATGAAATCTGCTCAGCCAGAATGTTGGCCTCTCCAGCCATACCAGCGAAAGTAACAGTCTGACCAGGCTTCACTATCCACCCAAGGGACAGAGCACTGGATACCTGGCACAGCACCTGGCTCATAGCAAGTGTGTTGTTGTCTGAGGTGACCGTGAAGAATAAAAAGGCCTGCCCTGGAACAGCTGCAGTAATACTTTGAAAATGCCGAAACGCACAAGATCCCAGTAACAAACACGGAGTTATTTATATCCACAGCGAAAAAAGCATTAAAACAACCGAACAAGACCAGCCCTGGACTATTGATTCTCGGATAAATGTCTGGGTCTGGGAATGACTGCAAACACAAAATGAGAAGATTTGGATGGAAAGTTAAATGTAATTTTGGCTCTCCTATGACCTAGCTGGCCATACGCTCTATAACGATTCATTATCAGAACTGTAATATGGTTACCACTACAACAGTTTCAGGCTTCCTAGCAGCAGCTTGCTGAGCTTCTGAGGTTAAAGACAAATTTCTCGATTTTTTGAGCTATATGAATGATCATTAAACAAGACTGCTAAAGAAGCAAACTGTCAAAGTCATTTCATTTATTTCATAATATCACATCTGTACAATTTTCATACATACAGCAGGAAATGCACATTGGTTACACAATGGCATTTGGCTGCATTTCCAAGTATAATACAGTAAGTGCAACTCCACTTAAAATGTACATTTATACAACTTAAACAAATTAAGGATTGCTACACCACTATCTGTGACAGTATAAAGCTTCATTTATGTTATGTCTCATTACTAAACCACTTCCTGGTTAAATATAAAACATATTCAATAATTTTAAAATGGCCTTTATGGTACCTGGCCAGCATATAAAATATTTGTTGTTTAAAATTTAACCATTAACTTTTTGTTTTAAAAAATAATCCTCTAAGCCTATTTAAACATTTGCTATTGAACTATTATGCTGACACTTTGTAGCAGGAACCAAATTTTACCCTCCTTTTGTTTGCTCTTGCTTATCACCAAAAGAAGTTACACTTGCAAGGTATTGCAGCTTTATTCAGATACAGCCAGGTGGTTAAACTATTTAACAATTTTGCTCAAAAGGTAAATAACATTTTTCATTAAAGAAAACAAAATTACATTTCAGAGACATTTGTCAAAATTTTAATGGGTAGAGTGCTACCAGCACAAAAAAAAAAGAACAAAAAGAAAAAAAAAAGAAATGAAATAAAGAAAATTATTCTTTTATCTTATAACAAACACCCAAATTTTCTTATAATTTTACTTTTGGAATACATTGGTCCACAGACCACATTCTTGTTACAGCTTACCAAATGAAAACCAAAATTTCTTATTGCCTTCCCTGTAACAGGAATGGTTCAGTTTTAAACCTCCTCTAAAAATATACATTTTACAATCCTTTCACCTCAACAAAGGTGACACTGACAATAAATACACTGGTTTGGTGGGTTTTTTCCTCCACTATGGAAAGTCTACAAACTACCTGTTGTACGCCCTTTCTTTTTTAGATTTCTCCAATGCCTTGTCCATAGTTTTCTCGTTTTCTCCTCTACATTTGGGGCAGTACCATTTGCCCTTTGGTTTATGGTTGAGTCCCACACAAGAAAAGTGAAACCATTCAATGGGGCACTCATCATTATCACATCCTATCATTTCTCCATAGGAGACCTGGTTGCACAAGCAGTATGTTGGTTCATTAGGGTCAATTGGAAGGTCAGGGGGAGAAGCTTCCCGCTCCGCTTTAGCCTTGGATCGTTTCTTCTTCTTGGATGTTTTTGCTTTCTTCTCCTTTGGTGTTCCTGAAGTGATGTCATCATGATCATGATTATTTGAGGCATTTTCTCGATTCTCATTATTCCTTTGCCTCCTCGATCTCTTGTTGTTGGGCTTTTCAGCCTGTGCGATTGTCTCATTCTTCGACTTATCCTGGCTGGCCTTCCCGCTGTTTCCAGTGGTGTCATTAGTCTCTTGACAAGTCTCAAACAGTTCCACGTGGCTGTCCACTTGCCTTGTTCTATTCTCAACGAGCTCCACCATCTGACTGACAATTTGGATCTTCTCATCTCCTAGTTCCTGACTCCGAATCAAGGCTCTCTGTATACAGTGCAACATTCTTCTCTTCTGCACAGCATCTGTCTCCCGTTTAAATTTTTCATAGTAATCATCCAGGTCCTTCAGAATCTCTGCAAAGAAGAAACAAAAACTATAAATATTTTGGACAGGGAGAATGGCAAAACAAAACCTCCCATTTTTCCTTCCACACAGCAACAACTTCTTGTAATATGCAGCACTGATCAAAGACAGATGCCCTGAACCTTGTATCTGACAAGCAGCTCATGACTCCACTGGACTACTTTTGTTCTAGTTGGTCCTGCAGGAATGGAATGCAAATGCTGATTTAGAAGAAAAGAAGTGACTAAATATATATTTTTATGTATGTTGATAACACTTCCCTTTAAACTTCCTAGTAATTAAAAAGAACTAATTAAACCAATACACATACCACCGAAAGTTCCAAGGTTAACTGCAAAATTAGAGGGAAAATTATTGGACATTTTCTCCATAATGACATTAATATTTTCAGTGAATGACAGAGTGGGAGAAAGAAAGTGGGACAGAAAAAAAGTATAAACCAGTGTAGAAGCATGTTACTGGGTTATATGACAGGAGATGCAGAAGAACCAAATATGTGGTCTGGACTCAAAGCTATTTCATCCAAAATTGTCGAGCTATTTCTGCTGAAAATATGAGGCCATGTAAATCCCTGAATTGCAGAATTAGGATTACAACATCCAGGATGTTTAGATTATTTCCTACCTATACTTTCTGTAAAATACATGTTGCCACTTTTTAAAACACAAAAATATTTTCTTCATTAAATATTTACGGCAGAGCAGGAGGCAAAGTTGAAAGATAACATTAAAGATTATAGGCAACAATGGGAGCAGCTAGAGCTTTTGCTTTAAAATGTTACATCCTGAATTGCACCTCAAGCATTGTTCTAACAGTTTATAAGAAGCAACAATGTACAAAGTATCTAAAGTTTCAAGAATGGCTCTGAAAACCTGTTTTTAAGAAGACGGTTTTGAGTTTCATTATGATACACAAATCAACTACAGAATATGGGACACTCAGCACCCCGTTTAAGTCCTCAAAACCACACGAAATGTTTTCCTGCATCTCCTTTCTTCTCTGAATTTTCCCTTTCTCGCAGGTTAAAACAGCCTATCTTAGAGAAGCAAAATATACTGAGATATCAAATCTGACCCCAGTTCATCTAAGAGAAACTAGGATCTCTCATATATGCCAGTGGCATTACCAAAACTTTTAAAAACTTTTATTTATTTATTTACTTCTTTATTAATAGGAGAATGTGACACATATGCAAACCAACAGCTACCCTGTGGTTTAGGTTCTGTTTCTCCTGGACAGACTTTTTAAACATACATGATTTCCAGCGAAGACATGGAAATATACAAGCCTTACTTCAAATTTCAGAGCTGCAGCTTGGGCTTCACTGATTCACACTGGTTAAGCACGACCTGTCAGCTGGTTCTGCAATATAATCTACCTGACCGAATCAGTATTCCGATATGTTATTATCCATTTTAAGCAGCTGTTTTTGTTTTTTTTTTTTTTTACCTACAAAAAAATCCGAAACAAAACAACAACAAAAAAATACCAAAAAGAAATCCAAACCCAAGATGCCATCAAAAGATCCTTCAAACATACAGCAGATTCCACATTCAGGAAGGCTGAAAAGGCAGAGTTTATGATTTTTCAGTGGCTGAAATCCAGAAGTTTTATGCTTTAAGCTTTGGCACTTGACTGATGTCATCGGTTTAACCCATCTGAATCTGGTGGGTGGCCATCTTCCATGAAGAACAGTTTGTCTCGGCAGCACAAAACACTTGCCGAGCGAAGTTCGGCACTGGGTAAAGTTCGTTTCTCGCCCTGCGCACTGCCATTCCCGCCCGGCGGCAGCAGCCCCGGCTGCAGGCTGCGATCCTGCGGAGCGCCGCCGAGCGCGCCCGGGCACGGCCGTGTTTGCGTGTGAGACACGGAGAGGGAGCTGCCGCACGGCCGAGGGTGCTCAGCACCGGCGCCGGGAGAACCATCGGAGCGGCGGTGCTGCGGCTCGGGGCTGGCTGGAGCTGCCCGCCTCGGCAGCCTCAGCTCACGGGAGTTCCAGGAAACCGCGCTCCCGCGCCGTGCTGCAACAGCGCGGGCAGAAAGCTGCTCTCGGAGCGATTAGCGAACGCACACTCCTGGCACCACAGGCGGCACTCAACCGGAGCGCAACCGTGCCGGCCAGAGCTTTACTCCCAGCGCAGCTCCGCAGCCTCACGGGGGCTGAGACATCGCGCAACGACGGCGAGCGGGACACG
>VXBR01002036.1:739915-822365 GCA_013400215.1 Cisticola juncidis | reverse complement strand
GCAGGAGCGGTGTTTGTGTCCGGAAACAGGTCCCGGGACCAGTTCTGGGCTCCACTACACGGAAGACATGGAGCTGCTGGGAAAGGTCTAGCGAAGGGTGACAGAGGTGTTACGGGAGAGGAGCCCTAGGTGTTAGGGTTGCGAGGAGAGACTGCAGAGCTGGGTCTGATAGTCTAGAGAAGAGAAGGCTGAAAGGGGATTTCTTCCATAAAGATAAATATCTCAAAGGTGGGTGCCAAGAGGATAGTGCCAGGCTCCTTTTGGTATTGCCCAGCGACAGGACGAGGAGTAGTGGCCATAAACTAAAACACAAGAAGTTTCACCTCAACATGAGGAACAACTTCTTCATGTTGAGGATGGCAGAGCACTGAACAGGCTGCCCAGAGGGCTGGTGTAGACTTGCTCTCTGGAGACACTCAAAACCCACCTGGACACATTCCTGTGTCACCTGCTGTAGGTGACCCTGCCTTGACAGGGGTTTAGACTGGGTGATTTTCCAGCCCTAACAATTCTGTGATTCTGTTTGCCTCCCCTCTCTGCAGGTACAGCTGTGGGCCGACGGTGTATGACCACGCACACCTGGGGCATGCCTGGTGAGTCGTGGATTGCAGCGTGGGAGCATCCAGGCACATAAACAGTGCTGGGCTTTCCCACACAGTGTGCCAGGGGATCCAGGCACATACCCGGTGCTGGACATCCCCAGGCTGCAGTGTGTGTCCGAGTGACAGAGCTGCAACTGGTGACACAAGGCCCAGCCCTTCGCCTGCTGTGCTGTGCAAAGGGCAAAAGTCTGTTTGTTGTGTATTTTTTCCTCTTGGGCTGGGGTAGTCCCTAAAGGGGCTGTTGGTTCTGCTGCCTGGCTGAGGCAGTGACAGAGTCCATGTCTATGTCTTGGGAAGAAACATTGGGAATGTGTGCAGTTTGTTTGGGTAGGGTGAGTTGTTTCAAATTGTATCAGCATAATGTGACCTCTCATGCGGAGGAGTTGTGATCCTGGAGCAGAGACTCTCACCTGTGTGGAACTCAGGTTTAGTTTGGACGCTGTGTTGGCACCAAGGAAAAGCCATGCAGGGTTGGCTAATAGAAAGGTACTTTTGAGGTTTACAGATGAACACATCGGATCTTAAATCTCAGGAAGCCTGGGTAGCTTAAAGGCCTTTTTGCATAGTAACATTGCAGTGGCTTACTAGGTTTAAAAACAAGAAAACAATCCAGAACAGCACAGATTTTTCCTCTGTAGTTCTTTAGGATTGTTAGAATAATAAGCTAGCTTCATTATAAGTAACTTTGAAAAAGTACTTTAAATACACCAGAGGAGGTTGCTGCCACTTGTTTCAAAACAACACACCCGATAAGTAGACATGTAGGGTTTCTGCTTTCCTGTGAAGCTGGGGGGAGTTGCAGCAGCTCAAGCTACTCTTAAGGTTCTGTCTATGCATTCTTAGAAAGCAAGTTGTGTTGGGCTCTTTGGAAGAGCAGGGGTTTATCAGATAGTTGCCATCTGTATGAAGATCAGATATTGTGCATTTCAGTAACTGAATAATTCCCTTTCAATGTATGGGATTTCACAGCTTCTTTTCCTGTCTCAACTTCATTCAGAAACTTGTATTGAATCTTGCTCATGTTGAACTGAGCCATGAGTAACGGTACAACTGCTGCTTTGTTCTGTAAAAAGGAAGACTTAAAATACCAGTTATGTAAGAGTACTGTTGTCAGTGCTAATGTTAATGCTACTGTACTGTCGTATATATGTGGTGGTGTCTTCTTCCTTGTTTTTGTCAAGTGTCAGCAGAAAACTGACCTAGCCTTTTACTGGTGACCTAAAAATCAAGAAAATGATGTCTCAGACTTTTTATTTTTACTTAGTATCTTCATGGGAACTTTTTTATTTGAACATCATAGTAATTTGTTCATTTAAATCTACAGCTGTTGTGATACAGGCTCCATTGCAGTTTACTTTGAAATAATTACAATATAAAATCATCACTTGACAGTAACTGTGTAAAAAGGATGGTTATAAGTTTCTTGTCTTTATCCCTCAGTTGAGGTTGTCTAGTGTGGTAGGGCCTGTCTCCCTGATGTGGTATAATAGGGAAGGGAATTGCAGAAGTGCTTAAGTCCTAGGGGGTATAGTTGATCTAGACCACAATGTTTTATAGAGGTGGAGAATTACACCCTTTGGTCTGCAGCTGTCTGCTGCTTTTAAATGTCTGTTTTTTTCAGTAGTTCTCTTGCCCTCAGACTTTTTTAGTTAAAAGAGGGAGTAGAAAGGCCTTGCTTACACTTGCCTGTTTTTTTACCCATCTTTTCTTACGCATGTCTAAACTAGCAATTTCAAGCTTTCCCGTTGTGGAGGTTTGCCTTATATCTGCATCACCCGGGTCTGACCTCTTCACTTGCTGATTTAAGAAAGAATGGTTAGTGCTGAATATTGCCTTTGGTGTGTCATGCAGATACAACAGGTATAATTCTCTCTTTTAGCACCTCTTTAAGCACCTTCACGTGCTGTTCCTGTTGCATGACAAGGTGTCTGCACTGAAGACCTTTTGCTCTCTTTTCTCATCAGTTAAACCCTCTAGTGTGGGAAGAGTTGGCTGTTCCTTTCCAGTATCTCTGGTCTTACACATGTCAGTGTTGATATCCTGTTGCTCAGCTGATTTGTACAGGATGGCTGAGCACTCTTGGTTCTGTTTATTTATTTATTTTTAAAAATAGTATCTTTTTTTTCCCTGTAGCTAGGTCCAACCATAGAACAGCTGAAGCGTATGCTGCTGTTGGGGGCTAGGAGATGCACTGAGAAACAGTATAAAGTCATATGGGGTGGTGGCTGTTGCTACTCTGCTGCTCTTGTTAAATCTCATCATTTTGTTGTACTCCTGCCACCTGTTCTCACTAGAATTCCCGGTTTCCACTCTCTCTTACATTTGACTTGTGTCAAACACAACAAATGTAGCAGGTAATAAAGCAGAAATTGATCATCCAAACGAGTTTGAGATCTTTGAGGAGAATTGGGAAATAATGGCATTATTTTTCTCCTGTCCTCTTTCCATTCCACAAGGAGTTCTCTTTTCTCTAAATAATTTAGCATTCTCTAGTGTGTTGTGCTTCCGGTCTTGAAAACAGATGCTCTGTCTGCTTTCATATGACATCCTACACCCATTTGATATAGAGAAAAAAGTAAGACAGGCAAATCCTACTATTTTTTTCCCAGTTCTGGGTCTGACCTTGATTGTGCTGGTTTGACCTGCTGCCTGGTTGGCATCCAGGTTCCTGGCTGAATGCTTTGATCAAGTAAGAGTAAAACCAAGCACGAGAGATTTCTCCTGTGCATGCTCTGCCACCCCCTCATCTTGACAGTTTGTTTTGGCTTTTTTTTTTTTTTTAACAGTCCTGAAGTGGTAAAGATCCTGCTTTCTGAGGTATCAGGAAATCTGCTCTGGTTCTTGCAGAGCTTCTTTCATTAATTCAGTTGGAAGATGAGAGGAGCTGGAACAGTGTGAAATTTGTGCCTGCTCTGGGAACAGTGACTGCCAGGCTGTTAAATCTAATATCAGGCTTTTGATGCGGGTGTTGTTCCTCTGAACAGGATCCAAAGACCAATTTAATATTCTTACGGAATCGTGTCACCACATTAGATGAACTTTCCTCCCAGTCAGCTGCTATTCATTAAAAACTATCTCCCTGGCAGCAAGGCTTTCAAAAAATCTTTTTTTCAGCACGGGCACGGTGCAAACAACAACAAAAAGTATATTTCTTCATCAAGATATTACACATCTGTAAATCAGTACCTTAGTGCTACCTGGCACCTGCAGGGAAGGGTGCAAATCCATTTCTGGTAGTTACTTACACTTCTTTGTTCTGACAGCCATGGGAGTTGCAGTTTATGTGATGCTGTGGGTAAAGTTGCAACCTGTACATCTGTGAACCTCCTTGCTGGATTTGGAGAAAATGGAGCCCAGAAAGGCTGAGGAATCTCACCATCTTGCAGGGCAGACCCAGAGTTTTTAGTCACCTTCTAGTATCCCACCTAGTAATAGGGTTTAACTCAGTCAAAAGTATGTTTTGAGAATTACAAATGGAGAGTCTGTGAGCACAAGGAGCTACAACAGGCCTGTATAGCTTGTATATCCATCAATCTTATCAGCATTAAATACTCTGCTTTGTGACAAAAGCCCTGAATAATGTTCAGAATAACTTTTGTTCACAAGTGTAAATAAAACAAAATAACCTATAGAGCATCTACTCTTTGCTCTCAGAAGAGATCTGTGGTGGTGTGTGAATGAAATACTTTGTTGGTGGCTGCTATCTGTTGTTACTTAACACTAAGAAAAGCTCATTTGAATCCTGCTTTGTTTCTCCCTGTTCTTCTGCTGCATGACTTTTGAAAAAAAAAGTTAGGATATACTAAGCCCAGGGGAAGTATTTTAAGGACATTTGATCTCTGTGTCTTGTTTTGTCCCATTGGCTTTGAAAGAATCTCCTGGCTCATGTCGTTCGTGAGGCCCTTTGAATAAAGAGATGCAACAAAAGAAAACACTCAGAAAATTTGATGTAATGTGTCACTAATGCCAGAAGAGGGTAGGCCAGTTCAAGAGAAGTTTACTTGACTTTTGTGCAGGTAGCAACTGGTTTTGGAAAAACACCTTATGCACTGAAGATCCTTTCATTGCAGGTGTTGGGGTAGTTAGATTGTCCCTGTGGCTGTTGGTTATTTTTGTTAAAGTTTATTCTTACTACTGCATGTTCAAAAGCTCATGTTTCTTTCTCTTTCAGCTCCTATGTTAGGTTTGATATAATTCGAAGGATAATGACAAAGTTTTTTGGAATTGAAGTTCTCATGGTGATGGGGATCACAGACATAGATGACAAGATAATAAAAAGAGCCAATGAGGTAGGAGTTTGTTTCAGTCTTTGACTAACCTTTCTGGTATTTTCTAAGCTGCTTGTATAGGAAAATTACCCTGGGTTTGGGGTTCTTTTGTTGAGCTATGCTTGTTTTGATTTATATATAATAAAGGTTGAGATTTCTGCTCTTCTGGTGTGGCTGTAATGGGTCTGGGAGTGAGGAGGGCTGAGTGTTGAGAGCTGGGGGTGAATGGGTACAGAGCTGTGTGATGGGAGAGGCAGAGAGGGGGCAACCTTACAGCACCCACAGCTGGGATTCTCCTGCCCTCTCCCCCTTCCTGAGAGGCTAGCAGGGAACAAAATCCCTGTGTGAATCCTCAGCACAGTGAAATGATCCCAAAACTTAACAGCCAGAAGGGCTCTGAGCGAGTTGTGGAGCAGTGTTGTGTGTATGCGCAGCACTGCCGCGTCAGGCTGAGGGCAGTTCTGCAAGGTGCCGAGCACCATCTAGCTGCAGTGTCAGCGCCTTGGAAAGCTTTGTCAGGCCAGGAAAGTTAACATCGTGTGTAGGGTGAGTTTTGGTAAGACTGGGGCTGTAAGTGGTTCTCAGCTGAATTTTAATATGACTTCTTTTACCAGATGAGCTTGGTTAATGATTATTGCAATTATTTTTTTACTTATTTTAAAACACTTTTTGAACCCTAAAGCGCTAAGAGTGTATTCTGTGTTTTATTCTTCATTTTGAGTCTTTTGTTTCGTTTGATTTTAGAATCTGTAACTCACCTCCAGGATCATAAGTGAATGTGTTGGATTGAATTGCAGTTGCAAGCTTTAAGATAGTTTCTTGGAGCCAGAGAATTTGACAGCTGTTCCTTTTATTTATCTTTAGGTAAACAATTACTTTTGCAGTTAAATATAGGCCACTGCATTCAAATAAATACTTGCACACCAGTCATGTAGAAATATGTCTGTCCCTTAGTCCATTTACTTGCAGTTTTCTAGGGCAGTAAACAATTTTAAAATAAACAATTCCCCTCCAAAATTCAGGCATTTTAAATCTGTGATTGCATTTTAAAATTTTTTCTTATTGTCAGATCAGAGATTTTATATCTGAGGAGGGGGAAATGATGTGTGACATTACTACATTTTTTGATTCTAGAAAGTCATCTTTTCTGGGCTTTTTTTTTTGTGACTTCTCGAAATGTTTGTTCAACCATTTTGTTTGGGTGGCCAAGGCCTCTACCTGAGTAGCCTGCTTTTATTGTTGGAACCTGTGCATCTGAAGCATCATAGTGGTAGAATCAACATGCCTAAGCTTGTTCTTCATCCCCTGGTGGGGTTCATCTGGGGAAAGCCTGGAAGTTGGGTACTATTTTATGACGAACGTGCTGCATGTCATCAGGGTCCTTTTGAGAGGAAAATGAGTCTTTTTGTGTGTTGAACATTCATCTGGATAGGAGGAAATTCCCCATCTTCTTTCTGCAGGCACCTTTGTTTCTCTCTTGTTCAAAGAAGTAGTTGAGCTGTCTAGGGAGATTAATCCAGTCACTGGTCTGTAGGCAGAGGCATGTCTTTGATTTTTTGGTGCTGAGCATCATCCTCATCTCATTGCTGCATGAACATCTGGACTGTCTTCACCAGAACTCCTGCTTTGTCCAGGAGTTTGTACAAACAGTGGTACCCACCCTCTCTCTCAAAGTCGGAACCCATAAAGATGCTCCAGTAGGGAACTGGAAGTGATGAAATGGGATTATGTTGTTAATGACTCAGTTACCTGAAAGATGAAGAGACTGGCAGTATGGTGTCTTCTCCCCAGTAGTTTATTCTCAGAGATGATGTAAAAGCATGCATTTGAAATGCTTTGATACTATGCTGTTGCTAGGGCAACCTTCTAGGGCAGGTTTTGCTGTCGTGCATCTTTCAATCCCTGGCCTCGTGTGAATATTTGAGAACAAGTACCTTACCATGTGCAAGTACCTTTCCTTTTGGGTTGCATTTTCTCATCCCCTCTGGAAGAGGAACCTGTTCATGTCCTGTGAATGAGAAGTGTAGAGAAGGTGCTTGAGAAATGCCAGACTTGGCAAAGCGTGGAACTGGCTTTCAATATTGAGATCTATGAATACCTGTGATCTGCTGAAATAGCTTGTTTTTCTTAATCACTGAAAATTAGTATCTTGTCTCATCCTGCAAGTCTCTGATCTGTCTTTCTGACATGTGGGTGGTATTGGTGTTTCCTGTCTGGAGGTTGAATGGTTTTTATGTCCTGTGCATGGTAGTATTTTTTGTCACTGGAAATGAATGACCCTCTCAAGAGGAAAATAGTAAGAGAGGGAAGGAGTTTGTTATTTTAGTCTTTAGCTTCTTTCTCTTAAAAGAGATACATTAATATTTTGGAAATTGATATGCAGGAATGAAATACTACTTTCAAGTTATTTATAACCTACATCTCCTCCCTGTCAATGTTAGATTAATAAGCCTCTCTAACTCTTTACCTTGGGGGCTCTCTAAGTCTTCCAATTAGCTATTAGCTGTCTGAGAAAAGATTGCCATATTTTATATCATTACTCTGATTTATCATTTGCTAATCTGCTTCTTTTTTTTCAGATGAATATATCACCAGTAGCTCTTGCTCGTATTTATGAGGAAGACTTTAAACAAGATATGGCTGCCTTAAAGGTACAAATACTCAAGATTCTAAATTTAAGGGTATTTCTAAGCAATTATTTTGGTAAAGAATCTGATTTTGAGAGTCTGAGCTGAAAAAATAAATTTGTTGCCTGGAAACAGTGCTGATTTACTTTTTCATTCTTCTGGAAATGCTGCACCACCTTTTGAGTAAGGAAATGTGGGGAGAAGCAGTCCTGAGCTTTGGAATGAACAAGTTAAATTTCTTTAGGAACTTTTTTTTCCATATTCAGTAGCTCCTTGATTCACAGATCTTCATATTTACCATAATGCAGAAATAGCCTGATTGAAAGCATAGGAAACCCAAAATCTTCCTTCATTGATTTCAGGTGACTTTGCTTCTTGTTTCCCTGTCAGAAGCAGGAAGTGAGCCACTGGGAAAAAATTGGGGTTTTTTTGCCACCCCTCCAATATCTTTTCTGTGTGTGTGTGTTATCTCAAATACTGCTTATGAATTTTTTACGATACTATTTTTTACTACTATTTTTAGAGATAAAATTGAGGAGAATGTTCTTTTTTAGTTTGTTTCTTAGACTGAGGGGAACTCATTAGCAGCGTGTTAATGAGATGTTACTATTTCTTTAAGGTCTTGCCTCCTACGGTGTATATGAGAGTGACTGACAATATTCCTCAAATAATTTCTTTTATAAAAACAATAATTTCCAATGGACAAGCTTATGCAACCTCTCAAGGTAAGACTTTGAGCAGGGTAACTCCTTGTTTGGGACATGTATAGGAAGTCACTCAGTAATCCTGTTTTGGAATCAGATGAGATACCCTGTGCCAGGCTTTCCTTCTGTTGCTTAACAGGATGTGAGTGAATTATTAGTGATGGTATGAGTGGGCAGAACAACTATTACTCAATTTCTAAGTTAAACGTAGCTCATTACTTAATATAATTGTTTACTGTAATAAGCTGCTGTCTGAACTCCTTGGGGAATTCCTGGCCTGTTTTTTACAAGAAAGCTGGGGGAACCTCTGAAGAGGAGCTGTGTATCTCCTATGTGCTGTGAAAGATGTGTCTGCAAAGCAAAATGTTTGGATTTCTTTTTTAGCAGAGCTGGTGGATGTAGAAGAATTGAAGTGCATTGTAACTGGACTAGGTGTAGCTTGAGTTGCAGTAGGGAAGGGGAATGCTGATTTTGCATGGGCAAGGAAGAACCTGGGAGATCCCCAGAATTTAAAGTTATGCTATTGGCAGAATGTGCACAGAGGTTACTGAAAAGCTGGGTAACATGGAAACATCTGCTACTACTTTTCCAGTATTTCTGAATTTCTAAATCAGAGTTTCGAATGGGTGTGGAAGAGCACTTTGTTTTGCTTTCAGGGAAATGTTACCAAATTCTCATCAATGTGGCCCATCTTTGCTATACAACTAAACATTTCTTTTGTATTAGGCAATGTTTATTTTGATGTTAAATCCTGGGGAAAAAGATATGGAGTGTTAACTGCTATTAACCCTGATACCCAAGATGAAGCAGGTAAGTTCGTGGCACCAGCTTGTTTGTGTTAATGCAGTGTTTGAATGCATTTTTCATCTATGTGCAAACTTTCATTCAACAGTCTGAAACAGTTTTCTAACCCCTTATGTATAGCTAACTTTCTGGTTAATTAAGATTACAGTACTTTTGTAGTTATTTTTTGAGGCACTCGCTGTTGCCAGTGTAGGAAGAAACTTGGTTTTTCTTTTTCCTTTCATCCTTCCCGCTATACCTTTGTTCTGGTACTTTAGAACACTTAGGATTCTTAAGCAATTTTAATTAAATACTTGGCAGTGGTACATAGAAGCTTCACAGTGAGGTGGTGTTCTGGTGCACTAGTCAGCAGTGAGGTACTCAAGGGCAAACACAAGGAAACCTCACCTACTGTGTTATTTTGGGGCAGTTGCACTGCTCTGAAGCTAACTGGATGAATTGCTTCCTTCATTACTTGTCACTGGGCTAAGCAGCTCTTTGTGTGAGGGTGAGCAGTCTCTTCATAGGCTGTCCCTGGGCTGTGGGGATTTTGCTGCAGTTCCTGCTTCGCAGGATTGCTGAACCTCTCTGTAGTTTCTGTGAGGATCTGATCAGGTCTCTGCGTCACAGCATTTGATATAGGACTGCTGCATCCTTTTGCAAACTAAAGTTCAGTATTTCACAATTGAAAAAAGAAATCTGTTTGTAATTACTGAAAATGCCTTGGAGGCTGATGCTCAGGTGCAGCCAGAACTTCTCACAGTTCAGCTGGAATTGTTTCAGCACTACAGCTCACAGAGGGAATGTGTCTTGTCAACAGTTCTTTAGAGGTAATTACTGACTGCAGAGAGCCAGCAGCCTCCTGGGCTGCACAGGGAAGAGCATTGCCAGCAGGTCAGTGCAGGGGATCCTTCTCTGCTCAGCACTGGTGAGACATGCCTGGAGTGTCTGGTGCTGGGCTCCCCAGAACAGCAGGAGTATGGACATTGTGGAGACAGGGCCACAAATATTATGGAGATACTGGAGCATCTTTCATGTGAGGAAAAGCAACAGAGCTTGGACCACTCAGCCTGGAGAAGAGGTGGCTTAGGGGAATCCTACCCAAGTGTACTCATACTGATGGAGGGAACAGAGCAGATGGAACCAGGCTTTTCTCAGTGGTGCTTGGTGATGGGACAAGAGGCACTGATCACAACTTGAAACATGGGAAATTCCATTTAAAGCTAAAGCAAATCATGAGAATAGTTAACACAAACCATGTTGCTCAGAGAGGCTGTAGAGTCTCCATCCTTGGTGATAATCAAAGCCTGACTGGACACCCTCCTGGACAGGCTGCTATAGCTCTGAGCAGGGGGTTGGATTGACTGTCCCCAGATGTGCCTTCCAGCCTCAGCTGTGATTACTTGTTTTACTCTGCTTTCCCTCTAGTCACAATTAAGTGTGTTCTTATTTCTAAAGATTTTGACTTGTTTTGCTTACAACTGAGAAGTTGAAGAGTGCTCTTTTGTAGCAGTATGCTCAGAAAAGGGCAAAAGAGCATTGGAGTCAGCAGATACTGGTCAGTCAGAACTTGCCAATCTAGTAAAAAAGCCCAGGTGAAGATTCAGTGGATAAAACTAGGGTTATATTTCTGTCTCTTTAGTTCTTGGGAATTTTGAGTTGTATGATTCTAAATGCGAGGTCATGCATTTGTCAGAGAGAAAGTCCAGAGTCCAGAACCCTATTCTGGTATTTGTTTGGAGGTTAGGAGTCAGCAGAGATGAACAGTCCTGCAGTATTGTGACTACATCCTTGGCAATGTAGTGAAGGAAGGAGCAAAAAAAAGCTGTGAGGAAACCTTTGCAGAGAACTCACTGGTGAAAATGGTACTGAAAAGTTGCTGCTGACCAAGAATAGTTTTGATTCTCTCTGTGTGCTTTGTTTTATAGAATCAAAACCACAAAGTACTTGTGTCCCAAAGAAAAAACTGGGATGTTTGTTTGTGTTGGTTTTGCTTTATTACCTTTTCTGCTGCAGTGCAGTCAATTTATCCTGTGGAAAATGGTTGATATGTAACTAAATGAATGAAAAATCGGGGAAACCAGTGAAGGATAAAAGGACTGACAGGATAGGATGTATTAAGGAATCTCGAATCCATCTTTGTAGCATGTCAAAATCTATTTCAATATTCCAATATTTCAATTTTCCCCTGTATAAGGGGGAAGAGAGGGAAGTTGTAGTGAAAAGAAGTTGATTGAAGGGGATTAAAATCAGAGTAGTTCACTAAACACACATTTCATCCTGCTTTCATTTGGTCATTTTTTTTCTTTGAGACATATCCCATTAACAAATCACTTACTCTTGCCAGTTGATTCTGATAAACGACATGGTAAAGATTTTGCCCTGTGGAAGGCTGCCAAGCCTCAAGAGCTGTCTTGGAATTCTCCCTGGGGGAAAGGACGACCTGGATGGCACATTGAATGTTCCACAATATCAAGGTCAGATTTCTTGGATTTTGATAAACCTAATGCTGTTTTTTTGTTTTCAGTCATGGTACAATGATAGCAGCAGTACTGAAAGTGTTTTCTAATCAGTAGATAGCACTGGTTTTAATGTGACCATTTTATGCAACTGGGGATGTCACATGTGGCCCAGATAAACTCTGCTTCACCTTGCTGTCACAGCTGTCTTTGTGTTTTGGCACCTTCTCTTGAGTCAGACTTGATGCTTAAAATGTGGCACACAAGATCCCACAGTCGATTAGCAGTCTTTTAATTTGAACTGAGTAACCAAAGTTTTGGTGAAAGTTATGGTACCTCTTTCATTCGCTTCCCTTCCACTTCTAGCAGTCTCCACCAGACCTAGTTCAGGATGTAGG
Source organism: Cisticola juncidis (assembly GCA_013400215.1). NCBI lineage: Eukaryota > Metazoa > Chordata > Aves > Passeriformes > Cisticolidae > Cisticola > Cisticola juncidis. The sequence goes on along the minus strand of VXBR01002036.1, from coordinate 810,524 downwards.
TGTCAGGAGGACAGGGTGTGGGATTCCAGTTTGATCTATGAGATCTTGTGGCCTTATCTTAACAGCAGCTGTGGATGTTCATGCTAATAATCAAAGTGTTATTATTATTCAGCTTTCTTGCTGAGTAGGGTTTCACTTGCAGTTGGTTTGATGTAATTTGCTCTTAATTTAAAATTTTATTTTCACCACAGGAGAGAAAGTCTCTCCTGGAAGATGGATAGTGTACTTAGTTTTGCATTAGTCTCAAATCTTTTTTTAGAAGCTATTAACAAATAGTTTAGGTCTGACCTTGTTTAGCTTAAATTTTCAGCTAAAGCTGAAAGGAGGTTGAACCAGCTGCTTTAGGTTTCTCTTTCAGATGCGTTTCTGGTGCACTTGGGATTGTTAGTCATTTCTACCTGCTTGTGAAAAGTGTTTATAAGAGTAATTTTCTGTCTGTAAGTAGTTTCAGCATAGTGAGGCAGCTCTTAAAGCAATCAAAGTGCACAAAATCATGCTGTGTTTGATGTGTTTGATGTTTAACCTCTGACAGAAGTGTACAGGTAAGAAATGCCAGTTACAACATGGCCTGTCTGCTAATTCAGTGCTGTTTATAGCCTGCACTTCTTTCTGTAAAAATGTATTTTACTGAGGCTGGATGAGGCTCCTGCCATATATATAAAAGCTTGACCCATGGGGAGCCTAGGTGTAGTAATCTCAGACTGTGAAAAATGGAGAACTTACTTTGGTAAGTGACCTGAAACAATTTGCTGTCCCAGTCAGCTGTTGAAGGCCCATTTTTAAGCAATACTCACTTAGCTGTCTCTTTTGCCAGGTGTCTCAGAGCACTTTAACTAAGTTAGATGAATTAATTTTGAAAAGTCTGTGAATGAGGAGTCTGCTCTCTAGAGCAGCCCTGGAGGAGGGAATCCCCTGCTTTGACCCCCTCAGGTCTGATCTCTCTGCATTTTCCTTTGTGGTGAGGTGGGTGGTTCCTCCTGTCCTGCATTTGGCAGATCCATCTGTCACCTCTCTCCAGCTCTTAATGGTTTTGTTGGAGGAAACACCAAGTGCTTCTCTGTAGGTGGCACAGGGGAAGGTGGGGGTCCGTCCTGGGAAGATTTGTGCTGTAGCTGGTTTTGAAGCAGGCAGGAGCAGAGAAGGATGAACTTGGGAGATGGTAACAGCCGCTTTCTTCCCTCATCTCTTCTCCTCCTTGTCTTTTCCTCCTGTGCCCTAACAGCTTCTGCAAAGCCATCATGTAGCACACTGTTAGCAGGGTGTTTTGTCTCAAAAAGGGACCAAAGTATTAATGTTTAGCCAGCTAGCAGGAGCACCTTGTTAAGGTGACATATGGGAGGCCCGTGTGTTTGTCTGTAAGCCTTGCATTTTTGCCTGCTTGAGCACTCCTGGTTTCTGAGCAGTTAGGGCTGACTCACATCCCTGTGAGGCTGTAAGTGTAATCTTTGTTTAACAGATAGGCAAAATAAAGTTGCTAACCTGCCCAGCTTGACCTGACTGTACACACTATGGTCTGAATTCTGACAGAATAGGTTTAAGATCAGGAGGAGTGATACCAAATTTATAGAAATAAGTTGTTAGGTTTGCACATAAAGGCACCTGATACTGAAACTGTAGCAGAACAAGGAAAGGAGACATCCTGCTTGACATCCTTTAAAGAAAGTAGAAAAATAATTGGTTCTACTAAGGACAAGGAGTTGTGAATGGATAGGGGTCCTGTCCATACAAGTTCTGCCGCAGTTTTGGTATCCAAGATATGTGTAAAGTCTTGTTTTAAAATGGCTGCTACTAAACTGTACACTTAAATTTATGTTTCATCTTATTCTTTTCTGCACTTCTTTTTACAAAAAGCTTTTGTGGCGTTCTACTTACTGATCAGGAAAATATTGTTACAGTGCAGTGTTTGGAAAGCAGCTGGACATTCATACTGGTGGAATAGATCTTGCATTTCCTCATCATGAAAATGAAATTGCACAGTGTGAGGTGTATCATCAGTGTGAACAATGGGGGAATTACTTTTTGCATTCTGGTAAGTAAAATGTTGATCACTTGAGAGGCCTATAGAGATAAAATAGTTTGCGTTTTTTAAGTTTGGCATTTTACGCTATGAAAACACATTACACTGCCTGGCATTATGTAGAACTGCTCCTTGCTCCCTCTTCATTGAGGTGCTTCATTCAGTGAAGTTTGTGCTGTACAGTGCTTTGAACTACATCACTGATGGTTTGAGTGCTGTTCCCATTGATGGAAACCTTGACATTTGTTCTTCCTATTGCAGTCATTGTGGTTCTGGATGGACAACTGAAATCAGTAGAAAGTCACATTCAAGTCTGCAGCCTCTCTTTTGCTGATTAGTATTTTGGGCAGGATGTCTCTGAACTCTTGGAGCACTTCTCTGAGTAGAAGAGCTGCAGAGTTAAGCCTGGGGTACACTGTGGGAATAACATGAGCTTTGATTTTTATACATTTGTACTGTATGGGATGAATATTGAATTCTGGTTTCAGTTTCCAGTGTAGAGCCTGTTGTTAATCAATAGCAGTTGTCCAGAGGCTGGTGCATCCTCCAGGGTGTGCTTGGTTTCCAAGGCACTGTGAAATCCTCTGCACTTCCACTGAGATGCACTGGTTACTGCCAAGTGGAGCTTTCTGTTGACAAACCAGTGAATCTGGCTTTTCAAACTTGGAACTGAAACTCTAGGGGAAATATTTTTTGAAACCAGCTAAATAAAGAGAAGTCAATTGAAAAAAAAAAAAGAGAACTTAATTCCAAGGGCAGTTTGTACACTGAGGTTCTCTAGGAGCTGACAGATTACATTCATTAAGTTGAAAAGTCTTGCTGGAGGATGATGGTGTGAATTATTTAGGGCAAATGAATCAGCTTCAGAAACAATTTATTCTGCTAACAGACTTCAGAATTTTAGCAGCTCAGAATTGGAGGAGCAATCCCCATTAGAGGAAGAAAATCCCTGCACTGGGGATAAATCTTATAAGGACTTTATTTTTAGACTACTTGTACTCTGGGAAGAGTGCCAAACCGAAGTTATGAAAATCTTGTATTCTTGAATGAAATCATTCTAAGTACTGAAACTCTTGGAAGAGGAATATTAGTTCAAATTCAGATATTACCAGTACCTTTTTAGGAAAATGCAATCCAGCTATTTTAAGCTTGCCTGGCTGGAGTTAAGTGAGTCAGTATTTAGGCACATTTTGCAAAAGAGCAAAAGTAATCTTACCCAGGCTCTTCCCCTTCTCCCAGGAGAATTTTGGCTATGGGTTTTGAGTCACAGGAGCTGAGGAGGTCCACCTGTGTCTGACAGCCTGAATGTGCTTATTGAGTGTCCCAGGTTTAACAGTGCAGGGGTGAAAGTGGCCTCACCTGCTAGTAGACAGGACAGACAGTGAGAGCAAAATTTTTTATCATGGATAGCTGCTGTAGCTGGTTCTGCATCCATAGATCCTCTGGTTCATTCCTATTCTCCATAGAGTATGTTGTGCAAAACTAAATTTTGAGGTGGTCAGGGTAGGACTGGAGGTAGTCTTACAATGAGTTCCTGCTGCTTTGAATCATCATCAGAAATAGCTGAGAAGTGAAACTGTGAGCTTTTCACGTCCAGTTATCAGGCCTGAGCTTGTTGCTTTCATATCCAGTGTGTAATGGGGATTTTATGTACTTGTGGAAGCAAGAGGGTTTTGGGCAAGGTTGCAAAGCAGCTCTGGGCAGCAAGTAGCACAAAATGGAGACAGCTGCATGTGTTGCTGAGCAAGAAATGCTGCTTCTGTCACCTCATAAAAGCAGGAGCACGATTATACATTGTCCTTGTGGAGCACTCTGAGGCATTGGTAACATTGGGCTGCCAAATTTGAAAGAATGCAGTGCTGGCAGGGTATTACAGAGCAGGAGAAATTTATTCTTAAGAATCTGCCTCAAAGTATGGTGAAGTGCTGGATGCTGCAGGTTGCAGAAGTGCCAAAAATCATTACAACATGTTAGTTGTGGGTGGTTGGTAACTTACAGAATTACTCTTTCATTAGGAGAAGCCTATTAAGGCTTTTAACAACATTTCTGAAATTATGCTGAGCACTCTTTCAGTGGCAGCATGTTTGGCATCTCTCCGGTGCTGTGAATGAATAATTGGTGTTTTCTATCAGTGGTGCTGCTGTGGCTCACATGGCTGAGGCCTGGAGGCAGGCAACCTCAGGCTATACCTCTCCTGTCTTTCTTCAGCAGAGCTTTCAGTCCTAAAGCCAAACTCTACATACTCTCTTAAATGCAGTGTTACTACTTTTCTCCTGTGCTGCAGCCCTGCAAAGCAGTGGCCTATGTGACTATTGAAAGTTCTAGCAGTACTCAGAGATTACATTTTAAAATAAACTAATTCAAATTAGGAATTGTAGCTGCATCCCTCCCTCGCCCTACTTTTTCTCAGTCTCACAAGTCTGGAGAAGTTGAGAGTGTGTAGAAAATTAATTTTGCATTTAAAATATTTTGAGCCAGTGCTATAAAACCTTGGGGTAAAAAAATGTTAAAAGCCAGCAGCAAGTGATAAGTACAGAAAATTGAGTTTTAAGGATTTTTTTAAATATGAGATCACTTGAAAATATTTTTTAAATACTTTGAGAAGTCAAGAGTAACAAGATCAGGTACTTGTCCTGTGAAGACTTAAACTTATTGGCTTGTTTGTTTTTATCAGCATTGTCAATTCTGAACAGGGATACTCATGGTGGTGGTGGGGTTTTTTTGTGTTTTGTTTTGTTTTTCCCTTTAGTGTTTTGAATGCCTATATTTTAAAATTCATCCAGTGGTAGTTTTGAGGTTGGAGGGGTATGCAGGACTGTAAGCAAAGCTATTGAAAAGTGACACCCATTACATTGAAGTGTTCAGCATGTATCCATCACAGCATATGCTGCCTCCAGCATTTAGAGTGTCTCAGTGCAGCCTTTCTCATTTGCTCCCTATTCAGAAGCACACTTGTTTATCCTGATTAATTCCCTTTTTTTTTTTTTTTTACTGTAGGGCATTTGCATGTTAAAGGAAGTCAAGAAAAAATGTCAAAATCGTTAAAAAACTACATAACAATTAAGGTAATTTCTTTGTTTGAATTGAAGCAATTTTGTAGGTTTGCAATATGTAAATATTAATCACAGCCCTCTTTTGAGAAACCTTTGAGTGTGTGCTTGTGCTGCAGTGTTTCTCTGGTATTGGTGTGTCTGTTACTGTGAACGTGGATGTGGGATACCTGCTCAGCTTCATGGTGTGCTTATAATGATGGATCTTGCTGAGCTGGGAGTGTTTGTAGGAACAGAGTTGTGCCCAGTACCAGAATCCTGTGCTATGGGTTGAACTGGACAGCCTCAGGGGTCTTGTCCAATCTGAATGATTCTGTTCTGTAGTGATGGGTTCTCATACTCTCATGTAGTATGTTCTTTATAGTGATTTCAAAAAGCATGGACTTGGAAAAGAGTGGATGCTTTTCCTTGTCCTTCTTTAGGTGAAATGGAACATTGTGTCAGTGTTTTGTCAGGAAGCTACTGGATATCCTGAACTAAACTGTTGCAGCTCTCTCTCACATTGCCCTTTATTTCTGTACAGTGACCTTGCTAATGCACAGAAGCTTTGCCTTTTGATACCCACGAGCCACATGACTGTGTCACACTTCACTGTGTCCCCAGGTCTTTGGTGTGGCCCAGAGCAGGGTTTTTCTGCCAGCTGTGTGTGACACTGCTGTGCGTGGTGCTGGGTGACTCCCGTGGCGGCTGATGCCTGCTGCTGGAATAGGGTGATTTCCTTCCTTTAGGCAAAGCTTGGGAAGCTGCTTTGGCCTATATGTTCCCCTTTGCCCTCTTGGAAGAATCAATTAAAATCCATTTAAAAAGAAGTTCAGTATGAACTGCTTTATTCTGAAGCCTTTTGGTGCTGTTTGGGTACAGTTAAGCCCCATTTTCCAGGAGCTCACAATTTCCACAGAAGTCTCACAGGTCTCAGCAGATGTTGTGGACAGGGTGGAGAAATGACCACAAATGCAGTGCATGGAGTTAAAAGCAGCATATAAAAATGTTCCACTCCATGTCCCCCATGATGGCACAGCCTATGTGGAGGAAAACAAATATTTCTGGCCTGTCTCTCCTTCCCTGTAGGTTTCTGTTTTTCATGTCTGCCCTTACTCATGGCTAACAAGTATTAATCCTTCCCAGGAAGTTGATTTTCAGTCCAGTGAAGCATTTTTTTTCCTGTACATCTGCCTTGCACCTTGAAAGTTAAGCCCTATAGGGAAGGTTTGATGCCTGTGCCAAAAGAGGAGAGGTTTGTCCAGGATATTCCTTTGGTCCACTCAGTGGCCACCTGCATCCCAGGCTGTTACCTGGACACAGCAGCTTCCTTTTTTTTAATAGCTGTTAATTCTGACCCCAAAAATCAAAGAGATTTTGATAACATAGGGCCAAGCAATCTGCTTTCAAAGAGCTGGGATTCCTCATCTGTTCTCTGTTTTTAAGGAAATGCAGAGTTGTTTTTTCTGCTTTGGATGGTCCTTTCCCAAATTTGAATGTTTTTCCGTACTGTACTCATATTGTTCTACCTCTGTATATTAGTGTAAAGCTTCTGGGCATATTTGGTACCCTCATTTATATTCAGTTTATTTTTAAAATCCACAACAAACAAACACCCACCAAAAACATCAGTATCACTTTTTCTTGATTGTGATTGCCTCAATTATTTCCATTTTCACTTGAGAGAGAGCACATTGCTGATGCTTTTCTGCTGTTCAGGCTAATGTAGTCTTGTAGCAGAAGCCTTATTTCAAAATGTGGGATTTAAGCAGATAACATTTTCCATGTTTTCTCACTTGTACTGGCTTCTTACGATTTTTGAATTTTGTGCCACTTCAGTGATCCTCACCAGTTTGCAAATTAAAAAAAAAAAAAAAAGAAAGCTGAAGTGCAATAGACACAAGTCATTCTGCCACAGTGTCCAGCCTTGCTGAGAGCAGGGTTGGAAGTGACTGAATGTTTTATTAGTGTACCTTCCCTTAGTGGGAGTGTTACCTTAGTGTAACATTTAAATAGTTGATTATACTATTAATATAAATTAACTGTACTAATAGTAATACTAGTATTTTACTGTTTACTGGAGTAAATTATTTGTAAAGCTAAATAAGTATTAGAGTGGAGTTTATTAGGCTTCATAATTAATACAGATAACTCTTTATATTCCTGGGATTTATCTTTGTTTACTCCCTGTGTTTCTTCATGTTCTAGTCCTGCAGAAAAAGTACACTTCTTTTCTTTTTCAAGAAATCTTTTTTTTCTTTTTTTGGTAAAGTTTGCAAAACTCAGGAGCTTTTCTTTCTGTAAGATTATATCCCAATCTTTGTCTGATAATTTCATTTTGGGTTTTTTTTGCAAAGTCTTTATACAATGTATGTTTGATGGTACTTGCAAAATAATTTTCACTGTCTTGTATTGGACATTGTGTGTATATTTATATTTTGTATATATGTATGGACATCTATCTTATGTGGAATTGAATTTTATTTTGTTCTGGTTTTAAAGCAGTGTTAGAGTGTAAAGATTTTATGCCTATCTTAAGTTGCAAAGGTGTGTTATTTATCATGTTAGTTTGAAAAGCAAAGGGGGTGGAAGAGCTCCTGAAGAAATGGATATCATGCTAAAGCTGTCTTTCTGTGCACGGAATTTAGGATTTCCTGAAGAGATGTTCCTCAGACCAGTTCAGAATGTTCTGTTTGCGTGGCAGGTACAGCTCAGGTAAGGAGGAGCCCCTGAGCTGCTGAGGTGTGCATGGATTCCCACACGCCTTCCCAGCCGCAGCGCGAGCAGTTCCGGGATCCAGTGGGTGGAAGCGTTTTGGTGGGGCTCTGTGGGGCTGCTCCTTGGCTAACATTTAGAAAATTGTCTTTACTGAGCACAGTACATTCATTTAAATACCTTCTCGAGCTGCAGTTGGTTGTGACTCCCAGTTAATTGCACTTTTAATTAATGAATTACCTCTGTCTCTGATTTGCATCTGTTGTAGTTGTATTAGCTGGTTTTGGAGACATGGATGTGAAAGTAGATGGAACTGTGACTTATATTCCTGTAGGGTATGAGGAGGGCTGGCTAATAGTTCTTTATCTCCCTGCTGTATTACCTTTTTTGTCCTGTGGAGTTCCTGAGTGTTCAAGCAGCTGTGTGATGCAGTGCAGCTCACTCAGACCAGCACATGATAACCTAATGAACATCTCAGCCTGGCAGGTCATCTCTCTGCTGGTGGGGAGAGGTGTGGGAGATTTTGTCAGCTTCCCTGTCTACCCCATAGTGTTTCCAGCAGGTAGATGCTACTTTTAGCTGTAAGGGGTTTTCATAGGTCTGTGTTCTTACCAGTTTATTGGGGCCTGCCAAAAGCAGATGGTGGTTCCTTAACCACTGCTGGGTCAAATGTCTTGTCATTTGATGATGCATTGATGATGCTCCTGGTGGCAAAGGAGGGAAGGAGTGGGGAACACAGTGAAGGTTTATAGGGTAAATAGGCCTGCCTATTTAGGGTTCAGAGGCTTGCCTGTGCTGCGTTGTGGGTTTGCAGTACCTGCAGGCAGTGGTTTGGGAGTGTGCCCTGAACTGGGGATGAAGAATGGCTTGAATCAAAGTAGGTTTCAGCAGGATAAAATTTTATCAAGTATTCCTTGCAGAATTCTTGTAACCAGGTTAATCAACTGAGTAATCCTAGTGTATAGAAATGATCACTCTGTGTCTCACTGTGTTATAGAGGTCTGTACATTGGTCTTTTTGAAAACTGAGTAAAGCTTGATTTAATGAGGCAGTAATGCAGATTTTAATTATAGTGATTTTTCAGTGAAAAATCTGAAAAATAAAAGTCCAGACTTATGCCTTTGTTACACTGGGGTAAATCCTGTGGAAAGTCTGTTTAAACAGTTAAGCTTCCTTGGTATTTGGGCTAATGGAACTGAGATCTGGTCTCAACATCTGGCTGCTTTTTCCCTCTTACATCTGTTCTCTTGGTAAGACTGTCTGCACTAGAGAGTCTGTCTGGGCAGCACTGGGTAATTCTGCAAAGCAGTTGGGTGTGCCATGGGCAGGACCAGAGGTGAGATTCGTGTGGAAACCATGGGTGATGTGGAGTGCTGATGATACTGGGAATATGCTGGCAGCTGTAGTTTGCCTGTACCTTATTGCAGAGGTCAGGTGTACAGCAGTGAATGGCCTCAGTGTGATACTGGGTGAAGGAGTGCATTCAAACTTAGGCCTGTCCTAGGGGACACAACTTCCACTGGAGTCAGGTGAGCTCTCTTATGTGGGGTCCAAAACAAAACAAAAAAAAAGCCTCTCTCTGATAGCAATTCCCAGTAAAAGTGACAGTGAGCCAGTGTGGCACCTGCACTTGGCAGGGTTCAGGCAAGGCAAGAGGAGCCTGCTGAACTCCTGCCAGCAGCACTGGGCTCAGGAAGTTCCCAGAGTGGAATTGCCTGCCAAAGCCAAGGTCTCCCTGAATGCAGTGGGGATGTCTGTGTGCATGGGTGCCTTGTTAGTGGTAGGGATGTTTTTGTGGCAGGTGGAAGAGGAGCTCTGTAGGGTTCCTATATGGCACATCTCATCATAAGTGCAGCTCAGCTGTGGAGGCAAGGAATCATTTACCTTGAAGTTTTATCTTTCTTTCCAGTGGCCATAAGAGGTTTTGATATGTGTAAGTGTGATGAATCCCACCCTAGACATGCCCTTATGAGTCTAAGCATTTGATATTGTCTTTAAAAATGGCTTTCTCAAAGTGATATGGTCAGTTTAGCTTTGATGTTGTGAGGGAATTGTTCAGGAGCTGGACCACAAATTTTAGGTTCATCTAGATTTTAGATGTTGGTGAAGCAGTGCTTTAAACAGAATCAGTGGTGAGGGTTAGGCCTCTTTGGATATCTCCAAATGGAGACTATGTCTACCTAAATTAGAATAGGCATGAAATTAGAGGTATATGTTGCTATCACTAGAATGCTTAGAAATATATTAAATCCTAATGCTTTGTATTGATAACTTTGCAGAGAGATTCAATAATGGAAAAAAATCAAAGTTAAATAGTGTTTGCTTCAGTAAATTTCCAGATTCAACTTTTTAAATCAGTTTGATATGTTTGCTAGTAGGTTATACTTTGTCATATGTATGATTGTCATTTATATTGATTTAATTCACCTGGTGTACATGAAGAATGGAGCTTTTAATTAAATGTGCAATTAATTGTAAGAAGTTTGCTATACAAATAGTAACAAACTTCTCCTTTGTCTCCAAATACTGTTCCTATGTATGACGGACAACATTCTCTCCATCATAATACCCAATTTCTTTTTTTCTCAGCGGTAGAATTTAGTGAGGAGAGCATGGAAGATGCAAAGAACCTTCTTCAGGCAATCTCCTCATTTATTAAAGATGCAAATGCTTATATTAAAGGACAGCTGGTGTGTGACTCTGTTAGAGAAGACATATTGTGGGAAAGGTAAGTGGACCTCCTGTATCTTAAAAGACTGTGATTATGTGAGCAGTAGTTCACTGAGCTTCTGTTCAAGAAGCAGGACGAGACTAAGCAGCAGTCCCCCTCCCAGCCCAGAAATCAAGGGCAGGTTTTTTTTAAAATTCTCTTTCTAGCCAGCTGTTTTTGCTCAGTCTGCTACACTCAGTTCATTGTGTTTTTAAGATCTGTGTTACTTACCTAGGGTGCCTCTGCTAACACAGGCATCTTTGCCCCGCATGAGCGAAGCTGTGGCAGTTGTGAGGCTCCCCAGTTCATAAGCAGAGCTGGGCAGTGGTGACTGGAGAAGAAGGAGGATGACTGAAGAGTGACACACCTTGGAAATGTGAATTTGTAATGAAGCTGGCTGGCAGTGGTGTGCAGCAGAGGAGAGAAGGGGCTAATGAGAGGTTGGCCATGGGCAGGGATGTCACAGGGAAGGAAGCAATTACCATTGTTGTGACCCTGACAGTGGTGAGGAGGATCCTTTGGAGTCCATAGTGAAAACCAGATTATCTTCAGGACTGAGATGTGCTGTGCATTGGGTGCAAAGCTGGGAGCAGTAGCACAGTGCTCTGGGGTCAGGGTAGGGGGGGCACTGAGTGCCCTGAGGCAAGGTTAGTGCAGGCAGCTCAGGGCTCCAGAATCAGAGGGGAGTCAGTCTGTGCTGGAGAGGTGAGAGGCAGCCACTTTCCAGAGGCACCTCTCTGCTGGGGAAGCTTGTGGCTGCACTGACTGAGGGTTGCAAGGGGCACTGGAGCACGTTACAGGAAAGTGGAGTTGCATTAACTAACTGTGGTATTTGGCAAAAGCAACTCTTTCAGCAGGAGGCTGCAGGAGATCTGTTGGTGCAAGATAAAGCTGAGAGGCATGAGGAAGTTGAAATGGATAATCAGTAGGGGATGTGTGGGAGGGCACAACTTGTGTATTCCTAGGTGTAAAAACAACCAAAATGAAACAAAGCTCTTAATTAGCAAAGTGTTAGATACTCAGTGGAGAGGGGGAAGCTTGCAGGGAAAAGTGTTGAGAGGAATGAATTAGAACATCTAGTATCTCAGGGGAGGTAGGCATTCTAGGCAAGAAAAATCAGAAATAGGCAAAATAAGGCTCAAGAGAGCCCTAGAAATGCTGGGATAGCTTGAGATTCCCCAGCTAGCCCTGTTTCTTGCACTTTTTTGGGAAATGGCACCCTTGGGCCAGCACTGTCAAGCTCTGGTTTGCTGGCTGTGTATGGGAGCACGCTGCCTGCAGCTGTTTGTAGCTCCCTGTTTTTCCCTGCTCTCTCATCTCCCTCTCCAAGTGGCTGCAGTGGTGGCACTGGTTCTGTGGGCACTGACTTTTGGCACTGTTACACAAATGTCCCACTGCAGCTGCCATCTGGGCCATGGTGAGTGGAATCCTTTGAGACTGGGATTGGGCTCTCCTAGGAAATGAGGAGGCAGTGCTTGATTCCGAGTCAGATCCTGACAACAGGATTCTTGGCCAGCCCCAGGACAGCTTTCTTACCAGGCACTGGAGTGCTGCCTGTGATGTGCCTTTGGAAGAGAAGCATGCTGTTAGCATGATTAATGGGCTGCTGGAAAAAAAAACAGAACTCAGTAAGATCTTTGATGTGTTTAATATTACCCTCATTTTCCATCTGTTTTTAAAATGATTTAAGGCAAACTTTGCTCTGTTGTTGTTGGCCCCTCTGATTAACCATGTATATTTATTGAAAGAATTTTGACATGGAGGGAATTTTTCCCTTCACAGCAGAAAGATGTATTCTCCCTGATGAGTGTAGCACTGCCCATCACAGGACAGCTGGGAAAGAGATGGCAGTGTCCTTTGGATGACTCCCTCTGGCTGAATGTCTGATGAATTCAGCACACTGCTGGCATCTTGTTTGTCTTATCTTAAACGCTACCTTTTCTTCTTGAAGGCTAGCCAACACAAAAGTAACCGTGAAGGCTGCGTTTGCAGATGACTTTGACACCTCCAGGGCTGTTGCAGCAATTATGGACCTCATTCACCATGGCAACAGACAGCTTAAGGCTGTTACTAAGGTAACCCATTAGGATACAGAGATCAGAAAATGACAGCTGTCCACTGTCCTACTGCTTAATGCAGACGGATTAGTTTATTGTTCACATAAGAAGCCAGCAGAAACAAAGCTCCATAAATTGTTGACCTTAATGGAGCCCATTTGTCCTGACCCTATCACAGGGATTGTGCATGGCTATTGTTTTGTGCTTTGTTGTGTCCAGAGGATGCTTCTTTCCTGCTGCTCTGTTTTATTTATACCTAAGGCTTTTGAAAGGCCCAACGCTGTTGTGACATGCTGCTAATTTTAGTGCTGGTTCTGTGTTCTTACCCTGCTTCTTTGCTTAATATCCATGCCCAGAAATTAAGCTGAACTGGGAAGTGGTGGGGGGTGGTTGCTGCAGGGGCTTTGGCTGGCAGCCCCAGGTGCACTGGGCAGTCTTGGTGGTGAGTTCAGCGTTGGGGACTGAGCAGCTTCTCCTGTTGGCAGACTGTAATTGGCATCAGCATTCCTGCAGCAGTCTGTCTTCAGATGGCTTTTGGCAAATTAAGGCCCTGTTAAGATCTCTCATGCTGACACAAAGAATGCATCTGGTAAGGACAAGACTTCAGCAGTAAACACTATCTGAAGCACTTCTGGGTGCTCCATTTGGAAAGAGCTCCCTTTGCCACTCAAGGCAAGCACCTCAGCCTTGTTGTTGTGCTCCTGGAGTACTGGTGTCATCATATTCACCATGTTTGTGCAGTAAAAGAAACGTTGTGTACATGGTAATAACTGGTTTTAGGAGAGAATTAGCCTGTTGGTTTAGAAATCCTGCCTCCCTCTGGTCCTGTTTTAGCCTTGGCTTTAAATTCTGTCCTTAGCCTTATCTTTACAAATTGGCTCTGAGCCAATCCCTGACCTGAAACACTTTGCAGCAGGGGTCTTTAATGGCACTGCCACTCCTAGATACAACTACCCCCATTTTGTCAGTCACTACTGTTCCCCCTGAATTCCTCTGTTTTGTTGAGAATGGGTTGGGATATTTGTGGGGCAGTTGACTGGGATTTCTGGTTGAGGTTGAGGTGGTGGAGCTCTTCTGGGTACAGCCCAGCTGTCTAGAGTGTTCCCTCTTTATTATGAGTGTAGTTTTTCTCCTTAAGAACTGTGAGTAAAACCACATAACTACTTATTCCTCTCTTTAGCTTTCCTGCTAAGCATTTCTCACCTTAGATGGCATGCTCCTTGTTCCTTTCTCCCAGTGGCCTGCTCCAGCTTCCCCCAGTTCTGAAGATGTCAGATAAAATCCAGTACCAGCTGCTGGTTTGCCTGTGCATCTCATCATTCTTACTTCTTAGGCAAGGGTTAGTCCCTTAAATTACTCCTCAGTCTGTCATTTAATCCTTATTTTATTGCTGCTGATTGCTGGTGCTACCAGCACCAGCATGACAAAATGCCATACACTATCTCTGAAGTGGTCTTCATGTGGATCAAATCAGTAAGATACTCAAAGAATTTTTTTAATCTTTTGTATTATAGGTACCCATGAATGTAGGATTTTGTTCTTTTTATTTTGTGTCCATACACACAGCCTTTTCATGCCCAGAAGTGCTATTTTTAGTTCTAATTTACTGCACACATGTAGTGTGTGCCAGCTTCTTGCATCTCTTCTCGCTGTACAGGCTGGTGATAAGCTCTTCCCTTCCCTTGTTTACTTAAACCCCTTCCCTTTGTGCTGTGAGGTGCTTTTATATCTCTGTAAGATTGCCTGTCTGGGCAGGTGTTCCTTGTGGAGGTAGATCTTTATAATTAGTAATAGTTTTCCCTTGTGGACTAGGCTGCAGAGAGATGCTGGGTTCTGTAATATGTATTGACTGGACGATCTCTTTTGAGTGTTTTCTAAACAGGATGCTGGATCTCCTAGAAGCTCTGTTGTGTATGGAAGCATCATTTCCTATATAGAAGGCTTTTTCAATGCCCTTGGGATGTCCTTTGGAGAAAGACAGGTAATGAAATATCTCTTCTGTGTGTTCGAGGATATGGTAGCAGCCCCAGTGTTGTTTCATAGAGTGCTTTCAGAAAGCAGCAGATGTAACAAAGTTATTTATGGTTTTAGTAATCCTTTCTGCAGTGCTTGCAGTTTCTCCTGTGATGCTTTAGGAGAGTGTATGAGCAGGTGGAACAAAGTGTGAGCTTTTTAGCTCTTGGAAGTACTCCCGTGTGACTTCACCAATTTTGCTGTGGAAATGAAAGACTGAGGAATGAAACAAGAAAAAGATAGTTTTGGAGGCCCTTAAATTGCCCTGTTATGTGTCTGGCTTTTCCTTTTCTTCCTGATGGATGCTTCCAGGCTGGCTTTGATAGCTGTGCGAATATTTGCAGTTGTGAGGGGTCCCACTCCTCTGCGGACAGCAGGGAAAGGAGCTGCTCTGCCTTGAGCCATGGAGAGTATTTAAAATGACACAAGGTGTTGGAGAATAGCAGGTTGTTCTTTGCTCCTCTCCCGCTCAAATATGGAGCTGAATGCAAAGTAGTGGAAAACTTTCTGTAGAGAAACTGTTCTGCAAAACAGAACTGTTATTTTGGGGAGGAGGAGAAGAGAATAAGAAAATTTAAATAACATCATTTATCCTTTGAAAATCAGGCAGTGTAGTGGCAAGTGCATTTATTTAGTTTGCCTCCATGGATTTTCTTGCAAAATTTCTTTCAAAGCAGTGGCTGGATGTGACTTGACTGTGTGTTACTCCTCACAGCCTTTGTTAATTTTTAGTGGCATACTAAACACTTAAAATTTTTGTTAGCTGGATGGCAAAATCATTTGTCTGGATTCTGGGCTGTCTGTATGCAGGCATCTGCTGCACCTATATTTTTGCTGAAACAAGTATCTGAATGCTTTTCTTTGTTGTAGGCTGTGCTACAACAAAATGGCAGTAGGATCAGTAGAAGATGTTGGTCTGAGATAAGCAGGAAGAAAGGGGCTTGTTCCTCTCTGTTCCTCTGCACTTTCAGCTTCCAGTAAACAAATCTGTTCAAAATCTTCTCCAGAAAAGTCCATGGGCTACCACAATTTAGTAAATAAAATGGTGTAGGGATTGTTCCTGACTCTGAGACCAGCCACAACAGCTCAGCATCCAGCCTTGCCTGCCCGGTAGCCCCAGGCATGCAGATTGCCTGTAGCAGTCCCTGACCACAGTGGGTCGTGGCCTTGTGCTGTGTGGGAGAGACTGCCTGGCCTGGACACTGCTGTGCTCAGAGTGCAGAGGGCAGCAGGGTTTGGGCCCTCTCATGTGGATGTTTGCATGTGGGTGTAGCCTGTGAGTCTGTCTTGCTTCTGGGCTGGGATTCATCTCAGCCGTCAGCCTAAAGTAGCTGTCTGTGCTTCTGAAGTCATCAGTGGGGATGCTAAGGAATGGCTCACCTCGTACAGTCTGGGGCTCTATACAATGAGAGCTCCTGTCTCTCTCTCTCTGCACTGCAAGAGGAGATCCTATCCACAGGGATGTAAGATGAATCCATCTGGAAAGGTGATGAGTGAAAACCATCGGGCCTGTTTTAGAGCTGGGAAGCTTTTGCTCTCACAGAGTGCAGTGTTGAGTGTATTGCAGGTGCAGCTGGGGCCAATCTGTGGAGTAAGCAAGGGCCAGAAATTCGAGACCAGTCCTGAGAGGCTACACAGTGTTTTATGTGGCAATCAGACTGGTTTATCTCCTAAAGCTGCTCCTCCTTTTGAAGGCTCATTCCAGTAGGTGCCTGGTTTGAACTCTTGCACTGGTGTTTGTAGAGGCATGTTTCTTGCTCCCATCATCATGGCTTTCCCTTCTATATTTATCCTGTCATAGGTTACTATGGAGAGTTCCTGGCACTTAGTTTTATTACCTTTTTCAATCTCTTTTTCCTTAGTGTGGTTACATATTTTGAAAGCTTGGGGAATTCACTGCATTTCACTCTTATTATCTTCAATAGCTTCCCCCTCACTTCCTCCTCGTGAGGAGGAGGTGACCTCTGTTTGTCAGTGACCTCTGAAACTCTGCTCCCTTTTGTTTCCATCCTGCTGTTTGGTGACTAAACCCAGTCCCCTCTGGCTTTAATCACTCAGCTGCTCCTCTGCTCCCAGAGGATGTTGCTGCCAGGAGCTTTGACCGTGGCCTTGGTGCACTTTGTGCTCCCGCTGGTGCCTTGGTGGTAAAACACCACGGTGGCGTTCTCTTGTTTGCTGGAGGTTTGTCCTTTTCCTCCCCCTCGGGAGTTTGCCTCTAATGAGAAACAGGGGTGGTGTCTCTGCCAAGAGCGAGACCTGGAGCTGTGGCAGTGCTGAGGAGTGCCCTTCCTCTTCAGCTGCCTCCCCAGCTCCCGTCCTGGCAGCTGTTGGAGCAGGACTCTGTAGGAGCAGTGGGTCTGTCCCCTTCCTGAGACACAGACCAGTGAGATTCCTGCCAAGCCAGATGAGGCCAGGGGAGCTTGGAAGGGGCTGAGGGGAGGAAGGGGCTGGGCTGCAGCCAGGGAACACCCACGGCCTGTGTGCAGGAGTGCTGCTTCTGTCAGGTTTCTTTTGGTGGCTGAAACTTTGGGTAAGGTGGATCAGATGGAAGTTCTGTGGATTTGGGAAGAGTTTCTGTAGGTGAAAGGAGAAAGGATAGGGTGGACTAGAGACAAAGCCAAAATACTTTGTTTTCCTGATTTGTTTTCTGAAGGTGGTCTGGAACTCAAAGACAGAGTAAGGCACTGATGTATTCTCTGTCTTTGGACTTTCACAGCCAAGGAGCTGTGTGAGCTGGTGGCTAGGCTTCCCTTGCTGTGCTGGATTCCTGCTGCCAGGCCTTTCTTACATTAACTTGTCTGATTCCTTTTTAAGTTATGCACGCTTCTGGCACCTTTCAGGTTTCCTGAACTCAAGTTCCCCCCTTGAGTTATGCAGTGTGTTGTGTTCATGTGAGAACACTCTGCTCCAAGGTAAATGCTTCCTTGTGCAGGAATATGCTGAATTACTTCCAAGTGTGACTCCACCCTAACTTTTTGTCCAGCATTAGTGAGATGGTGACTTTAATCCTACCAGTATATGGAAGATGCACAACCAAGAGAGGTAATAAGGCCTCACATTGCTATGGGGATGGGGTTGTTTTTTGTAATGTCATACTCAGGTGTTTGTAAAGCACCCGTTTGGTTTCTAGGTGGCTGTGGGAGGAGACAAGTCTGCAGTGCTCTCCAGTGTGGTTGAGGAGCTGGTGAGGTTCCGCTCGCAGGTCCGTCACTACGCGCTGGCTCTGCCGGAGCCAGCAGAGGCTGTGCAGGGCACGGCGGGAGCCGGGGAGCCCAAGCAGGAGCAGAAGGAGAAGAGGAAGCAGCTGCTGCGTGAGAGAAAGCCCCTCCTGGAGGCCTGTGACCGTCTGCGTGGAGACCTTGCTGCCTTTGGAATCCACATACAGGTAGGCAGCAGTACCCTCTGTGAGACTCTCAGTCACTTCTTAAGACAACGCTTATTTTTGTCCTTCATTCCCCTTCAGCAGCTGTGGCATTGTGCCCTGCTCCCTGTGCGACTGCAGCAGCAGGAGGGGGAAGTCAAGCCCTTGTCTGGCTGTACTGCTGCCTTCTCTTCTGCTCCTCCTCAGCCTTGTGTTTCCTTGCAAGCCACTGAAAATATCATAATGTTCAGAAATCCCTAAGTTGCCCAAGTTCAGTCCAGAAGGAAGGGTGTAAGTAATGTGTGCAGTCCTAAAAAAGATTGCAAAGGAACTGGAAAGTAAAGCGAGATGACCTGTGAAAAGAATGCCTTCCTTCTACCTACCCTGCACTCCCTGCAAAAATAAATCTTCATGAGAAAGCCTCTTCCATCTTCAGCAGCTTCATTCCCAATTGTTCCTGAGCCACAGGGACTTTGCCCAATTCCTGTACCGCTCCTCTGTCCATCCTGCTTTATACTTGTACACCTAATGCCAGTGTTCTTTTCCATTATCTTGATGGCATCTCTGACTCTGGAGAAGACCCTCTCTGGCATTACTGCCTTCTCCTGGTTCCAAGGAGCTGCATTACTTCTTTAAAGTGCTGCGTCTTCCAGTTCCTCTTGGTCATTGCCCTTCCTGCCTCTGTGAGGTGAGGGTCAGTGTTACTGCTTGATTGCAGAATAATCCTCCACATCCTCTCACTCCATCCGGTTTATACTGTTCATTTTTCCTTTGCTTGGGAACTGATCCTGGCAAGTCTGGTTCCATCATTCTACCCATGGGAGGATGGAAAGCACAGTGCCACCAGGGAGTGACAGCCCCCACGTGCTCCAGCTGCTGGGCATGAGGGCTGTCAGTGCTCAGTGAGGGCCACAGTGTGGTGGTGAGCTGCAGCTGTGGCAGGAAAGGGAAGCTGGAACATCTGCTTCCTTTAACTTGTTTGTAAATCCCCACTACACTCACAAGTCAAGCAAGTTTGCAAATCCAAACAACTGCGCTGAGACAAAGTTTTGGAGAAGTAGCTTGCCTTTGGAAAAATGCTGCAACCCCACCTCCAGCATTTCACAGATCTGTTTTGGTTTGTTTTTAAAGGGATTTATATTTGAACACCTCACAGATTAGTGTCAGCCAGGATTCAAACTGTTCCATTTATTAAAAAAAAAAATAATAACCTGAAGCTCAGCATAATCTGTCCCAGAATAGATTGCTCCAGAAGACAAAGCACACATGCACTTACAGGCACACAAAGAGCGAGCATCTGAAGATGAACTCCTGCTTTTTTTGCTGATACTGTGGAAGTATCCAAAGGTGTGTTGTCAAGTTAGCTCACACTTTGCTTTTGCAGATCCCAAGGAGTCCTGCAAACTGAGTGATGCAACTCTGCAATTCCTCACACAAAGCATTTGTGCAACAAGACACAGCCTACACAAAGCAGGGCTCTCCCCAGCCTCTTGCTCATCATGAGTTTGCCTGGGTCAGGTGATGCCAAAAATGCCCTGGTAAAACAGCAGCTAACAGAGGTCCTGCTTGCCTAGTAAGTGCTTGAGGAAGTTAGATGAATTTCTCATTTCTGCCCAGCCCCTCATTTCCACAAAACGTTTGAGCCTCACACTGTGCATGTGTTAATTCCAACACGCTGCCCTCTGTCACGTGAGGCTCAAGCAAGCCAGCAACTTCTGAAGCCCATGAGCAGGAGGAAAAGCAGCAGAACAGATGAAGCAGACAAGCCTCAGCTCCACCCAGCACAGACTAGCAGCCCCCTGGTTTGAGGCAGGGCAGGGAGGGGCTGGCTCGAATACAAGCTTAATTTTCTTAAAAATCAGCTTTGTAGAAAGGGTTGTTTCTCCTTCAGGTTCTAGCTTGTGATTTCCCTACTCTGGTTTCTTCTATTAGGTTGCTCATTTCAAAGAATGTTGGCTGAAGTGATGTAACTTGTAACAGACGGATTAAAAAAAATCCATGTGTCTTTCCGTGTCATTGTAGCATGCTTGGAAGCTATGCCACTAAGTGAAATGTAGTTATTGGATATTAAGCCATGAAAAAGTTTTCATATTAAAAAAGATTCAACAGTTCCAGCTGTTCCCATGAGTCAGTGCTCATAAAACGTTGTCGTGTGTCAATGTTCTGATTACACTTTTATTTTCAACCATTGCAATCAAACAGCTGGTTCTAAATAAAATGTTCAATTTAGCTGTAATATTGCCTTTCAGAAATATGACTCCATTGCATTACAGATACTAAAATCAACAGGCTTCTGTCATGAGTTCAAATCAAACATGTTCAGCAATGTATTATTATGTATTGAGTGTGTTTTCAGGGGTATGTGCCACTGAGACTTGAAAATATGACTGCATGAGTTGAGTGTAGCTACTCATGTGAGAGGCTGCACCCCACTGCAGCTCACGAGGTGACATTTCTACTGTGTATTTCTTTCCTCTGAGCTTGGAAAAAAATGTCTAGTTTTGTTTTACAATTCTGAGCATTATTAGTAGCAGTGGCGTTCCTGTGAGATTGTATTGCCACCTCTTCTGCCCATTTGGATGAATGGCTTTGCTGAGTGAATCTTGGTTAAAAACCTTGTGATCCAGTCTGGCAGGACTGACCCGCTTACTTTTTCTTACAGGACAGAGCTGCTGTTTCAACCTGGGAAATTGTGGAAGGAGGACAGACAGAGAAGCAGACTGAGAAAAAAAGCTGATCCTTCATTCTTGGACTTGTTTTTTATTTCAGCTACTTTGGCAACTGTTGTAAATACTAGTCTTTCAAAATAAAATCTGTTGAACAGAATGGCTAAAAACAATAGCATATAGTTTGAGCAAAACTGTTGGCACTAGTACTTGGTAAATAAATACAGGCCTTGCAGCACAGGTGGTGGAAGCATCCAGAATACAAGGCAGCACAGGAGCAGCTGTGCTGCCTTAACACAGACATGGGTCTGTTCTGCTGCAAGAACTGCCCCAGAACTCTGCCATCTGCCCTCGGCCCATGCTGCTGACCTGACACAGAATTTAAACATAGTGAAGGCAAAGGAAAGAACACAGGCCTGTCTTTCAGGTAAAAACACTTAGTTTTATGCCTGTTGGTTTGACAGTTCTCTTCCTCTCAGACATGGGAATGGGGGATACTTTTAACCTTGAGGTTTTTCCTTATTGCAGTGGTGCTGCTTTAGTCCTGTGAAACCTTTACCTGTAACATGATGGTATCTGGTTACCTGTAAGGCTTGGTGTCTTCTGTTTGCTTTGGCACAGAATACAAGATTTCTCTAGCATGGGGAGTGCAGCATGTTCAGGATCTCACCAGAATCAGGAAGATAAAATTAGAATATATATATATTAGTATATATATTAGTATAAATATGTTTAGTTTTTACCTGTTCAGTTACCTTTTTGCTGGCCCTGGCTGCTGTGGGCAGAGGTTCAGGAGCCCCTCTTACACTTGAGATGACCTGTGGTGATACNACTTACACTTACACTTACACTTACCTCTTACACTTGAGGTGACCTGTGGTGATATGGGGCTGGTACTTACCTGATACCACCTCCTTCTTTAAATCAGTCTATGAAAACAGAAGAACCAAGAATGTATGTCCATCTACAAGGCACTTGTGTGCTTTCAAAGTATCTGTTCAAAAGGATAAAGGTTTTCTTTTATACTGTTGAGATTAAAATGTGTAGCTATTTTGCTGCTGCCTTTCTCCATTATCTGTACTTCCAGAGAAGAGTGGGGTGTGTCTTCATTCAGCTCTGGGGCAGAGGTGCTGCTTTGACACAGCTGGTATTGTGCATTTGCTCATGGCTGCGTTGTTCTAGCAAAACACGGTGAATGGTGAGCAGCAGCTCAGCTGCCGTTTGAAATGGGATCGGCACACACCAAACAAAGTCCAGGCAATTTGCGATTATTTTTATTTCCTACCAAAAGAAACTGCTACATTTCAGAATGTTTAAAAATTGTAACAATTTGTATACATTAGTGAATAACAGTTATAACTGCTGTGTAGCTTTAAAACCAACAGGGCTGGTTGAAAATCTGTACTGAGCTCTGTTAATTGGTTGACTTCACCTACATGTCATTTAGATTATAATACCACTGATGTTCTAATTACAAGAAAAAATCACTTATTTTAAAGGCAATAGCTATTTTTAAATCAGTTTTAACATTCTGATTTCATTTAAAAGTAGTCAGGTTTCTCAAATACATTTCAAGGGGGGAAATACTAGTTTAAGTTTCCCCAAAGATGCAGACAGTGTACAAAACTGCTTAAATTAAACACTAAAACCTCATTTCTTAAGAGTAGTCTGTGAACCCTCGTAGAGCAACACAAGCAAACACTTAAAACCTTATTTTAAAAATAGGTAACTGGTTTGAAAAGAAAAATGCATCAAGGTGAGGTAGTAGTCACAGTGCATCCAGAAACACCAACTCATATTCCCTGTGGGGGGAAATACTTGGAGTAGCCTTTCTGATTCTGGGTGCTTTCTGCAGGCAACTGTTGCAAGGAATGAGAACAGTGTGACTGGTCTGAGACACCCCATTCCAGCTGGGAGCACCGCAAGAGTGGCCGTGCTGAACAGGGAGCATCTGCTGCAGTATCCGCATGCGTTACATGCTTGTTCCGGCGCCTTAATGAGCACCAACAGTTGGAGCTGGATTGGAGGTTCAAGGGCAGTACCCATTTCAATTTACTTTGTATGAACTTGCTTCCCTCTCTACTCTGGATCAATCCCTACAAGCTTTGACTAAATCTCCAAAAATTTAATGAATGGTCCTGTGCAAAATCCCACGGAAGTTCAGCTTTACACCTAATGCTTTCCTGCTCTCTCTGCACCAGATCAGTGTGGCTGACAGTGTCCATCTGTCCTGCAAACATCAAGAAAAAGCCTCTACACCTTTTGCTCTAGAAACTCCTGCTTTTTGCAGTACTAAGTACTGCATCTGAAGCTCAAACACCGCCCACCCTGTTTCTGTTCCTGCCTTTGACCTGCAGCACACTGAAGGTACAGGTCCGAGCCCTGCGCTGCCTTTTGTTCCTTTGGCCTGTACTCGGCGCTGGCTCATGGCTGTCCAGCTACAGAGCTGTGTGCTGGGCTGCTCTGAGCTCTGAGCCAGCAGGCAGCTGGAGTCCTAAAGGCACTCACTCTTCCATGGTCTGAGAGCTGAACCAGTTCTGGCTATCACCGGCTTCCCTGCCCCACCTGGTACCTCTCCAAATGACAATTTCACAAGTTCATTGTATTGAGTCAAGACCAGATACAGAAACAGAAATTAATTTCTTTTTCAAGCTTAATTATTGTTTAATGAATTTTACTGCTAAGATACCTATAGCATTTTTTCTTTATTCTGCCAAAGGGGAACCTTTTTTAAAAAATAACAAGACATTACAGGAAGGGATGCCTTCCTCAAATGAATACTGCCTCTGGGACCTGGAATGGGAAAAGGCAACTAATTACATTCAAAATCTACAGCAACTCTCATGCATTCCCTTTCCAAAGAGGCTTACTTTTTGCTTCTTACTATCCTAGCATGGCAAAAAATGAAGTGCAATAGCTAATTCTAGACAGAGGGTCTAAGAATGACAAGTGACAACCTTGGTGAAATCCAAGAAATTCAGTTGAGCTGGTGGAAGAATTTTATCTAAATATCAAGTGCATTTTTTTTGCTGTTCACACTTTAGTTATTGCTCAATAACTATCAAAAAGAACTGAAGAATACTTTCAGTTTAGTTTTATTATATTATAACAGATCTGCAACTACAGCTTCTTTCAGCCAAAACATTTTTGTATTCCAAACTCTTAAAAAATATCTACATTAATCATATTTTTCTATTCTTAAAAATAAAAAATATCTACCTAAGATACCAATGCTGCTACAGCACTTGAAAGGGTGCATTATGTAAATTCTACGGTACATGTAATTACTCTTGCAGTCATTGTTCTTCCTTTTCTTCTTCTCTGCTTTGGCTTCAGGTTTCAAAAAGTTTGTTAAAAGCTGTTCCAACTTCTGAAACCATGTCAGAGGCTGTCATTGAACGTCCAAATTTCTGAAAGGCTTGGTGGTTAGACTGCCTCGTGAGAGAGCAGGCTCCAAATGCAGCCACTAGAAAGGGATTTTGACTGAAAGGAAAAAAACCAAAACAACGTTATAAAAAGAATCTAAACACTTCTGTGCGATTTTTAAGGTGGTAGACATCAGCTTTGTATTTGTAAATATGAGCCAGGAAGGGCTCTTAAGCAAACGTTCTCAGATTCTTACACTGCAGAGCATCTTTGGATTTTTGTAATCAAATACTTCCCTACCCCTGGCACAGCATGTGACCAAGTGAGAAACACCACCAGGGCTAAAGCAGGCTCAAGGACCACAGGCTTAAAAAGTGGGGAAGGTGTTCCCTGTCTCATTTTACTAATGTGAAGCTTCTTGCTTTCCTTCAGAGGAAGACTGAAAGCTCACTTGACAGCCTTTCAAGCCCCTTTCCTCTCCATTCTCTGGGTAACTCCATTTAGTTTTGTCTTGCAGGGCTGGGGAAAAGTCATGGGGATGCAGACAGGAGATGATTTTCAGCAGGGCCATAGAGACTGCTCCAGGGCCTTCATTAGATCAGCTTTAAGGGGTACAGTGGCTGTGAAGATCACAGCAAGCTAAGGCACACTGCTGTAATGCCTCCTACACTCTTATGAACGGCCCAAGAGATTGTACCCAGACCCAGATCTGTAGTGCTGAAGCTCCCCCAGAGAAGCCAGCAGAGTCCAGAGCCACCTCCAGAGTGTCTTTTCATAGGCTGGGGCATGGGAGTCACTTCTGCTGCCTTAAAACAGAAAACAACTGTAGAACAGTTCAGCAGCCAGTGCTGTGCTGCAGGTCTGGCTGATGAAACCTTACAGAGCTCAGCCTCAGCAGAGCACTGCTGCCTGGAACACACTAAGGATCTCTTGACTCCTCTGCCAAAGGAGAGTTTTGTGAAGGATCCCAAACAGGGACAGTAAAACTGGCAAAGCAGGACATGACATTAGAATTAGGTGTTACCTAAGGAAAACTTTCATGTATTCATCAAGGTCCAGGAGTATTTAAGACACCTTGAGAGTTAATCCTGGATGCCCAAATACTGCTCTGAAACAAGAGCTGTGTACAGGCTCCTGGGCTCAAGGCAGCTAAAGCACCATACTCCAAACACATCAGCATCCTCTCTACTCAGGTGAGGAATCCTACCTATTGTACCACTAGCACCCCTGAAAGCCAGTGCAACCTCAGTGTTTGAAAACCTCTCTGCACAGACCCATTTTGAAATGCCAGAACCAGGCACTGGCTGGACTGCCTGCAGTGCAGTCTCCAATTGAATGCCCCGACTCACTGAACCCAAAAAGCTCCTCCTCTCCTGCAACACATGAGGTAGGCAGGATTGGTACAGCAGGTGTCTGTGAAGGGTCACCTTAACACCACTGCAGCAGACACAATGCATTGCTGATGCCAATTATACTTTTCCTTCATCTATAAAATAAAGGAGTTTCTGAGTGAGCCGTTTAGAAAAGCCATGGGAGATCAAGTTAGGAGAGCCTGGAAAACATGTGCTGTGTTTGCTAATCTCTCCAACAATTTAATACTGCTGTGCTGTACCCTGTGCTAAAATGAAGTCACTCTTTTAACGACTTAAAACAGAATTCCTCCTTTAATGGCAGCTGCAAATTCAGATACCCAGAATGACAAAGAAAACCAAGACTGTGTATGTTAGATTGCAGAATTTTGAAGCTGGTTCAACTTATTCCCCCAGGGGCACTTTGTGCAGTGCCCTTGTGGAAAGCACAGCCTGGGTAACTTCCATGGACATCGGTCTCCACACCTCAAGCTGCCACAGCTCATTACTTACTGAGGAGAGGGACTGTAACTCCCTGACTGCTTACATTTCTTTCAACGTGATTATCAAGCTGATGCTTTCACAGAAAGGCTCCATGACTATCTGAACCAGCTTGTTTGGCAGGAACTGACATAATTTAAGTAAAAAGCCAAAAGCCATCCGCAAGGCTGTTTAAGTACAACCAAAGTGGACTGCCATTTGGCCTTAAAAAAATTGCTCTTTGGAATTGCATTTTGTTTGCAAGTTTCAACATACCTGCCCCACTGAATTACTTAACCACAGTGCAGGAGGACTGACCAAAGCAGAAAACACAAAACCAAACAACATGTCTTTTGAATTATGGAGATATTATTGCCAATGACTACCACTTACTTACCCTTTCTACTTTCTACCCACATTCAGTTGTTTTGAAAACACATACCTCATACATAAAAGTCTTTGTGAACAGATCCAGAGGCTCTTCTTCTGCCCCAGACTTGGGAGATGTTAGATTACTGAAGGGTTTGTCTTAATAATTTTTTTTCTGTTATGCAGACTGCTCTAGAACACCCTTACAGTTTTTAAAGGTATGTGGATACTTTCTTATCAAAATCTCCAATTTCACTTGGAAATTTATATCACAGCAGGTCTTCGGCAATTGCCATAGGTCAACACAGACTTACAGAAATTAATTTATTAATTGATATTCATACCCATTTGTTTTTTCAGCTCCAGCAACGAATGCCCAGTGTGCCAAGACTCCAAGAGAACCAGAAAGGAGGTCCCCCTGTCCCCCACATCTGCGGCTGCTTCCTTCGTGACTGCACACAAGTACTGTGAACAGACAAACCAAAACCAAAGTCATGTGCTTTTATCTCTCATTTAAAACACAGCTCTGCAGCTGCAAGGGTTACCCTCTGAGGCACACAGACACTAACAGGTGAGAGATCTAACACATGCAGCAAAATATGCTGAAATACACCATTCTTAAAAAAAGTATTAACATTTTAAAAAATCCTTTTCTCATTTTAATCCTTTGCACATAACTGCACAATGGGCACACTTTCTGCACTCCCCTCAGCCTGCACAGGTGAGTTAAGTTATTCATGTGCCATCATGGACCATCACCCCAAACTGGACCAGGTCCTTCCACAAAGCCATTGCACAAACACAACTCTTCAGTGTCTCTGCCCTTCAGAGTTTGCCAGTGTAAACCAAGGTGTTTACAAAAAACAAAAGCAAAATAGAACTAAAATCTCAAATGTTCTACCATGTCCATTACGGAAATATTTTATTGAAACAACCTTTTCCTTAGGCCTTGTAAAAAGCACACACAAGACAGATTTATTTTTTTCTGCCAATCGACAGTGTCCTCACCATTCATGTATGTTTCTGTCAGCAGTGTCACTGTGGATAGGCTGTGTCAGGATATCAGATGTTACATTTCTATTTTAAATATACAAAAGACCTTGGTCAAACTGATCTCTTTGTGCAGCTTTAACTGTGAGGAACACGCGAATTGTTTCACTGCATTTAACTCCTTTGTTCTCCACTCTCAACAAGCTCAAGCAGGAAGCCTGGAGGATATATAAGGCACATAAAAAGAAAACAGCATCAATTCTGCTACCCTTCTCCAAACTCTCTTGTGGGTATGTACCTGCCCTTAGCTTTTTTCTTGCTTGGCTCTGAACAAAAAAAAAAAAAAAGAAGCAGGAGAAATTTATTTTTCCCCTCCTAGGAGGATGGAAGAGCTGGCAGAATCATGACTGGCCAAGCATGATCCTTAGCATCTCCAGTCAGCTACTGCAGAATTCAGGACTGTGCACACAATCACTTGTGTGCTGCTGAGCATGCCAAATACAAGCAAAGCATAAAGCAAGACCAGGCATTGCTTGGACAACACCTCTTACCTCAAGCCTGGGCTGGGTTTCTCCAAAGAGCATAAACAGAGCAGCCCGGGTGTTTTAGAGGCAGAACTGCCCATATTTTTAACATTTGAAAAAAAAAAATTCTTTTTCAAACTAATGGAAAAAAATTGTAGAGAAGTGAAGGACTTACAGATACATCTTCCTAACTAGCAAGTGGTAAAAAAACACATAATGCAAATAAACCCCTTCCAGTTTGCTCTGTGCAACAGCAAAGAGCTGCACTTCCCTTGCATTTCCCAGGGATCCCTCCAGCAGTAATTGTGGGGCAGGGGAGGCCAGGCAGTTGTGCGTGTTTGCTGCCACTGAGAGGGCAAAGATTCATTACTCACCACGAGCACAGCACACACTGCAGCCCTGCCAGCAGTTCATTTTCCCAGTCACTCTTCTCCCCTTCCCCCTCCCCCTCTCAAATTAGGATTCTGGATGTGTTTCTCAGTGAGCAGTAGCTAATGTCAAATTTCACAAGTGTAATGCCCTTCTGAGTTAGCTGTCTGAAGAAGGTATGCCCTTTTAGGTGGCGTGATTTATTCTTATTTTTATTTTAAATACAATGCTTTGGAGAAATTACTTCTAATTCTACTACTTTGAAGATGCTATCTCACAGGATTTTCACTTTGAGGGCTTGAACTCCTGGCAGGAGGCAGGATGGAAATCCTCTGTTGAAAAGCTTTGGGGCCTTCTGACTGACAGCTAAGCACAAGCCCCTGCTTATTAGCTGTATGTCACCATCTGCCACTATTCTGTAGCCCCACAACCTTCCAGTCATTTTTGAGCTGTACAGGAAAGCAAGATCTTCTCAAACTAGGCCAATTATAATACTCTGCTAAAAAAAACAACAACAACAAAAAAAAAAGGTCTTTTGTTTGTGGTTTTAAAAAATAACTCTCAAATACATGCAGACTACCTCACAGGCAACAACAAAAGCAGACCTTTGTACTCTGCACACAGATGCTGGAAAACAAATCCATGAAATACCTTCAAAGAAGCAGAACTAGAGGAAATTCACTTGAATGAGGACGGAAAGATACAACACACAATTCTTGTGCAGAGGCTTGGCTGATCAAAGGACATCTCAAAATAAAAGGATGATGAACATGACAAGAGGCAATGGGAAAAGGATTTAAAAACACTTCTGAATTACAGCCATTATTAAAAGCTTTTAAAATATAAGAAGGAATCCTACAGTGGCATCAAGACAATCCAGCACAGTGCTGAATCAATACAGGATGCTTTTCCCACCCTTCTCCTAGAACAGTAAAATAAACCTGCTGTCTTCAAGCTCCCCCAGGGCAACACCCCCACTGCATGTCTGAGCCCTCTGTAAGACAGTCCCAGTTCTTTAGGGGCATGGGGGTGGTGTCTTCACATCACACCGAGCACTCACAGCCAGTGCCAATGTTCCCAGGCCTGGGTTAGCAGGACATGGCTGAACAGTCAGCTCTGGTGCCAAGAAGGTGGGCACTTCTATTCCCTGGGAACATACACAATGCTCTGTTTACATGTGGATGAAGCTGGTTTGGATCTGTTGTTCCAAGAGGCTGTAATAAGTTCAACTAGGGATGGGCATGTACATCAGCAAACACAGAAAACACGGCTCTTGGAAGAGCTGAGGAGACCAAGATGACTGGATGGGGGACAACAAAGCAACTACAAAGACTGAAATCACCACAATGTGTATTTTGAAAAGGCAGCAGCCAGGGCCACTTAAGGTCAATTAGTCTGAC
The DNA here is from genome assembly GCA_013400215.1 of Cisticola juncidis. NCBI lineage: Eukaryota > Metazoa > Chordata > Aves > Passeriformes > Cisticolidae > Cisticola > Cisticola juncidis. The sequence goes on along the minus strand of VXBR01002036.1, from coordinate 781,109 downwards.
ACTAGTCCAGATCAAAACAGTGGAGAGGTTCAGTTATAGTTCCACTGACAGAACCACGCAACTAATGCTGGTCTAGCTGGCTGTTAGAGCAGGGTATCCAGTTCTAACAGGTCCAAGCAACCAAATCTGATATCCTCATTTCTCAGGATAATGAATCAAAGAAAACCCACCTCAGTATAAGTAGCAAATAGTTTTTTAATGAAAACTGATTTATACCAAGTAACACTCGGGGAAAAAGAAATTAAACGACTCCCTAGCACTTATCCATGCAGCACACATACACTATCAGAAGAAAAGGCTAGATGAAATAAAAATGTCATCGCTGAAGAAATGCCTGCAAGGAGATCTGCTAGAGCCAGAACAACCACAGTCCTATTCAACAGTTTCAACACAGTCTCAGCAAGTAAACATCACATAAATACTGCCAGAGCTTTAGGCAGCAAATACAACATCCCTCACATATATAATGACACAAATTTCTTGTGTACCTAAATCCATGGAAATAATTTGTACTGAAATAAGTGCAACAGAAACAAAAAATTGAAGGCTGTCATACTAACATAATGTTGTAAAGTAGAAATTCAAGAGTTTTAGGCTTCACAGAATTCAAAACTCTGCCCCAGACTTTCTGGGTAACTATAGCCAAGTCATTTAGTAGCTCTATGTTTAATGTATTACAGGCCATAAAGTATCTTCAAAAAGTGCTGAAGAGAGTGGTGCTACACATTAATATTTGTGAAAGCACTCAGACCATGGTGTCACACCTAGCTGTATCATTGCCAAGTTTTAAGCTGAAAGAACTCCCAACCCAAATTCTGCTGCTGCCAAAAGCCCAGAAGAATGAACTATTTATGGGTATTGTATGCTTAATTTAAAAAACCAAAACACAGCAGTCTGTTATGTAATTGAAAATAGCTGTCCTCTCTTTGAAGGAAAAAACCCAGAATGCAGTAGTTTTGCTACTTTGACTTTGAGTACTACAAGTTAACTGGGAAGCAGAGATTTTGATATGGCTGCATGCAGGCAGCACCACTTACAATGCCAGCTCCTATATACATCATAGTTAGAGAACCAAAGTTTTTCTAACTACAAAAGTAGGGTGTGTCTGCTTGTTCCTGATTCACTATGTTCACCCACTAGTGAAAAAAATAAATGAATCTCTGGGGTGGCTTTTACTTTTGCATTTAGAGCATGGCCTGTGGAATACGGCATAGTTTAGTTGTTCTGATGATGGTCAAGAAGGCTAAAGAACTTATGTGAAATATCACATTTTTTGAGACTGCAGATTGAAAGACTGGAGATTTTCATTTACCTCCTGAATCTCAGGCATCCTGAACCAATTCCTTGCACAAGTTTTCCTCTTACAGAGGAGGAGTATCTCACCCACCCTAATGGGGTCAGGAATCCATGTATGAACCATGATCGTCCTAATTTCTGATATGACCCAACTGGATCGATCAGCTAACAGCCACCCCACACAACAAACACACTCCAGTTTAATTAAAAGGCTGAAGATTTTCATTTGCTGTGTAAATAATGTAGCTACCAAGGATCACTTTGCCCCATCAGTGCAAGATTTAGACCACTATCAGATCTTTAATAAAACCTCTTACCAATATACATCTCTAACCTAGCATATACTTATACTATTAAGAAATTTATCTTTTTCCTTTTGCAAGTTAGTTCACAAAAGCACATAGCTGGAGATCATGGATTCCCAGGAACACATCCCAGAGTGCATACAGACAGAGAAACCAAGTTTAATGACTCTGGCTGGAGAAACAACTCAACTGATGTGGAAAATGTAAGTTGGCTTTTATATAAAGGGTGCTTATACTTTTATTCCCTAATCACACTTTTAAAACTTAGATAAGTCCTTGAGTGTGAGATAGAGCAGGCAATTTGAGACTAAAATGACCCAAATTTTCCACTAGTTTTGTTGGATAGGCACAGGAGCCGGGGCCATATGAACAGTGCCAGGGAGAAGCTGGCTGGGCTGCATGTGTCAGAGACAGCACAGTGGCCCCAGGGACAGGAACCATCACCTCCCCATTGTGCTCATTCTGCAGAAGCAGCACTGGAGACAAAGGGGCTGCTCTCACTTATAAATCTAGGTGAGATTTGCTCAGCAGCTGTGAGTGAGCCAGGCAGTGACAAGCACTGAGCATCTTCCTTTCCAGCTGTGTGGGGAGATGGGTGGCTGGAAGTAGAAGTACTACTTGGTGACTTATGGCAAGAGTTGGCTTTTACCCCATAGCCAGTACTCAGTATTCTGCCTTACATGCTTCCTTGCTTCTTTTGACCATAGCTGCAGCTGAGCAACTGGAGAGAAACCAAATTTGGCTACTGGTTCCAGGTAAAAGTAGTCCCAGGCAGTAGCAGGATGGCTCCCATAAAACCGGCCTTTTGGAAGGGAGGAGGGTCAAACACAGAAAAACTCATTATCATGTTTAAAAACCAAAATCCAAATACTCTAATTCAAGGACCTAACCAAATTTTAAACATGTTAGGAACTAAGGCTGGTATAACCACACTTTATTATTGACCAGTTCTCCAAAGAATAATAAAAAGATAACCTTAGAGAGCTGTGCCATAGTGAATAAAAGCTGACTTACCTTTTACCCATAGGCTGAGTACTCATTCCTACCCTGGTCAGTGATGGCACTGATATCACCTACCAAGAGCATGGTGAAGCTCATCTTTGTAGAGCAGGGAATCAACAACTGTAGACCAAGCTATAATGTGAAATTGCAAAAGGAAAGAGAATATAAAACTTAATTTAAAATCTTGGTGATTATGTTTACAGGCCAGTTGGCAGCTCCCTACTGAAATGGAGACAAATTTTAGAAAAACCTCCTTTACACTGGAGGACTGCTTCTGCTTTCACAGAGGCCAATATGTGACTTTGAGGCCATAAGGAATCACAAAAGCACCAGCTAGTCTGATCTGTGAAAACAAACTTTAGATATATCCAGACACTTCAAAGTTTGTGAATCTAGCAAAGTTTCAGGTACATTGCTGTACTAGTTTATTTGTCTAAATCTTACTTGGAATTTATTAAACTTCAGCTTCCAATCAGAATTTATCATGCCTTTCTGTGTAGATTACAAAGCTTTTGGCTGAGAGTAGATCTTCAGCAATATCACCCGGTAACCCTTTCTGTTTCCAGGTAACAGATGTAAACTGTCTACTGCATTTTCTACAGACTAATGAATAAAAGTACAGTGAAAATAACCACTAGAATCACTTTAAGCTATAATCTTCCCTACTGCAAAATTTGGCATTTTCAAAAAGCCTTCCTTTCTCAACAACTGAGCATAAAACACTAAAGTTACCCAGTTAAGTTTGCAATATCTCAATTTCTGGTTTTCCTGGTGAGGACTGAGACTTCCTTTTCTGTCTCTTATTTTTTCCTGGAAAGCACACATGCATTACTTTCCCAAAGAAAAAGTTTAAAAGTAGTATGTGCAAACTACAGTGTCAGTATGCTGAACACAGGAGGTCAAGCAGGAAATGCCTAACAGGTAGAGCTTAAGCACTACAAATGGATGATGACATGATAAATAAAAGGCAAGAGGAGTACACAGATCTTTCCATAGTGTTTGATTGTGCTCAGAGAACATTGGCCTGATCCAATAACCTTGGATTTCCCTCATGTATGTAGTCTTAGCTGCAAAAAAAATAACATCAGATCAAAAGAAGAGACAGATGAAAGATAAGAGCAAAAAACCTGGGAAAGAATTCAAGGTCGGTGACATGACAACACATTCCATGTTTGGCACAGAGCACACAGTAGAATCTCCTTTCTCAATGTAATTTTGCATTTGAAAAGCTTTAAAAAAAAAATGACCAGCAGATCAGATTCAATGAACGTGGTTGTTAAAAAAGCTGAAGTCTGTAGTTTCTGCAAAATTTTCAAGAACCTTCTTCAAAGTCATGCATCCTCTAAAAACAGTTCTTGTTACAGACATTATAACCTGCTTCCCTAGCTCAGCAATGCTGCCTGTAATGTCTGTAAACCCATCAAAGCATCAGTGATAGCACCAAGGTAAGAACAAGAAAGCAGCCTAGAGCTGAACATCAATCAACTGGTATAAAGGCACAGAACTGTTTTTATTTCAAAACAAGAGCCGCTTCACTAACAGAAGAAAATACCAGAACACAACAGAGACAAATAACAAGGTTGGGAAAAAAAATAAAACCAATAAAAAACCCCAAAAGTACACAAGACATACATGAACTTGTGCCACACGTGAACAGTTAAAATTGAAACTGTAAAGAACTTCACTTGTTTCCTGTTTTTTAATCCTGCATGACAAGACACATTGGAGACCTGTCCTGTCTCTCCAGCAGGTGTTGGGATACACTGATCTCAAGAGTAACAGTTCAAAAGGAGAACAGACATACACTAGATAAGGTACTCAATCTAAAGTGCTCACCCAGTCTTCCCAACATTGATTTAAAAAGCAACAATCCTGTATAAAAAGAACATTGTTGACATAAAAACAGAGGAAGAAGACAACTACAATGCTCTGAAGATCTCTAGCTGGCATAAACTGGAGTCAGGACATTTTATCCTCCAGCAGAGTTCATCCACCTTTAAGCCTGGCCTGACTGTCCAAGGTTACAAATCAAGTCTGCTATGGGTGCAAGTATGACAGCAGACTGCCTGTGGGAAACCTGGGTACCGTGTGAGGAAGGTCCTTTACCACGCAGATGTAACCACAGGGCTTCCAGGTCCCACTTGCTGCACAGTCTGCTACAGTATCTGCACTAATGGCCCATGTGGAAGGTGCCTCTGCACAAACCAGTTGTCATATTACATCTGCTATTCTGTTACCAAAGACTTCCATAGCTCCCAGTAATGAAAAATTGACTGTATATATAAAACAGTTCTGAAACAGCATAAACATTTATCAGAGATTAGCATTTCAAGTAATTAAAAGCAGATGTTATGTATGTGAAATAAGACCGTGCAGGCAAAATGTGACGAAGGCACTCGTGAATTAATTTTATACTGATCACAGCAAATGATCAGTATAAAAAGCATCAGACAAGCAGCTAATTTTATTAAGTATACTTTAAATCATATTGGTATGAGACTGGTGTAATAGCAATCTAGAATTAATTTTTTAATTTGTCAGGGCTGCTGTAAAGTCATACATGTACATGCTAATCTGCAGCCCCACGATGGACAGCATCAAAGAACTGTGCAGGTCATGAGCCTCAAGACATCTTCATTTCTCACACACACTGATACATCATGAACTAACAGTATTACTTTGTATCAATTTAGCAAAGACAGCTGTACTTACATAAACCACCTCAGCCAAGAACTTCCAACCAGTTCACAAAAAATAAATAATTAATTTTTCAATACCCATGTAATGTAAAATATAACGCCTATAAATGTGAAATAAAATCAGCAACTTCTTTCAGCAAATAAATTTAGTTGCGCTCTTAAAATATCAATTTACACCAATCATCTAAAGGTGATCTGCAAAGGCAGCAATCCCTCCAATCTTCAGGGAAATACAGCCAGATGCTATACACTCGACTGGACTACGACTGAAAGCAAACAGAACAGAACCATCACACTGCTAAAAGCAGAAGACTTCACTTACCCTTCTCTCCATCTGAAATAAGATCTCTTTCTCCCTTTTGGACAACTGTCAAATTCCCCATGGCTTGGCTGAGTCTTAATACACATCCATGGTGATCACTACTGTCCACGGGGTCTCTAAGCTACAACACAAGAATTCCATATACAGTATTCATTTTGCTACTAAAACAACATATTCTAACATGCTACTTATATGTGCATGGGGGGAAAAACAAAGGCAACATCATCAGTCTTTCTTTAAAAAAGAGCTCAGCTTAAGGATATGCATTGCTGTGGCAATTATACCATGCAATAAAAACCCAGAGAGTATTTCTCTCACATACAAGAAACAGCACATAATATTGAAGCCAGAAAACGTTACTTATTTTCAAGGACAGAAGGACTGAACTTGCACATATTTAAATACCAAAAAGGCAAACAGCTCACCATGGCTTCATACAGTCTACTGAACTCCATATAGTTTGGAGTAAGAATAGCTCGCTGGTAGCCTTGAATAAGAGAAGGCTGCTGGGAAATGAGCCACAGTCCATCCTGCAAAACAGTGGGGAAAACATTTACTGAACAGATTCTTAAATGTTAAACCACTGACTGAAATCAAGAAAATACTTACTGCATCAATAATGATAGGAATTCCTTTCACTTTCGATTTCTCTATAATACCCTGCAAAAAATGCAGATACTTTTAAGATGCTTGTTAATTTAGGTCTTGTAAGATCCAAACCAAATTCATACAACAAATCTGACTATGTAAGTTGTTTTTACGACATGATAGAAAAAAAACCTGTTACATTCTACAAACTAATGTAAACCATTTTCAGATCAGCAGGTAATTTTACAGTCACAATGTTTTCTTCCTGCTTTAAGCGTCCACAGAGTTGGTATATGTACTGGGTACTCATGACAACGTTTTGGGAGGGGGAATAGGGGCTACAGGGCTTCACTGAGAAGTTGCTGGGAGCTTCCCTCATGTCCAGTAGCGCCAATGCCAGCCAGCTCCAAGACAGCCCTGCCTGGCCAAGGCCAAGCCCATCAGCAACAGTGGCAGTATCTCTGGGATAATAGATTTAAAAACAGGATAAAGCTACTGTGCTGAATCAATTCACCAGAGGAGAGTGGTGTGAGAACATGTGAAAGTTACAGCCCTGCAGACATGCAAGTCAGTGAAGGAGGAAGAGGAGGTGTTCCAGGCTCTGGAGCAGAGGTTCCCCTGCAGCCTGTGGTGCAGTTCAGGGTGAGGCAGCCGTGCCCCTGCAGCCCATGGAAATCCACATGGGAGCAGAGCAGGAGGATGCCCAATGGAGGCTGTGACCCCATGGGAAGTGTGCACCAAAACAGGCTCCTGGCAGGACCTGTGGCCCCATGGAGAGAGGAGCCCACACTGGAGCAGTCTATTCCTGAAGGACTGCACCCCATGGGAAGGACCCCTGTGGGAGCAGTTTGTGAAGAACTGCAGTCCATGGGAAGGCCACTGGAGAAGTTTGTGGAGGATTTGTCTCTTGTCAGAAGAACCCCATGGAGGAACACAGGAAGAACGTGGAGTCCTTCCCACAAGGAGGAAAGAGCAGCAGAGACAATATGTGATGAACTGACCAGAGTACCATTTCCCAACCCTCTGTACCACTGAGAGCAGGGAAATGAACAACTTTGGAATTAAAATAAGCTTGGAAAGAAAGGAGGGGTAGAGGGAAGGTGTTGTACCATTTGGTTTTATTGCTCATTATCCTACTCTGATTTCATTTGTTATAAAAATCAATTAATTTCCCCAAGCTGAGTCTGTTGCACATACTTCAGTACAACTAACTGGTGAATGATCTCTCCTGTCCTTATCTTAACCCACGAGTCTTTTGTTGTATTTTCTCTCCCCTGTCTAGCTGAGGAGGGCAGGGATAGAGAAGCTTTGATGGGCACCTGGCATGCAGCCAGGGTCAACCCACCACAATAAGCAAACAAGCAATCCCATCCACTCTGCCTGCTGTAGGAGACGTGTAATGCCAACACAAATCACACATAGCAAACATACATCTTCAATTAAATAAACCAGAAAAATCCCAGTGAGTACTGTCTTGATAAAGATCTACCAATAACCATAATATTAACTTTAGTTCTTTTGCTGCTGACAGCTCCACTGCAGTATTAGGTTATGTACAAACAAACATCCAAGACAAGCAGTATGTATGATGTCATTTCATCCATGGCTCTGGAGGTTTTATGCTTTGAAAGCAAAACCAAGGTGGCCCAGGCAACAGACCACTTGTGAAAGTGTTTTATCAGCAAGCAGTATCTCTGAGCAGACTGTCTGCCCTTGTTCTCCCTCCAAACCCAGCAGCAGCAACGACTGATCCTCGAGTTTTTTAATGAGAGGTGAAGTTTTTTTCAGTGATGGTTATTACCAACTCATCTTTGAAGCTGGAGGGTTTATCTTTTTTCTGTATAAGATAACAGAGCATGGTATCCATCCAAAAGTTTAATTACTTTTGAATGTTATTAAGCTCTTCAGATTAGCTATCATATGGCACTGAGTTTCACAGGCTAGCAAGACATGATGTAAGGAATAAGGAAGCAAATTTTAATTAATGTTCAGGGTATTGAACATCTCTCTTTTCTTGTATAAGGGTCAAAATAAACACTACCTATCTTGATCCCTGTAAATTATTACATGACATACGCATATCCTCACAAACACTACTACCTGACTCTGATTTTTCCAATACCAGTAGAAAATATTTCCCTTCCATTTTCTTTGTCAGGCACTGCTTGAAGTTTGGAAGCATGAGACTCCCCACTGCTCTGAGCCTAGGACTTGTCTCAACACACAGCTGCAGCTACAGTAGAAGCTACAGAGAACTGAAACCTTTCTTCCAGGCTTGCACAACTTGGGCTGTGTCAGACTGCCAGGAGCCCACCTCCTTTGAGATCCCTAGGGAACACCACAGGGTCTTCTCCTATACTCAGCTACTTGAATAATTTTGAACCAATCACAAGTTTAACACAACTCACACTGTTCAGCTGCTGCTAAATTATTCAAATTTATTAGTAAGTATGCTTAAAAGCTGTGTGAGGATGGAGTCTTAAAACAAACCTAGAATTAACTGTGGCATTCTGAAAACCACAGCGCCTTACTTTCAAAGCTTTTAAGAAATGTGTAAGAAAGTAATTTCTTAATTCATTCACGTTAATCTGCACAGATGTGCACAGCTCAGTTTTCCTCCACAGAAGCTGCACTGCTTTGCCCCTGCTGTGTTAAGTTCATTAACAATTATGTTTAACTTGGCTCACTTTGGAAAAATAAAACAAGGCTGTGGATCTAGCAACCAGATTTTGTGTTTTGCTGTTTGTTTTTCCCTTGTATATATGAATGTTATAGACCCAACAGCCCAATTATTTTTGAACCATACTAAGCTCTTCTGATTAGATATCACAGGGCACGGAGACCCAGACCTCAGCAAGATCATCCTCCCCCAATCTTTGAAGGTACAAATACCTTTCAGTACAACCTGGTTTTCTAACTGGTTATAATTAGAATATTTTTGTACATCAGCAGCTTCACCAAGCTCCTTCAGTACACTTAAAATGATTACTGCTCCACTTCCCACTAATATGAATCACCAGTTTATTCTAGCATGTAAACTTCAGTAAGCCAGTCTTTCATGACACTTGATTTTCTAAAACTAAGAAAGACTTCCCCCAACAGTCAGTAAGGAAGACATCAGATCTCAGGAGTCCTTATCCTTCTGAACTATTCTCTTAAATGCATTATAAGTAATCTAGGGAAGGAATTTTGCCAAAGTTTTGTTCCCAAAACAGCTGCAGTTTGGCAGTTGCTGTTGTTGTTTGGTCCCTTTTCATGTATCCTCATAATTGCCATCTTGGCTACTGGAATCTCGTGCTCTCTCCTAAATAAGCAACCCTGGAAGATCCATGTTATACCAAAAGAATATATGTGTAAGATAAAAAAATGGAAATTATAAAGCATGACAATGTATCTACTGCTAAATAACATCTGGAAGGCCAGATCACTGGTACACTTCAGAGAAATAATGCGGTTTTTTCCTAATCATGTTTTGAGTTCCTACCTCTCAAGCACATCCTTCACAATCCTGAAACATTTGACCTCCACTCTAAAGGGAAATTTCACCTTGCTAAGTAAAACCTACTGGGCAAGCAACTTTTATTGTGTACCAAGCCTCTGAGGTATCAGTTTCTAATCTAACATACTGAATGATCTTTGCTTGCTCTTCCTCTCCTTATAAAACAAATAATCAGGGGATACAAAGTCGTTTGTCTTATTTAGAAAGCTCATTTTTGATTTAAAAAAAAGCCAAACAATAAAAAACAAACCAACCAAACAAACAAAGCCCCTATCCTATTTGTTTTCTCTTCCTTCCTTAAACCCAGACAGAAATTGCTTAGAGATAGATAAGGAACCTCAGAGAGGAAGTTCTGGGGAGGGCAGGGGTGATTTCAAAACTGTAATAAACCAGTTAAGATCAGGGAACTCCCCTGAGACAGCCACACTTTAGAAGGACACAACATTCATGGGAGAACCTCTGTTTCATACTGATTGTGGACAGGACCACTGGAGAGCAGTTCAACCCCTGCAGCTTACACACCCCATTTAGGATGGGATGAATAGACAACAGACATACCTGTCTCTCCTCAGCTATTACAGGGGTGCAGAGACACTTCATTGTTTTATTTTTAGACACCAAGAACTAGGTGAGATGAAGCCCACTTTTAAATACTACTTCTGTAAATATCATATTGAAAAAAAAAAAAAACCTTAAATATTTGCACTAGGAGTTTTTGGCAATAATGGCAACATCCCTTATGCAGAGTACTTTGTTCCTGGATGCAAAAATCAATTTTCAGCTGTATTTGTAGCTCAGTATTTGGTATGGACTTTTTTGGTTAATACCTGTAGATACAGAAAAACCTTCATTGTTAATTTGCCAATCAATACAGCTCAGACTAACTCTGCATTCACACCAAAACCTATTTAACAGTACCTAATAGAATTCTATGTATGAACAGAAACCACCTGTTCAGTTTTAGCCAATGTAACAATTATTTCTGTGGGAAAGGATTTGGAAGAGAACACTGACAATTAAAAATATTAAGAAATGTCACTAAGACAAAAGCTGTAATCAAAACACCAATGACAAGTGAACAGGAACACATACAGATGTCAGTGATAAGCCAAAGACATCATCCCTTCCCTTTAAACAGCATTTTGAATATTAAGATTTTGAAGATTCTAGCTCCAGAACATCCCAATGGACAAACTTTCTGTGCACAGAATGTATTATACTACAACAGTGGTGGCTCAGCTTGGAGCAAGGCAGGAGCATTTCCTTCAGTTGACTCCCAAGTCCTCAAGGACATCCAAAACTGAAGCACTGGACTCACAAGGCAACCTTGGCACGAGCCACAAAGCAGAGAGGACAATCATGAGAAGAAGAGGATGACTCACTCGTGTCACCCAACCCTTTGACCTACAGCCACACTGTGTAGCTAAGACATCAAGGACTGAAATTTGGATCCTTCCTCTGCGATTCATAGCCATGGCCAAAATTCAGTCTCTTATCTTTTATATTGAGTCTTAATAATGGGGTTTGGGCAACCTCTTTCTGGAGATAGTCTTCTTTGTATCAGCTGGCCAAATACTTGCTAGGTCCTCTGAAACAGTGATTCAACATTTACATGAGAAAAGGAAAAGCAGTGTCAACCCCCTCTTATTAAAATCAGTGATGAGTAACTGTATTGCAAGACTGCAGTACTTGTGCTAGAACAAGTCTGTAACAAGAGTTTCCTCTCCTAATAACAAGACCAAATCTGAAGCTGCTATCCTCACTAAGCCAAAGAAGAAATTACCTGGGATTCACACATCCCACGAAGCTGCTCTATGGCACAAACTCTCTCACAGTTATTATTTGTTAGCAGCACCAAATACTTGACATTTAGAATTGCCCAAAATAGTATTTCAGTCATTGCAGTTTCTGGCTGAGGGGAAGAAAGCCAGTAAGGGTAAAATTAACCTGAATCTACTCCTACTCTACTCTTGAAATACACGATTTCCTGAAAAAACCTTTTTCTTTGACTCATTATTCAGGACTTCCACGCAAGCAATGTACTCAGCAAGAACTGAAAAAGAACTTGTGTCACAGTAGAAACCATTGGTCTGTAAGAGGAAAGGTAACTCTTTACTGTAATTATAAAGACTTATGAAGTAAGGATGAAAATAAATGTGTTTTAATTATTTTTTTTTATTATCACCGAAATTATTCCCTTAAATGCAATGCATTCATTCTAGTTGAAATCTGTTTTCTGTCCCAACTTTCACATGTGAATTTTAAAAGAGATTCCCAAACTCAAATTCCAATCTTTAAAAGAAGCCCAAAAGACAAAGCTGAAACACAAAAAAAAAGCAAAATCACCAAAACAAAACCAAAACACACCAACCACCACACTTCCCCCAAAAAAACCTGAAACACAAAACCCCCAACACACCACTACCTGTAAAACACACACACATGCAAAATTATTCAGGCTGCAAAGGACTGCAGGAGGGAGAAGCCTGAAGGAACAAATAGACAGGATACTGCTGAGAGAGGACGCAGTAATGCAGAAAAGCATGATAGGATTTAACCATTTGATAGCCTGCAGCTATGCTGTGAAACACAAGATTCACCTGCACTGTACTAGCATGGACATCCAGGACTCCTGCACAGTTCCACAAGTGTTATGGAAAAGAGAACAGGGCTGAGATAAGCCCCTGGTTGTAAGGAACAGCCACGTGGAGAATAGTGGAGAACACGTGAGAGAGGAATAAATTGCTGTGGAGATCCTAAGTACAAGCAAAGGATCCCTTATCAGCCATGGAAGTGTTCACAGAACAGCCACCCTGAGGCCCCAGGGGCAGAGAACAGCTGGTGCCCTCTCAGCAAGTACCCACAGCCTCTTGGAAAGAAACTCTGCAGTCTGGACTTCTCCACCCAAGTCCACCAGCCAGCAGTAACACCCATCCTATTTACGCTGCCTACATGCAACAGCATAAAAGCTGGTTCTCCACTGATATACAGAAGAGACAATGAGGTAGGTTTGACACGCCTGAGATATACTTTTCAGCTTTTTTAATTAGATGTGGATTAGCAGAAGAATGCCTGCAGTGACTTATATTAGTAGTTTTATCACTACTTATGTTCTTCCTCATGAGCTAGTTTAACTATACAAAACTTTTGCATTTGGTGTTTACAAAGGGAAGAGTCAGGAAATTAGACCCAGTCGTTTAATTATAAGATTGAATTTTAATAAAATGAACAAAAAAAACAGATTAGCAGAATATATAAAGCAACATCTATCCCACTACAGTAATTAATTTTCACATTGCCGTTTTTCTACCTAGCAAAGGAAAGATTGCTTTACTTGACATCAGCAAAAAACACTGCATTTTCTCAGTCCCTTCAAGAGTCACGTCTTGACCCACTCTTGGGCAAAGTCTTATTTGGGTTCTATAAAAGAAATTCAAGCCTTAACATGCCATAATAACGGACAGTACTGACCAAAATGACATCCAAACACTTTAGGCAGCAGTGCCTTCAGCCCACTGAAAGGGCACTCCACTGCAAGCTGTATGTAATTACACACTCTGGTTTGGTAAAAACATGCAAATTGTGCATAACCTGGCATTGGGAGTGGCAGTCCCTTTTGCTAAGAACCCTCTCCTGAAAGCTAGCATCACAAACTGCTGTTGAAACACTACCTATAATTTCTTATATTTTCTACACGGATGGTGCTTTCAACCAGCAATCCTATATCCACGGTTTACTCTGAAACAGAGAGAAAAAAGAAAAAGGATGCCCAAATTTTCCTGTAAATACTGCAGCTCGAAGCATTTCCACACATCCTCCTCCCCAAGGTGACCGGGAGGAACAAATAAGTTCCACCCCAACACGCTGCGAATCGATTCCTACAAATAGGCACTGAAAGCCCTAGGAAGCATTTCTGCCTTGCTTGCTTCAAGTCTGGATAAATGCAGAGTTAGCAGGGACTCAGCTGCAATAGAGGTCAGGATGCAGCTCTCTCCAGCATCTCTGGTGGAGATGCCTGGGAAATGGGCTTGGCAAGCAAGAATTTNAGATATATATATATATATATATAAAAATCACCTTTAACTAGCATAATGGCCAGAGTTTCACTTTTTATATTTCTTATTATAGGTAATCACACCTATCACTAATTCATTAATCGCTCCACTAAACCCTCAAACCTCATGCAAGGCACGACCACCACTTGTGAATGAAGAGTCACATAATAGAGATGAATATCCCTCCTCTGGAACACATAGATTCTTCATCTTGTGGTTTATGCTCCATTCAGTTTACGTTGGTCTTTTGTCTTTTAACTGTAATACCACATGCTAGGCCCTGTATTCCAAAACAGATTTTCAGATGCACAGCAAAATATTTCACTTAAGCCAGACAGAGTGTGATAAGGACTCTAAAGAGTCAGGCTCATTAAGTGCTTTGGGAGATGTTAGGAACTGTTACAATTAACAAAGCTGAAGACACTGTAGATGGCAGCTAATCAAAACTGCTCTATTCTTCATTAAAAAAAAAAGAAAATTATTCATTTGTAGACTCCTTCTTTGAATTCAAATTAGATCACTTGCCTTAAGCATGGAGGAAAATTGCAACTAACAGCTTCTTAATATCAGCTTCAATCAAAGCTAAATTCCTAAAGAAGTGACATAAACTGAAGTAATACCTGAACACAATTAGAAAAAGCAAAAGCCTCTGAAATACTGTCCTAGTTATGAAACAATACAGAGCACTCCTTTTTGCCTATGCTCCCCCCAAATCATGGTCAGCCAGAGACCATTTGAGAAGCTACAGTTATACATACATGTCAGCCCTAAACACATGAAAATCCACTTTCAAGTATTAATCCTTTTTATTGCAATCCAAACTATAAATATCTACATCAGAATAAATAAAAGCAGTAATTTTTCTCATGCTCTCATTAATTTTTTAATTTTACTCTCATTGAATTTTTGCACTCACAATGAAAACTCTACAAGGTTCCCAATTTATAGCTGATTATGTTAACTAGATTTGGCTTAAGATATTCATGGTCAGCTGTTGGCACTTTGTCTTACATAAACATAAACTTAAAATGAACTTGTCATGCTTAAAATGAACTTAATGAACTGAATTTATCACTGCCTTTTTTTGGGGTTTTTAGCCAAATGAGCTCAGAAAGAGTTCAATAGATATCCAACATCAGTGTTTTGCTTACAAATGCTTTTGAGTATCAAAATCAAGTTAAACAATATAAGCCTACATGCAGAAAGCAAATAAATACCCCACTTCACTGTGAATGACTTTCATCAAGATCCATTACACATATTAGAAATAAATTCTGTCTGCAAGCTGCATAAACCTATATTTAAGGTACTGTTAGCATGTATTCAAACACTATTTTTCTAATCAAGACATCTGTGAGGAAGCCACAGAATATTAATAGTTCTTAGCACAAGCAGCAGTAGTTTCTTGGCATAAGCAAGAGGGTATCTCTGCCTTGAGCTGGTGTTCCCAAGCTTTATCCACATCAGTAACAGAGCCTGCATCCTAACCCAGCAACAGCCCCACCTTAGGAGATAACATCCACAAATCCTGGGCCTCATCAAGCCTTTTGAAAGCAGTGAAGCTTAGCTACCTTAGAGGTCAGTTTTTCACTGGATTCTGTTTGTGGTATGTGCATCAATGCTGGGCCTTGGGTGAAGGCTGGCAGCACACACATCCCACTGGGTTTTGACCTTGCAATACCCCAAACACGAGATTCCAACTACCTCACCTCCTCCTAGCTGAGGGCTGAGAAGAGAAAGACACATTACCTTCAGTTCCTTATGAGCTGCTGAATCCCCACAGCAAGAACCTCTAAAGGGTATAAACAGGGAGGAAGCAAATGCACATGACACACACTAAAGAATGAAAATAACTCTGCTGATTTGAGTTGCCATGAGCAGTGACTCCAAACAGTCTGTTGGTTCGTATTTGTACGTGGTGGTAGGTACCACAGGGAATACCTATCTGTCACCTGCAACATTCACCTGGGATGCTTCTCAGGTGTCTTACACCTGTGGTACAAATAGAACTGAGAGGGCCACTTAGATATCAAGAGAAAAATCCTTTTCAAGGCCCTAACAGAATCATATGTTAACAACAGGTGGCCCTGTATTCTGCAGTGCTCTTGATCTTGCAAAAAACTAGTGCAGATAGCGTAGTGAAGCACCTGGTCCTTTCTCACAACTTATTAGGGCTGTGAAGGGTTGCCTAAATCTTAAATGCATGAAGCTTGAAAGGGAGAAAATAATCTAACTAATCAAAGGAAGGCTGATGCCTCAGTCAAGATGGCACTGAGAATCCACCCATCTGAAAACTTCAATGGGGTTCTCTCTGGCACACCCGATGAGGATGATCCGTGACAAAGGCCCAAACCTCTATAACAAACCATGTTAACTACAGCCAAGACACCTTAACACAACCTTAAGATGATGTCACAAGGGGTGGAAAATGAGATTCTGAAATTTATATTCCAAGGGATAGCAGAGATCTTTAAGGGCAAATGACTGGCTGAGGGAAGCACTGCAGGGCAAGGGGGCTGAGGGAAGAAGAACAGCAACAGGCAGAAATGGCAGCTACGCAGGGCCTTGGCCAAAAGAAAACCCAGGCTGGTATTCCTGACATGTTCTGAAAGCTAAAACACAGCCTGAGAATTGAGCAAAAGGAACAAGCATACTGTTTGAGAACCCAGTCAATTTTATCATGTAATCTGAAAGACACAGAGCTGTTCTTGCCATTAATCATTACCTCTCTCCTACAGGAGGAAAGCACGCATGCTCTGCTGAAAACAGCACTCTGACTTCAAGCAAGCCACAGGAAGTCTGAACAACCAGAGTCCAGGACTTGGTGCTGCCACTCCAAGGAGAGAGGCAAGGATCCCAGTGACAAGCAAGGAAGATTCCAACATCGAAGAGTTCAGTTAAGGAGAGGGCTCTTCATAAGGATGAATGCTTATCTATGTGATCCCTACAGTAACTGCTATTCCACCAGCCATCCTCTATCAGCCCATCTGGCCTCAAAGCCAGAAGGAATTGGGGAAAGGAGATGACAAGAGCATGGAAACTGATGAAGGACACAGCTCAGCTTGTAACTGCCTAACTGCTAGGTGGCAGCAGAATGCAGAACATCCTGGAGCATTAGGCACCTCCTGCTCTCCCAGGAGGCTATGCAAGGAACACTGCAGCTTTAACAAAGTCCTTTCGGAAGCTGCACTCATCACCCTGCAGCAGAGGAACTTGGTTCTCCCACACACCCAAGAGACAGCTCCTGATGGCACAGGCAAAAATTTCTCTACTTCCAAGCTTCTCCTAGAAGGAAAACCAGCTCAGAGTAAAGCCAGAAGTGCAAACACACCTGCAACAGCTGAATGAAGTAAATCGTGATTGGCAGATATGACAGGGACGTAACACTGCTGCTGTGTGAAGAAATGGAGAATATCCAACAGCTTTGAAAATATGCTGCTTCTAAGCAGAGGACAGTCATAGGGATCCTGGCCTTGCTGCCACATAACAACTAAACTCTTCCTCAACAGGCTAAACCACCAGCAGCAGCACTCCAGCTGAGCTGAACTTGGTGACATAACACACTGGCATCTCTGGCCAGAATCAATCATGGACACTGAAAGGAAAAAAATAGATGGCCTGATGTTCCCTACAAGAAAGTTGACATCATGGCCAACTTTCACACCAGATGTGGAAACAGCATTTCAAAAGTTTGAAGTAGTATGGGGAACAGAAATGCTTCAATCTGCACACTCGAGAGCTGAGAATTGGAGCAGAAATGTGGTTTTACTCTTTCTTCTTGACAAGAAGCTGCTTGGACTCCTTATCTGCTTTGGAATTGGAAGGTCTAACCAGGCTGAGACTAGAATTGCCGTATCTGCAAGGGATCGAGATATACAGCTATCAGAACACAACAAATACTTTCTTTAGGAGAATTTTCTGAAGCTGTAGCTCCTGGTCTCACAAACCCATGGCTAGAAAGCTCTGACTGGGCATCAGCTCCAAGCAACTGAGTAACAGCATGTGAGGGTTCTGGCACAGACTCACACACGTGGCTTACAAAAGGAGGATAAAACTTGCAGAGCAGCTTCTTGGAACAGGACTTGTAAATGGAATTACAGACAAACCCACAAAATTGTAGGAAGCCAGCAAATACATATTCAAAGACTATCAAGGTGCTCAAGGAAAAAAAAATCAAACCAAAGGAAACTGATTACAAGGGTTTTTTTTTAAATCAGCTTTTGTTGAAAGGAGCTCAAATGCCACAGTGAGCAGTGCAGGCGTTAAAAATGAGGGAGGCAGGTGACATAGTAAAGATGCTGAGGAAGCAAAGCATTCTTTGATCTGGAGATGATGCACCATCTGGTCAACAAGCACTCAAGCTATTCCACAACAAAACACTGTCTCTTGGCCATATACCAGAAATTGAAGGTTACAGCACTAGTAATTAATTTCTTAATTTCTCAATGCTCAGAAGAGAGAAGCAGCCCAAACACATGACTGTTTGGAGAAGCACATTAATTGGAAATGTGCTGGCACAATACTGACAAGAACTGACATAAAAACAGCTTTAGAGAGATGCCAGAACATGATGCCTCGGCACCTTAATGGGACAGAAGGAGGCAGAGGGAAGCTCTATCTCACCATCACTGCCACTCTGATACAAAACCCTGACCAGAGAGCAGACACTCACCTTCCTCCCAGCTCTGCATTCACACAATGCATGCCACAGTTAGCTTAAAGAGAAACCAGAAAACTTTATACCAAGCCAGCCTCCTATAAAAGTTTAAAATAGCAATGCTATCATATCTTATTTTTTTTTTCTTGACACTTAGAATTTGCTGTTGAAGCAGGAGGGAGACTCAGCTTTCCCTCAGCACAGAGAAGCACCACTCTTCCTCAGACAGGCAGCCAGGGTTCACTTGTCCCCACTGGCATGTTAAAAACCTCAACACTGGCTAACTAATGATCACTTACACAACTACAGAGCAGACAAAGAACTTGAGCTTTAATGTGACTCGAAATTAGTAACGCCAAATCCACAGCTCAAATGAATGTGCCCTGAGATTTTAGCACGAAGTAACTTCCAAATGCCTTGTGTTTATTGGCTGGGTTTGTTTCTTTAACTCTAAGCTGGCTTACACAGGACAGCCAGACTGAAGTAAAAGTATGCTTGTAATTCACTAAGAAAGCAGTATTATTTTTAGCAAGGAGGAAAAAAATACAATCACGAAGTCTTCCAGATACTTCTGTAGTACTGATAAGCACATAAACCCTGGCCAGAATTCTGACATAAAAGAAGCTTATCTTAGATATTCTAAATAAATTCTTATTTTCTTTTGTTTAAAGTTGGTTTCTTTCAGGAAAAAAAGCCCATCAAACTCACATTTTTTTAGCCAAGAAAAAAAAGGATTGTCTCAAATACTTATTTTGCAAAAAAAAAAAAATCTGGCAAAAATGTTTTCAAAAAATAATAAATTCTGTTTAATTTTTCACTCATAATACAATTTCATTTCTTCATCAGCCATAATAAATTTATTTTTCAATCTTGATTATTTTTGTACCTCTGTATCATATATACATTTTCCTTCCAAAAAAATTTAAAGAAGCAAGAAATTCCAACAGCAACTTTCTCTGACAAAATCCTAGCAAAACCATCATTCACAGTTCTCTAGGTATTCTAAACATTTGGACAGTGTGCTCTCCAGTCTCTTGCCTGCTGTTTCACTGTATAACTGTCTGTCATTTCTCTAAATTATATTAATTCCACTTGTTAGTGCCACTGATTAAGTCAGTAATACTGCTCAGGAAAAAAAATTCAATTGTACAAAATTAGATTGACATTAGACTGAAAGACACACTTCAAACACACAAACATGTGTTGACAGTAATACAAAACATCATTGGGAGGATGGTCTAAGTACATATTATTTAAAGTAAAAAACTACCTAATCTCCTGTTTCAGCTCTCCACTAAGGCTTGAGAGAAAACAGGATTATCTCTTTATCCAAAGTAGAAATCTGCAACATTTTATAATTACGAGTATTATTTCTTATTGCAAGGGGACACAGTTCTTCAGTGCATCTGATATGTGCTGTCAAAAATTAGGAACTCAAATCCATTTTTATGTACTTACTGTACTGGTGCTTTGCACCTAGGAAAACACAGAGCCTTTAATCTAGATATGCCCACACCTATTTCTTAATTAGTGACTTTCACAAGCTAAACAAAAGCAAATCACAACAACCATACAGGTGGCCTAAAATTCAGAGTGAAGGTTACAGTCTAACAACGAAGACCATGGATAGGAACTGTAATTTTCAGTCAACAGAATTTTATTAAATTTGATATTTATCAACCACAAGAAGAACATTCGTGTAAGGATATAAAATATAGGAATGGTTAATACAATTCAACATAAAGACATAGGATAAAATATCTGTATGCACATTACCTTAGCATTCTCCAGCAGAACTTCATCTCTACCTAAGCCAGGTCCTATCACAACCGAGTGCAGCCGTGGTAACCACTTTTCCACCTCATGGATAGCATTGGGACTATCACTACAAGGAAGTGTGGGAAGAAATAAAAAAGAAAGAAAATTTAAAAGGCTTCATTTTAGTATTCTCAGAAACTGAGTCCAAGATGCAAGACAGAAAGAGCTATTTCTCATCTTGAGTGTCAAGCAATTTTATCCTCCTAACTACCAAGAATCTGTGACCCAGTAAATATAGAATGGTTGTCCAAATAGCTAAAATGAAAAAATTCTCTCTATTCATTCTTTGGGGGTACCACATAAAAATGAGGAGGTAACTGCAAGTGGCCACCGCAGCTGTTACAAAATATAAAAAAGGAAATCCAAGCAGGAAATCAACAATTTTTAGAGTCTGTCACAATTCCTTATTTAATGCTTCTTTGCAGAGGTTATACCTTAGAGAGAGATCCACCATCTCGCAGGTATATATTACAGTTTGCTGGAGATGATGCAATTGTTTATTACCCCACATGGCAGAATGATAAATCTACTCATATGCTTTTTTGTCAGTTGCTTCATAAGAATTTGTTCCAACTGAATTACAGCCAAATTGTCCCCTTTCCCCAAAAGGCAACAGAAGAAACAAGCTATTCAGTATGGGCATTATCTGCTTGTAATGCTTAAAATTTCTACAGCATTCTAGTTTTTGTCTACATTGGAAAATTGATGAGAAAATTCACTGCCAAATGCAGCTGCCACAATACAGCATTCAGTCACTGACCAGAACTGTTTATTTTGTTCTGATCAGTTTTGTTGTGTAAATAGGTCAGAATATTTTGAAAGCACTGCCCAGCATTTGCAGTTAATCCTTACTGACAGTAGGGAGGGAAAATTTAGCTCCCTTCCTCCCCATCTCTGACATTAGTGACAACAATAAATGAACATTTTAACTGAAGCACGGGGGAATAAAGCTCCCTGTAGGCTGAGCAAGGGGGTACTGCTTCACAGTATTGCCCAGATTACAGTAAGCTTGCAATATTCCAACAAAGCTGTATTATTACAGACTACAGCCACTGCATGGTTTTTATAACCAACAGCTGTCCTGATGGGACGCAGCACTTGGGAACAAGTGTTTAGGTTGTGTCTGGCAGAATCAGCAGATTCCACAATGATTTCTGCAAGAGCCAGGCAGGAGCCCAAAGCTTTTGCAGCTGCAGGGAGCGAGGCATCCCGCTGAAGGGCGCGGGGATGGGTGCCTGGCCGCAGCCCAGCCACCCCTCTGCTCACAAGAGCTGCCTCGGAGAGCCCCGAGGTGCCCTGGCTGACACCACAGAACAGCTCTGCCAAAACAAGGCTGGGTGGGAGCTACGACCTGCTGCAAGGGCAAGGGAGACAGGGAACCACACAGGACATGGCTGGCCCTGGAGCAGTCCCTGCTCCAGCAACCTCAACTTCCATTTGAATGCTGCAGCTCCCTCCCTCCTCTGCTCACGTGGAAACCGCAGCAGCTCGAGAACTGTTAGCTCACTTTTTATTTATCTCTGTACAATCACCTATCAGTGCATGATGTAGATAGAGGCTGGCAATAAAAAGGATTCAAGAAATAGCTAAAATATTATTTAAAAAATAAAAAAAGACAGGTCTTTAGATGTGGTAGGTTGAACATGTGAAAAACTGCCTGCAAATCAAACTCTAATAAAACATTATCATTTCTGAATGCAGACCACTTTTCTTTGTTCACATACTGAACTTATTATATCTTTGAAGAGCAATATATATCTCAATATATATATTTCTCAAATAAATATATACCATGTAGTTGTAAGATACTGCAACTTCTAGATATATAAGGATGTCTGGATTCAATATACCTTTGGATAGTAGAAGCCAAATACATTAAAAAAAGCTTCACTAAACATAAGCTAAGAAAAGAGCCATAGGTAGTATCATAAATGCTCTGTTCTTCTACAAATATCTTATGCAAATAATCTTACTATAAAAAAGTTTATCAATTTATTTCTATTCAGGATTGAAATAAGATAATTTTGTCTAAAACTCAATTGATAATGTACACTTTTCAAAACAAAGCCATCTCTTGGGAAATAAACAGTCCAATATTAAGCCACTCCTGCACACTTTGCCTCTGGTAATAATAAAAACCTTCCATGGAGCTTTTCATCTTCAAAGCACTTTACAAACATTATGTTCAACTCCTTTGCAATGTCACATCAAGAAGCAATCCAAGATGTGAAGGGTCAAGAGATTACAAATGGTGATAATGACTACTACATTGCAAAATCAGCTATAAATACATACTGTAAAGTAACTGATGGTTTTTGAATCTTCATAAAAACAGCAGAAGAATACTGTCTCCCAACAGCATCATGCCAGCTTCACTTCAAGACATGGATGTTCACAGTAACTGTGGCTATGCAGCTGCAGACACCGTACCAATATGCTGTATCTACAGCTGCTCTGAAGTGGAAGGGCTGTTGTGTTATCTCACACTTTATGTCCATACATGCACATCAAACCAGGAGCATTTTAAAGCTGATAGGGTGCAAATGATCAACAAGCAGCTTTCTTCAGGCAGGGGTAAACCTTGAATGTTCCTGACCATGGGATTTAGCACAAAGGCAGAAATTGCTCGAGGTCTTAACAGCTACAGTCTACACATGATGTTCAAATACACCCAGAAAAGCTCTCTGACTCTGAGATCAGATGGCCTCTGCACTCTCAGACTAAAAAACAGACAAAGCTCAAACGGCCTGTTGGGCACAGTTCCTGGACCATGGTAATTCCTCATCAGTGGAAAAAGTGTTTGGGAAGGGCTGATTGGCACGGGCCAAATCCTATTAAGGATCATTTGGGTCATTTGCCTATACAGATAGTTGTGCCTCGGTACTGAGGAATAAATATTTTTTGGCAGTATTTAGTTTATCAATAAAGAAAAAGTCAATTCATGTTCTTGTTTGCCTGTGGATCAAAACCAGACAAAAATGTCTTTGGAAAAAACTACTTTGGAGGCACCAACACAAAATACCATCTCAGATTCTCAGCTGTTCACGGTGTACTATGCTCACACGAAGAACATAGTTAACCTCCTTTGTCACTTCATATTGATTCCTCTGCCTGGTTACTAACCTGATCTCAAACTTCTGCTTTTAATTATCACCTCCACTGCCCAAGACATTGAAACAACAACTGAAATTAGCACTGTATTTACAAAAACCCAACACCTCTCTAGAAAGGTATGAGGTATGAAGACGATGTCCCCTTGATCAAAGGGGATGTGATCTTCAAGCTTTGACAGAAACAAATCAAGTAAGCAAGAATCACTATTGCCTTTAGCAGCGCAGAGCCATATGATATCCAACTTGATTTTTTTCCAAAAGAGATACCACAAATGCAATACCCCCACTCTAAAGCACAAAGCTAGTAATAATATAAAGAGGAGTAAGAAAATCTCTTAAAGCCAGGAGAAAACAGCATTTCAATTTCTGAGAAGAGGGTAAAAACCTTTGAGAGAGACTTCGATTAAATAAATATTTGGGATTTTCCAAAATAAAGCAAGTTTTTTTGGAAGGTGATAGGGCAAGTCTTTGGGAACTATTTTGGCTTTCCCCTAATATAGAAATACAAACTCTGCACCATGGATATAAACAATAGGAATAATTGGGAAACTGAATCCTAGCAGTAACACCAGTAAACATGGAGAGTGAACTACAGTACTATTGTGCAGATGTGCAAAAAAAATTCTAGTGACAAACCACATGAGGGAATAAATGGGGAATGAACAGATCTGAAACAGCTACTTCCAGCTAATCACTACATGTTATGTGACATGTTATCAGATGCCATTCTGATGAAAATCTAGATTATGAAAGCTCACTGTTGTTCAATCAAGCAACTAATCAACACCCCTTCGAATTCCTAAACGCTTCCTCAAAACCTTAGCTTGAAGGCAAAGCAACCAATAAACCTGACTGAACACATTAAAGAACTATCACAGGGCAAACACATAAATAACAACTGCAAGACAACAGAATAATTAATTAGAAAAACTGAAGGAGGTTCTGTAATTTGTGTTGTATCTGTGAAGCTGCATAGGTAAGAAAGAGGCTAAAGCTAATGCCAGCAATTGCTGAATCAACTTCACACATTGTCCATTAGTCAGATCTAAACAAGCAAGCAAGCAGACAGAGGGAATTATATGGAGGCACACGAGGGAAAGGACACCAGAGATGGGATTGGATCAGCTTTCCTTGGCTATTAGTGAGAGGTAAGGGGAGGTTGAGATGACTGATGATCTCTTGGGAGGGCAGACACAAAACCTTTATCATTTGCTTTCCCTGAAGCTGCTGGGTAAACAGGCCAACAGTATGGTGTTCAGTATCTTGCATGTTTATCTTTTTGTTCTTTTGTCTGATTCCAGAAAATATTGAGAAAAGTACTTTCCACAGCAAAATAGACAGGATTCTCCAAATTCAACATCATTGAGTATCTAAAATGGTGAGGACAAATTTTCTTTGTAAATAATAAGTGGCTTTAGATAACTTTTGCCACATTAACCTCATGAAATTCAATGAGTGCAAGGTGCTGCCCGTGGACTGGGCCAATTTGAGATATGAGTACAGACTGGGAGAAATCATCGGAGGCAGCCTTGAGGTGAAGAGCTAATAAAGAATGAACTAAGTTAAGCTTTTTGCTCTGCAGAACTCTTCCACTATATTTCACTATCACACAATAACAACTGGCCTAAAACACAGTTTTGTAGATCTTAATCTTCGGGAAAACTTGATGTAATAACCTTTCCAAAAACAAACAAAGAGAAACTCCTAACATAAAAACCAACCAAACAAAAAATCCCCAACAAACACCAAGGACGGTGGCTACTGCCCTAACATCCTCCCCAGTTCATAAGCATCTTCTAGAGCTGTTTGTAAGAGATATCTGGCAGGTACCATCTGCCTGAAAGTCTGCTCTAGGTTGGTCACTGCCCAGAGTGCAGGGGGACACTTGAAAGTAGGACCTGAAACACCACTCCTGTCCCCAACTCTCCAAAGAACCAAAATTTTGTTCTATGCTGCATTTTATTCAAAGACTGCCTTTTACCAAATGATTAAAAGCCACCAAGCAATAGCTTTAAATAACCATAGAAAGCTCTAAACACAGCAGCTTTCCCCATTCAGGATGAATGACAGTCTCTGTCATTGCTTTCTAGAGGAAGGAATGGAACAAGAGATAAGGTGCAGCCTTGTCAAATTTTACATGGAAACAAGAATATGTGAAGCAAAGTCAGCAAGTGTATAACCAAGAGCTACAGAAATGGTAGATAAGCATGAATGACAGCACAAACAGGAGGCAACAGGACTGCTGCTCTTCACACGGGCCTTAGGCAGAGCTGGCACCACCTTAGTAATCAGAGATGTGGTTTGGACATCAGAAATGCCAATCAGTGGGACCTCCTGCTAGAGAAGAACACGGGACAAAAGCAAGACTGCTGTCACCCGATTTCCTCACTGGAGAATACATTATTCAAATTCTGCTTGTTATCTGTACACACTTGGTATGACTGAAGCAACTCCAAAAGCATTAAAATGTACCACTGCACAAGTCTGTTTATGCAAACTCAAAGCCACACTAAGGGGGCAGTTTCATAGCAAACCTATAGACTTCTCTTCAAAGATGGGAAAAAGTTTCTCATCTAAAGATGAAAGAATTTCAGTTTTGTTTGTCCAAACACTGTGGGTTATTATAATTAATGTGAATGAAATGTTAGACCTGCTGACACTTGGAACCTGTCATGTAATACAACACATCAAAAGAGCCAAAGATGGGACACAATGTGTAGCTCTAGAACTGAAGTGGCTCCCTCAGAAAGCTAATTGTTACCAACTGGGGTAAACCTTGAATGAGGATTTTAGAGGAAAATGGGAAAATAAGATAGGGAGTAAAATTATCCTGGAAAGGATGGGTCAAATGAATGAAAAGCAAACCCAAACAATGCAAAAAAAAAAATGTTGAGCATATAATTAAACTAATTCTTTGTTCCAAGAGTGACTGTATTTGCCAACCTTTAAATCATCTTTCTCATAAATTAATGCTAATTTTACAGAAGACCAATGGCTTCAGGCAGCCTCTTTTAGTCCCATGAACAGAACTGGAAATAATAGCTTCTTCTAGAGAAGCTCATTGAGCCCATCATCAACTTGTGTGTCTCTCACCAAGCACCTCAGTCAGGTAGAGCAAATCACAGAGACAACATGCTGGCATGAAGCTGTCAGGATGCAATTAGAGAACAAAAAAGATATGTTTATTAAATTAGGATTAGCATATTAAAATGCCCTCCAAAACGTTTAGAAGACAATAGGGTCATTTTCACTTAACAGGCTGTTTAAATCTTTAAATTGTGTACAATCTGTAAACACTGGATAGACAATACATATTTTCCAGCTAGAATTTGGTTAAATAACAGGGAAGAAAATGAATGAAAAATAAAGACCTTAATGAGAGAGGGATTGAATTCTATTCAAATCAAGTCTTCATTTCCAGACTGAGTAAGTTAATTTAGACACCAGAAGCAAACCTGGTAGGCTTCTTCTGAATATTAGCAGCAGCAGGAGCAGCAACCCATTATCCAGGAGAACTAGGGGATGTCACAAGTTCATAGAAAGGGACTGCTCTTAATGCACAGATACCAGAGTCTTTACCTATACCTATTCTGCCTCCAAGGCAGTAAAAGTGTGAATGACCCTCTGAGGTAAACATTCAGAGAGAAATACCATGTTGACCATATCATCATTTTGGGCTTTTTTTTCATAATGACAACAAGAGAAAGGTTTTCAGTGTTTTCTCAGTGTTTTCCAGAGCTGCTACTTGGACACAGACTCTCACTTAGGTATCAGATGTTCTGCTTCATTAGGAACTGGGTGGTCACACACTATTGGAGCTAACAGCCTCTTTAACAGTGAACCCAAATGCACAAATGGGGTCACCTCTCTGAAGCAGAGCAGAGCCTCCTGCATCCCGTGAGAGAGCCCCAAAGGAGAAGAAGCTGTTGCCTGACTGTTTTCTGAGATTTCTCACACAGACATGACAACAGCACTGAAGGTTAACCTTATCTAGCCTTGTAAAGACACCACAGCTACTTATACAATCATTTTATGACCTGTATTTAGATATATACAAATACTTAAAACAGTTGTAGTCTGTTTTGATCTCAACAACTTCATCAGTGGGTATTATGACAACAGTCCCCAAAAGCATAATGATAACCAAATGTCTTGACCTCCTGTTTTCAGAGTTCATGGAAGTGGTCTTGACCTGTGAACTGAATTGATAGAATCTGTCTAATATTTTTCAAATGGACAGCAACCAACCAAACTTGGGACTTCAAAAGCCATAGAATGAAGATGACAATGTAATTTCCCTCAGAAAGGGACACATTTAAAATGTCCCTAGAAAAAATAATGCACTTTTTTTTCACATGTTAAAACCAGTAAATAAAGTGACAAGCTTTAGCCACATTGGTAGCCCTCACATTTAACCCTTAAGGCACAGATAATTGTTGAATTAACACCCAGAAGGCTAAAGTATTTCCAGTCAGCTGTGGACACATGAGAAGACAGGACAGGTCTCAGTCTAAATATCTGCTTTGCTTATTGCTATCTGAGGGGGGAAAAAAAAGGGAGGAGATCCTAAAACCTTCAAAAACAAACCCCAGGGATGCCTGCCTTCACTCAAACTCAAGAAAGATTGAACACTAAAGAAATTTGATCCCTGTTTCAAATCACAGCAGTATGGCAAGCATTCAGGAAGATAAAATCTGGAGTACATCTCTTTCTGATATATCAGAAAGCAGCAAGAACAGCAGCACGCCCTGGAGCTACTCTAAAAATCTTTGTCTACTTCTCCCATTTTGAGGAGGTGACAAAACCTCTGCTGGAATCACATGGGACCTCTGCAACAACAGGAAGGAAAGGGACAATAGTACAGGGTGAATACACCTCCCAGCTTTTATTCACTCTGCAAAGCACAGCAAAGAAGGAGCAGGTTTTTGCCAAGAAAGCTGGACACAGGGAACAGGTCTATAAGCAAGTTTTGGCCATGGCACTGCACGACAGAACAAGAAAAAGTTCATATATTTAAATTCTCTAAGTCAGCTCATACAAACTGACCTTTATCTCCCCCTAAATACTTATGAAAAAATCCCAATTTTTCTCATGTGATTCCTAGTCAGGATGATGTCTAAATAAGGCTTTAGAAGAAAGACCACAAAGTTTATGTCTTCTTTCATCTTCTCTGCAGGTTCTAATAGGGACCCAGCAGCCAAATCACTTTTGAGACATCTTTTTTATTGTTGGAGGAATCTCTTGTTTATTTCCTGACTTTCCCTGGTGACAACTCTGCACTTCTTCCAGAGAGTGAGCCAAAGCTGAGGTTAGTGCCAGCATTACAGCAAAGGAATGTTTAATAGCTATCTGTAGCTAACACAACTAAAAGGTATGAGCATCCTCCCACATTGCATCAATGCTTTTACATCTCCTCTCCACATAATACATTACAGGGAGTCAAAAATCCTAATATTATTCCTGGGCCTTCTATAAGATTTGGCACTGCTTCAGAATGCCCAAGTAACTTATCAGGGCCTCAACTAGCTATGATTCACTTTCGTGACTTTTTAAAATGGTCAAAACAGACAAGATTCAATAAAACTAGGTAAAATATGTTTGAGAAACCCCAATCTTCATTGAGTTTCATCATTAAAGGTAACTGGCCTCAACACACACTCCAACCTCAGGAGAATTTTCTTCCCAATTATTCTTATTTCAAACTCAAAAGAATAATCTTTTTCAAAATGCAATCCAAAACCTAAACTCTGCAATTAACTGTAAGACTTCTAGTAATTCTGACAATATTTCCCAGTCCACACAAACCCAGAGAAACAACCAGCTAAGAACAAGGTATTATTTCTAAATCCATGCCTTGTTCAAGGGTGGTTTTTTTGGTGGATAATGTAAAATGACATCACCTCTTTGGCACCACAAGAAATTAATGACCTCATTCCACTTGTCTGATAAAACCCTGGAGATCAAGGAGTATATCGACTGTTGACTTTACAAACTGTCTGATAACCAGCTTACAAGGGGGGTAACTCAGTAGTATCTGGCTCTTTTCTGACCTACAGAGAAGAAAATATCCTTACAATTATGAAAAGTCCCTGCAAGAGGGGAATACAGCACAATAGATTTATTCTCTCTTATTTTAATATACAACCAGCTGGGTTCATATAGCTCATTTAGCTCTGTGATCACTTGCCTACCAGGACAGGATAAGCTAATCCAACACAGGTATCCAAGAAGTCTATTTAACCTGATCTGAGCCAGGCCATTAACATGGTAAATATAAAAAGCTGCTGAAAACTCTTCACTAGAAATGCATGAAGGAAGCCTGCACACATCTACAGCAAAAATCCACACAGAGAACAACTGCAATAAAACTTAATAAAATGCAAAAGCTAAGTTTTATCTCACCTGTATTTGTGAAGCATTTACAGTAGGAGCACATTAGCTGACAAAAAGGGAAAATGCAGCACAAACCTGGAGCAGCAGTGACAAGACCAAGGCAAGCAGATGTCACCAAGAGTGGGTATATTCCACTACTCAAAAGACCCCAACTTCTGCGATAAGCATGTTTTGCTCCTCCACAGGAAAGCAAAAAGTTGGACATCAACAATACTGAACTGGTTAGCTGGTCAATTTTTGTATAATACCAGGTGTTGCTTTTTGATGAAGGTAATGGCAACTTGGTTGTTGTGGAAGGGGCCAGAATGCATTTGACAGAATCCCTGAATAAAAAGGAAAAGTTACCATTGATAATACTGACTATTCACAGCCCCTAGACACCCTGCTTTCATTATACTGCTCAGGTAGTGAGGACACAGAACCAGGTGCTGAAGCTTCATCTTTCCAGATTCCAGGCTCTCACATGCAGTTCTAGCTCTCACATTCACTTACAGGGAAGGAAGTCAAGAACCAAAAACCACAGAGCAAGTGGCACTATGGGTGTCCCCAGCACGGAGTGTTACACCAAAAGGATTCCTGGGATAGACTACATCTGAGGTCACATGGAATTGCCCTGGCAATACTGCAAGATGGATGTTCATTTTCATAGTCTCCTTCTGCAATCCTGCTCATTCATTCTCATGTAACATTCTCTGCATCCTTCAAGTGACAGACATTTGTCAAAGACCTGAAACGCTCCAGTCCAGCTTCTAACTCTCACATACCTTCACCAGTCATGCTGGCAAAGATCCACACCAGCAGCTCTAATGAGCCAGAAGAGCCCAAGCATTCAGAGGGGGCAAGAAAAG
The DNA here is from genome assembly GCA_013400215.1 of Cisticola juncidis. NCBI lineage: Eukaryota > Metazoa > Chordata > Aves > Passeriformes > Cisticolidae > Cisticola > Cisticola juncidis. The sequence continues at coordinate 750,514 of VXBR01002036.1, read as the reverse complement.
AGTATTTTCTTCCTTTGAGGTGATCCCCTGTGAGGTGAGGGCAGTAGAGAAAGCAGTGGCAGCTAAGATGATAAAATGTCAGACTCCCAGCAGTACAAAATGGCAGCTGAACCCTGGCAAAATGCCAAGCTGTTCAAATAGGGAGTTGAGTACACGGGCCATAATTATGATTAGCATAATAAGAGAGTGGTACAACAGCTACCTAGTTCCTCTGAAGGGTCATGGAGAAATCATAACAAAGCAAAGTTTTAAGGAGAGACACAAAAGAAAACAATGAGAAAGCTGCTCGTGGGTTTTACCCGGAGGTTCTTCCATGCGTGAAGTGCGGCCCGGGAGAAGCACAAAGACTGTTTAAGAGATCGGGCCCTGAACTGAGAGCAGCCGGCCATGCCTGCGGAGCTCAGACGGCTCCACAACATATTGAGGATCATACCAAAAGTGTGACACTCAAGACAAAGGACTTTACAAGAAAAATAGGCTGCTGGTGTAAATTTCAATAAAACTTCCTTTCAGTAGAGTCAATCAAGATTTTCTCCTTTCTCACCAGAAAAGACTGTTTTCTCTTTCCCTCTGTCCCCGCTTGAGAATGAAGCAGAAAAGATAAAAATACCAGAAAATTTAATAAATCAAATCTGAACACTCCGATATTTACATTTTTTTCATTTTGAATGTCATGTAAACAATATTTTCAGATCCACTGGATTATGCAATTACCCCAGCTGCCTGTGTGAAATTAATCAGAGTTTTAATAAAAGCATTAAATACTGAGTCACAGACTTAAAGATATATGGATATGAAAATCTGTAGATTGACTGTACTGTGTACATCTGAAGAACTCATAAAGCAGAAATTTAAAATCAAAAGTTCTCTTTGCAGGTAGAAAGATCACAATTCTCACTGAAATCTGAATTCCACAGAAGACACTGAGAATTTCTGTATAAAAAACCCCCACTCTTATTTAGCAGGCATGATCTGGTCCCTTCATGAAAAGAAAGTTTACTGTTAATCCTATTTTCATCTCCCTTTTTCTCTGCCTCTGTTTCTCCTATTAATGTTTTCCATTACCAGACCTCAAGAACCACTGCGTACACAAACAATGCTGTTCCCAAGGCAAGGTCAGCTCATTACCATACAAGATAACCATATGCTGTATTTCAAGTGGAACACATCCAAACACCCCAAGTTAAATGCTAATATTGTCATTAGGTTTCTCCATTGCAATTGCTATCATATGATATCAGACAGAACATCACTGAAGAGATGCTTTTTAGATTGAAGAGGCAGTCTTATTGGTAAACCGTCGTATTGGTAAAAACTCCACCCATCTCTCCCTTGCTTTCATCATTTTTATTCTTGTCTGAAATCCATAAAGTTATGGGTTTCTTCTTCCTTTGGGGAGTGAGGGGAAAAAGCTGCCAACAAAACACAACCTCATTTAACTGCCTTCCCTGTAAGCACCTCTGTCTCCAGCAACAGGAATGAAACCCACCCTCAGAAGGCAATAAACTTATGACTTCCAACCGCAGGCATCCCCATAAGGAAGATCACATTCTTGTTCTCAGACACCAAAATATTTCTACTGTCACAAATCCTTCCTGACAGCAATATCTGACGAACACGTTTTTAAATTATGCTTTTCCTACCCTAATCACAGCTTTGCAATGTACACCAATGGACTCTGACACACACTGGTGCGAGCTAAGCTCAGATGCACGTACCTAAGGCACACATCTTAATTCTCATTTGCAGTGCTCATTGCAAACCATCATAACACCTAATTGAAACAAATTTATCCTATGAAAGTTCATCAATCAGTAACACATTTCAGAATAAAAATTCAGAGAAGCACACACATACTGATTTTCCCAATTAGGAGGACAGTTACTTATTAAACTTTTCAATTTCTTGTTAATTAAACCCGGTATTTTATATAATTTTGGAACATCTATTTATTCCCAAGAACAGGTGTGTATCTTGAGCAACATACTCATAAAGAAAAAGGAGCATTAGAATCTCTCTTGCCTTGTAATCTGGCATAGGTGTCCACATACACAGTAGTGAGAGGAAAATTAGACACACCACTTTTAAATACTATTAGGGCTGAAGAAGCAAGAGAACAGACTCCATTTTTCTTTCAAATGCAGCCCATAAAATGCAGACTTGCAGTAATTTGTAGTTCTGGATCTTACTACAGTTCACTGGTAGATGCATTATAATCACAGAACACATCAGCAAGAAGCAGAAAGAAATGTCTGCTCTTTAAGAATTGTACTTTGACAGTCATGAAAAGAAATTCACAACTGATTGTCCCATATTAAATATTCAACTGCTTGTAATGAAAGGACAAAGCCTGGAGTTTTTGTGATCTCCAGCTCATCCATCCAGTAACTCAGCAAAAGTATTAACACAAACTAATCAATTATCAGACTGAAATATTAAAACTAAGAAGCCTGTCTAGCTCATTCAAACAAAACATAAGTCACTTACAGAACTGGATGAACAATCAGCTCTGGACTATATGATTTGATTACTGTTGCTGCATCTTTGGTACAAAACACATGGGATAAATCTGCACCCTAAAAAAGAAAATTTGCAAACAGTATTATCAAATTTATACTTAATAGTAACTTTATCATTCCAAAGGTTACTCAACTAATAATTCAACTGAATTCTTTCTTCTCAATAGTTTAAACAAATTTCATTATGTGTCTTCTATTCTTGCATAGACTTGTATGAGATGTTCTGTTCTTTTTGTATCTAACCTCCAATATAATTTTTTTTCTGTTTTTCACTAACAAGATGACTGAAAACACAAATTTCAAATTTTTATTCACTTGAGAAACATTTCTCATCTGTAGATGAGCAAAGACTACAATGTCTCATGTGCAAAAGAACACAGATGAACATGAGAAAACCTACAGAAGAGAGCCATAATACTACTGTAACTTACTTGTAAAGTATAGCTATGGCATCCCATGAATACATTTCCAGTCCTATCGTTTTTACTCAATGGGCCAAATTCATACACGAAAAAGGCTGGCACAATTTCAGCAACACATCCTATGTTAAATAAACATCGAAGCTTCTGCTACCAACTCAAAAAGTAAGAATACACATAAAATTATGCAAGCAGTGACCAGACCAGTGATCTTGTATTGGTCATGCATATTGAAATTTCCTAGTGTTAAGGAAGTGTCTTCTCTGCTTTGCCACTATGCGTTTAACATTTCAAGCTGCTCTGACTGTTTATGTGCAGATGTAACAGTCTGGAATCAAGCGACTTCAGTAAGGAACATCCTAGTATTGCCACTGGATTTGCACATGGTGGCCAGAAAGCTGAGTAGCCTTGGGATCTTGTAACAATGGTTAAACAACATAATTTCAGTTTTACATCTTGGAAAGGTTGCATCCTGAGGAAAGAGGCGGTTGGAAATATTTGAGATGGTTACCTACATATTGATAGAAATCTTCAAAAAGAAAAACATACACAATGAAGTGAAAGTACTGAGACACTATATAGAGCATGCTGAAAATTAGGTGTATTACATAAGCATGACTTGTTTACATCTGAACAATCACCCTATATTTATGTAGTCTGTTTAGCCATTTAATGTCAATAAAAAAGGAAGTTCATGCTTCTAGGAAAAACCAAAAAAGCTTAGAAAATATTTCTGCTGAAGATCAGAATGAAAATAAAATGTGCTATTAGAAATTACTCTGAATTCCACCCACAATTTTTAAACCTACAGCATGTAAGAATTTTACTAGGCTAAGGTTTTAAGTTTTGAAAGAAAGTTATTTCATTCAACACAGGTATCAGGTCCAGAAAAAATTTCTGAAGAACTCCCTATAGTGCAAAAACATAACTTTAAACAATAATCTAAGGTTATTTTATTGCTCACTTTTGAAGAAAATATTTCATCAAGTCTTGAAATTACCTATCCAAGTCCCTGAAATTGTCAAATTCTGGACATATTTCTAACTTCACCTTACACAGAGAAAGGAAACACAGTGAATGAAACAGAGTAAATGACACATTTACAAAGTATTTCTATAAATTCTGAGCTAAGGATTTCCTTTGCTCAAAAGAAGACCCTCTAGAGCTCAAAGTTTACGTGCACTACAAAATGAATGCTATTTTAAAAATGACACTTAGGCAACTGAAATGATAAAGAGTTGATTTTCAACTTGTATAGAAGAACACATACCACTTTGAGAGCTGTAATTGCAGCAAAATACGGTGCTCCAGTGTATCTAAAATGAAAGAAAATTTAGGTTAGGAAACACAGTAATGAGATTAGATAAGGATCTTTTGTAGAAGTATTTACAAAGATCATGCCATAAATGAGCAAAATTTGCTCAAGTAACAGAGGCAAAACTTTAGAGACAAACAAAACAAGAGCCAAAAACTGTTTGCAAGCTAAATGTGGGATCTGTGACCTGGATCAGTCCCATCTGGCTTTAGATGCTTAACTAAAGTGCCTGAACTGTGATTCCAGTTGCCCTAAATTCTCTTTATAAAGACTGAAGAGAGAGATATGAACACAATCACCCTGCAAAGGTGCTTACTTCAGCCAAGAGGTAAGTACCTACGACCATGAGCTTCTAACTCCTGGCTATTTGACCCAGCTACAAGACAGCTCCTTTTTGCTCTTTATGGGATGTTTTTATTAATTGTCCAACAGTAGATCTTTCTTACAGGAGAAAAATGTCATCTCTCTTTCAAAAGGGGAAGATGAAAAACACAAAGGTGTAGTGGCTTGTTCGAAGTCTTGTGGCCAATATTGTTTCTAGGTCAGTACAGCATTTAACTGATTTATGCAGTACAGTTTTCCCCCCTCAAACACGGTATTTCCATTACTCCAGTACACTCCAGTACATAAAACAAGTTATTGACAGAATCTAGTAAACACTAATATTTATCAAAATAAAAAGCCCTCAAGAAAACAGCATAAGAAAATACAGAGACACCATTCCTAAGAAAGCAAAAAAAATCAGATATGCCACTGTCATACTCTACTCATTCTAAAATCTCATCATGCAATGGGAGAAGACTAACACTGAAAGAAGAGAGTCTGGTGGTCATAAAACACCGAGAAGGTAGACACAAACAGCATTTTAAGTTCTCATAACATTCAGTATCAAAATTTTGCAACATATCTGCAAGGCACCATGTTCTTTCCTTAGTATACATGGTCATGATGGTTTAAGTGGTTTAAGTGTAAGGTGATTGAATGGCTTCTACAAGTAGTTATGACATCCTGAAGCTTTATCAGAAGCAAAAATCAAATTTCTATTTAACTTACTCTCGGCATCCTCCAACAATGCCTATACGACCATCTTGACCTTTATGCTTTTTCCCCGTTAGAGGAGGGATAACATTGCGCACCAGCTGAAAAATATTCTCCATATCCTTCAGAGTGTGTGTTCTGTGCAGTGAAAAAGATCTCTCTATAACTGAAAAGAAGAAAGTAAGTGTTACTTTAAAGAATGTTCTTCCTTAAACTACTGCCAAGCATTTCTTTTAAGCAGTCATGTACACTAATAAAAACACACAAAGATACACAAAGTGACATGCCTCCAAAATCCAAATGCTTTGTCACTTGAAGGCCTTTAGAACAGTGAGTAACTAGGGAAGGTGATGATTATAAAAATGCATTCAGATCTGATGAAGAGAATATTTTCACTGACTGTTCACAGTCCTAATTTAGGGCTCAGGCATAGAAAGAAACAACAACCCAGAATACGAACATTTTGTAACTAGAAATACCTGCTCAGTTCAGCCTGAAATCAGTTCCATAATTAAGCTCAACTGAAATAGGAACACTTAGGAAGTACTAAACACATCCAGAGACAGTGCAAGCACAAAGCAACTGAAATCAAATTTTAAATATACACCCTACCTTATATTTCGCTTCCCCTTAAAGACTTCCACCTCTTAGCAGAATCAGGGCCTATCTCACTGCTTTTTTATTTTAGTAGGTGGTTACAAACCATAGTGAAAGTCTTTCTGCAAAACTATAATCCAACACACTAGATGCAAACATCACAAATATCACACAAAGATCATTCTTAGCTATAACACACCTCCAGATCTCTGATGCAAAGCTACATGTCAAGCCACATACTAAACCACTGCACACTCAGTAGCTATGTATCAAATTACTATTTCAGAAGGCTATAAAAATTTAGAAGAAAAACTTATTTCAGCAATTACAGCTAGAAAGAATTAAGACATTTACCTAAGATTGGGAAAATGTGAAGATCACTACCTTCCACCAACGTGTTTACTACAAACTGCAGCAAATATACCAAAAGAGCAAGTTCTTAAAAGCTCCTCATAACCTGTAAAATTCTGCTCAGAAGAGCGGCTTATTTGAATGCTGATATCAGTGTTCTAAACCACAGCTATGCTTATTTTCTTTTTTACAGATCTTGTAAAAAGCTTTCCAGGAACTGTTATACATGTATAACATAATTATGTAGAAAGTAACTCTCATGATACTCATTATTTTCAGCTGTATAAAACTCAGTAATCCTATCCCCTAATTCTTAAATATAGAGGAGAGAAAAGAAGGGGAAAAAAGAAAACTGTTTCAGAAATACTGGACATAATAAGAGGAAAAAATGCAACAAATAAGAAAATTGCAAATCTGTGTGCTATCAGCAAAATGCATCTTTTTCTCTGTCTTCCACAGAATCTAAACCTAAACCAGGCATGCTAATCTTCAGTAATAGTATGCTTTAGTCTTCAATAATGATAAATACTCTTGGCTGATCTTTTGGCTTTTGAATACAGGTATTCCACTCNAGAGAAAGGAATGAAAAGTAAAGAAAAAGCCCCACAGCCTGTTTTGGATTATGGTCAAAATAGCATTGCAGTGACCTAGAGGAGAACAAAATGCTCATCTCCTCTGAAAATAGGGCAGATTATTTTCTTTAAATCACACTTCATACATTTGCTGGTTTTCAACCACACAAGAATATTACATAGCTTGTAACCCTGAAAGTGCAGTGTTGTTAAGAAGGCCTGTTTATTTACTGCTGGTTTTTGTTCATGTGTGACTATAAAGTGACTACAAAGTGACTACATAACAAATGGAGAAAAAACAGAATTATGCAAAAAGCCATCTTAATACAGCCCTAGTCTACCTACAGAATCACTACAGCATATTCAGCTCTTAACAAATGAAATCTTAATTCCTTAAAAGATGTGTTGCCTGAAGCATTATGTTCACATTTTAGCATAAACACTTTTTTACACCTTTGCCAATTAAAAGATTAGAATCTCATATTGCTCTTGCCACAGTTAAATAAATAAAATGAATTTTTTTGCATAGTGCAATATGCCTGTACACCTATATGATGAAATCCAGCGAGAAAAACTAAACCTCAGTTTCAGGTGGTTAAACATAATTAAGCTTTTCAGCAAAAAAACTTCCAGAAGTAATGGTTAGGCCTTATAGGTCTAGAACCTCAAATTATTTCCTGTGGGATTTTCTAAAGCACACCAGTTTTCCTTTATTTTAAAAGTGAAAACAACATTTGAAACACTGTATCCATTCACATCCTATGAAAATGTGCTGCCACCAGGAAATCCTACACACCAACTATCCACTCAAGAAATACAACCAGATCTGCCAGCCTAAACCCTCAGCAAGTCTAAGCACCCAGTCTGCCAGGCATTTAACAGGGAACCAGTAACTAAGGCACCACTGAAGCAGCCTCTCAGGACACAGAGCACGCCAGATTTTTATTCAACACTGATGCTGGGTGGTTTCTTCTTCTTTTTTTGTCTCCTTTCAAACTGCGCTTTTTTTCTTCCAAGCAGTGTGAACTTCAGAATTAGAACAGAATAAAATCTGTTTCATTTCCACATGGCAGGCTACAATCACTAAGCCCCAATTTGACTCCAGCTCCAGCACTTATGGAGTATCCCTGATTTCCTCCTGCCCATGCAGTCTACCTCCATGTACTAAGAGGCCATGATAAAGATAAATGCCATAGGCACACAGATCCCAAGAAGTTTGTTAATGATTGCTACTATCAGCTTCTGGCCCATCCATGAGGTACAGAAGGAAGAATTTGTGCATAAATACCGGTTCTTAAGATACTGCTTTGCCTTTTTCTTTAAAGTAAAAATTCAGATGCTCATAGAATTTATAAAGATCTGGTGTAGAAAAAAAAATAAGCAAATATTTTCATCTGCTATTAGACCTACTTACAATAATACAATGTTTAATGGATAAGATTCCGAATTCTGCTGTAAAGAAATTTATTTTAAAGCAGCTAGATCTTAAGATCTGACTTACTTCACTGTAGGGAAAACTCCATTCTTTTCCCAGCCCTGAAAAAACACATGCACAGCTTTAACTTCATATACTGAGCTATGCTCAATAACTTCAAACAGAACAGCAGCAAAATTTCTGCTAGAAAGTAAATACTGTTTCCAGACTGCTTTCAGCAACTCTCCTACTTGTCTTTTAGTGTAAAACTTCTAACTTCACTGTACAGAGAAATGAATGTAGAAAGAAGTTCCCATGGTTAACAGGGTTCAAAAGGTATGATTTTGCTCATCAAAATTTGTTATAACTAATGTACCCATATTAAATAATCAGTACCATGGTATGAATAGTGATTTCATTTCATTTGACATCAGACAAACACCTTCACCACAGTATTAAATAATTCCAATTAGCTTTTATTTTCAAAAGCTGCTTACTACCAGTGCTTTCACACAGAAGTTTTAAAAAGTACCCTATCTTTTATTTATGCCGTAGAAGGAAGTACCTATCGGTGGAGAAAGGGTTGCTGCCATAGCATTATAATTAAAGTTATCCGCGTATGAACGATGGTTCGCTCTCCGAGGAGGACTCGCTGGTATGGACTGTGACCTTTGTGTTACTGTAGAAGAAATTCCAGCCAACATCTGTCCCAACATCTGTAACATCTGGAGTTCTCGAGCATGCTCAGCTTCCCGACGCTTGTCCTCAATTTTGAGCCTCTGCTCTTCGAATCTGTAAAATTTCTCATCTGTATCCATGCTCTGCTGCAGGAATTTTTCCATCATTTTATCCAATGTCAAATTTGTATGGCGTTTTTTTGATCTTTTGGGCTGACTGAGAGGTGGGGTAATAGTTGGAGCATTGACTTCTTTAAAGCCTAAAGCAAGGAAAGAATCAATTATTTTTCTGATGGAAAACAATTTTCTAAGAGGAAAGCAGCAAAAAACTCCCTACAAGATGTGATCTAACATCTCACAAAGCATTAGGATACACTTTCTCAATGTCAGCTGTACTTATCTGAGATATTTTGCTTACAGAGTACTAAAGCAAACCCACAAACTTCTACCAAGTTGTAAGAGTAACAGAAAAATCACAGAGGTATTTTTTAATTGTTGTAGTACTAAACTTCAACAATAGGAGTCTTTTTCATCTTCTAAAAAGGTTTAAGTGAAGGTTATTAAATAGTATAGCCTCATTCTGTATTGCATGTAATTACATTAATCTAAATTGAGTTTTAGTCTGTTGGCATTCTAGATTTGCATTTCAAAAGAACATTAGTGTAAACAACTCTTTGATGGGGTTTAAATGTAAAAAAAGGTTGCTTAAACGTCAACCAATTGGCTGATTCCAACTTCTGAAGACAGGTTCATGTTTGTATTAAAAACCCTGCATTAATCTAGATTGAAAACAAACAAGCAACGTTTCCCCCGCACCTCCACAATACAAACGTGGAGGGTAAAGAATGTGCAGGAAAGGACAGGCTTTGTCAAAGTGTTGTTTCTGTCCACAAGCCCGGTAAAGTTAGAAGCAGTGTTTCTGAAACAACCCGTGCAATTTATTATGTAAAAGCTCTCCCCCAGCTTTCTGGCCCATCTGCAACAATAAGCAGATTTTTCAGGTATTATCGTCATCATCGTTTTAATACCGATTAGTAAAACTGCACACACTCTGCAGGGAACGGGAAAATCCTCCAGCGGGAAGGATGCTTGTTTTCTTGTACAATGAAAATGGTACCTGACACTTTGTCTAGATAATCTCTGCGCTAGTTTTCCACGGGTTTCCCATTGATAAACGCCGATAAAAACTGACTAGGGTCCCTGTCCGCAGCATCTCCCCCTCCCCGGTATGCAGCATTTCCAGCACCCGCAGCAGCCCGCTCCCCTTCCGGGCTCCCCAGCTCACGGGGACGCGCAAGGTGCAAGAGCGGGGGGAGGCACGGGCGAGTTTCGAAGCACGAAGGACGGGGCAGAAGGCAGTAGGACAAGGCAAAAGCCACTTAGAAGCGCGCTGGCTGCGGAGAAGCGCCGGCAGTCGGGCTGCGAGAGCCCGCGGGATGAGGGGAAGACACCCGGCGCGGGGAGCCCGCCGGCTACTCACCGTCACCGGGCGGCACGGGGATGGCGAAGGACGGGCACTCCACCTTGATGGGGTGGTCGGCGTAGGAAGAGCACTCGCCGGAGTCCTCGGTGAAGTTGTCGCGGGGGGACTCCGGCCCGGCGTCCTCGTCCAGTTCGGCGTCCAGCTCGCGGCTGTTGTGCAGCGTGCCCGGCGTGGGCGGCGCGGCCAGCGGCCCCGCGGGCGGCTGGGCGCCGTC
>VXBR01002036.1:703603-738361 GCA_013400215.1 Cisticola juncidis | reverse complement strand
GAAGGTGGTGGGTGTTAGGGCCCGGCTCGGCCGGGAGCGGAGAGCTTGGAGCGCCTGGCCCGGCCGTCACGGCGCTTTGGGGCTGTCTTCCCGGCCCTTTCACTGGCAGCTCTTATAACCTCCCAGGAATTTAGAACCCTGCCGGCGTTTCACGCTCTTGCCATCCCTCACCTCGCCAGGTGTTTCTGAGAAAACTCCTCATTCGCAAGTGTGGTTTGCTTTTAAGATGCTGTTTCTTGCTCAGGTCCATTATTTTCTCCTATACGCAGCACTTGCCCTGTACTCCTCTGGTGAATCCACACACCTCAAGTACTGCGTCCAGTTCTGGGCTCCACAATCCACAAAGGACACTTGAGGTGCTGGAGCAAACCCACAGACAGGAAACAAAGCTGGTCTGGAACACGTCCTGTGAGGAGCAGGTAGGAAGCTGGCATTGTTTAACCTGGAGAAAAGGAGGCTCAGGAGAGACCTTACACTTTACAACTATCTGAAAGGAGGTTGTAGCCAGGTCAGCCTCTTCTCCCAGGTGACCAGTGACAGGACCAGAGGACACAGTCTTACACTGGGCCAGGGAAGGTGTAGGTTGTACTTCAGGAGGAATTTCATCACAGAAGGAGTGATTAGACTTTGGAATGGGCTGCCCAGGGAGGGGGTGGAATCACCATCCCTGGAGGTGGCTGAGGAAAGACCAGGTATGGCCCTTACTGCTGTAGTCTAGCTGACATGTGTGATCCTGTGATTTTATAGCAACATTCCATTATTATTTTCTTTAAAACACAACAGAGCTGGTGAAACTACCATCAGATGTTCACCTCTGGTCCTATGGCACCTGCTTAATCTACACAATGAATCAAAGTGCAGCTTTACCCTGGGACATGTAACAAGATTATATGCATGAGAAATCTGAAACATTTTTTTAAACCTCAGAACAGCTGTAATTTCTGCTCCAGACTCCTGGGTATTTCAAGAAAGAGTGTTGTTATTAACTCATAAAAGCTTGTAGCCTAACTGGCAGTAAAATATCAATGTTTCAATTAGTATTTTGAAGGGGTGAAGACAGACAATATTTTCCTTTACTGCCCTGTGTTATATATAAGCTGTGGTCAAACAGACCTGCTGATGTTACCTGGACCAAACCCAAGGTATTTATGTCTTTCAGCTTCAGAAGCACTGCTTAAAACAACCATGCTGTCTGCAAAGTACAAGACAGACACACTTTAGTGACCCAGGTTGATCAGTAACCCATGGTCCAGAGCAGGACCTTGGATACCTGATGAATGCACTGTCAAGTATTAACTTGTTTGTTGAAAAATTGCTCTTCTACAGGTCCTGGTATCTGGTATGATTTTAAAGCAAATACCAAGTCAGTGCAATTTTCCCTCTATTCAGCCAGCACAAGTAATGCTTTTTACCCTCTGATTATCTGAGTGGCAGTCCAAAAGACAGATCAAACAGACAATCACGTTTAGTTTGCATGTGAATTTTAACCAAGAAAAAAAAAGTTGAACACTGTATTTCATACACTCATGTTTTGATTCCAACTAGAAGGATAATGAATATGTAGATTCTCATAACTCCAGCACTGATTTAATGTCTGGAAGAGAGGGGGGAAGAATAATATGGATGTTTGTTTTATGCTATCAGCTCTCTCCACCAAAAGCATATCTTGTACCCAACAAAGGAGAGGAAGAAAGATACAATTGTAATGTTTTCTGCTGAGTTCTCGGGTTTCCTTTGTAGCAGAGATGGAAGGGAATTCTTCTGATGCTGCAGGCTCCTCAGAAGTTGTTTGTGGAGGACCACTTCTCAACTTGTGTGTAGAAGAAAACCTAAGGGTATTTGTGGGCTTCCCTTATGCTACAGTTCTTCAGCTTGTTATGCACAATTTGGTTGTGCACGAAAACTTTGTGTAACTACAGGAGAGTAAAACCTTTGAGCGAAGCACGTTGCCACCCCTCTGACATTCTCCTGCCTTGCATCTAACTCAGGATACCTTCTTCTGCTATAATACTGGCTGCCATCTCCATACCTTGTACAGTATAAATCCGTAACTTCTGGTGCCATCTCTGAGTGCAGCAACAGCAGTACTACTTGCCCAGCAGATGAGGCAGGGACAAAGGGCCTTTAAGAGAACTACAGAAGGTAGGAGATATATGAGCCAGAGGTTCACACTGCCACCAAAGAGGTAGGGAAAAAGCAGCTGCAAGAGGCATTTACTTCTCAGGTATATACTGTGTTTGTCCATTTTTTTTTTTAATTGAGCTTTCTGTTCTGACAGTCCTGTCACTTTCTCTGCTTGTCTCTCTTATATGAAAGGAGGAATGACCCCGCAGAGTTCCATTTCCTTATTTGTCAAAATTACTCTGGCTTCATTGCCTGTTGCTCTGTTGCTGGCTCTTACCTCTTCCTCAGAGTCTTGTCCCTCCTTCCCCAGCTCTTGATCTCAACCATGACTTCCAGCTTTTTAACCCTTCCCTAGCTGCACTGTCATGGCAGCATACCCTCCTCACTGGTGGATTAACTACCGTAACCTGTACCTCCCCTGCTACACAGGAAAAGAGGCAGCAGTAGTCAGCCTGAGAATGTCCTACTGCTGCCAAGATAGCCAAGAGCTTGGAGGTTTGACTTTGTAGTAGATGGCAGCAGTCACTGATAGCTGGTGCTAGCTGGGAACAGTATGGTGAGGGATGGACTGTAAGCTAGATGTCCCCCAAAATAGTGACCATTCAGGACCATCTTTTCTTCTGCAGATTCCTGATGAATCTCTCTTCACACCATCTTGGCTCTTTGCTTCTGATCACTTTTCTGATCACTCAGCGCTCCAGTCCTTTCCATCCATTTGGTCCCTGTTGCAGGTAGCCCTGCCTACCAAAGCCATTCCAAGGTGACTGTGGGCAGCAGGTGGCAATAGCAGAGGTTGCAACAGATTGCATTCTCTCCACTCAAATAATTGACAGATTGTACTGGAATCACCATTTAATATCATAAATATTACAAACATATCCCTGTCAACATATTCATATTAATGATTGCAGTAGGAGGTTTAAGCATACATGTGGAGAAAGGTAATGGAAGAACTCAGAAGTAATAAGTAGCTCTAATTGAAACTGTCCCTAAAATGCAACCAAGAATTTCTTTGATTCCCATTTGTTGAAATGGGAATCTGGAAGCACCTTTCGTTATGAGAAAGATAAAGAGAGTTTAAATTTCATTTGAATGATTACCTAGCTAAATTGCAGCTGTTAGAATTGATAGTGGTAATAAAGAAGGCAAAAATGGTATAGATGCTGGTATAAAAAGAGGGCCAGTCCTGCTGGTGTTATTAGTAGTGCTATTTACTGTCATTAAATTGAGTAGAATTAGCATGTTTTACACCACTAATATGTTTCTCTTAGTACAGGACAAAATGTCCTATATGTTGTAAATTTTAGTTTATTAGTTTGATGTCTCTCTAGGCCACAAAGAAACTAGGAACACCTGAAGCTAGAGCAATTATTCCTGTCACGTCACTTCATGTATTTTTATATTCAGGAGAAAGGATAGAAGCAAGCAATTGACAAGAAGCTGTTACGAGAACACATTGACATGGCTTTGGTTTCCCTATAGAGTTTACTAAACAGGAATGTTGTATGGGCTGAAAAAGGAAAAGAAAACTGTATATGGAAGGAAACATACCCACACCTGATCAAATACTGTGTTAAAAGTTCGTCCCTACAGCTTCTGTGATTCTTCATATTCTTACAGGGGCAGTACAGATATTATCACTCCTAGACATAGTCTAATAGTATTTGTGAAGGCTTGTGCTTCACTAGGTAATTTTTGTTTTACCCAAAGTGAACACTCTTTTTTCTGAGTGTTAATGGTGAAAAAAACAACAATGAAGGAAACAATAAAGAGGATGTTTCTGGTTTGTACTCTCCTTGGAGCAGGCAATAAGAATGATCTAGGTAATGCAGTAGAAGTGATGAGGGTTTTTTGGGCTCATCCAAATTCTTCAAACAAGTTCCTGATATCTACTGCAAAGAATTATGTAAAACCTCTTAAGCAAAAACCAAAATGTTAAAACAAGTTACCTTTTTTCCAATAGGGAATAAAGAGACTCTCAGTTGATACTGGGGAGTTTTTTTAAAAATTGCTTTATCCTGTTCTTTGGTGGCAGAAAGCAACAACTGCCAAATCCATTACCTTACATATTTAGAACACTGCTATTATTATGAAATACACAATTTATATAACTTTTTTACTGTTCAGTAATGTCATTTAGATGTGATTTATTTTAGTTTTGTTGTGGCTGAGCCTGAAGGCTTTGCATGAGTATCGTCTTACCCATTGTACATATACAAATGTCAGCCCTTTGCTCAAAACTCAGTTTTATTGCATTTAAGAGAGACATGAATACTCAGAATGATGGACAGATTTCTAAAAAATAAATTGGTTTTACCTTAAGTGATACAGCTCAGTTTGGTCTTGTAAAATCATAGTGCATATTGAACATGACTGCTGGAGGAAGGCTACATGCTGTATTCACAAAGGGATTTGAACACTGCAAAGTTCCTCTTTCAGGGACCTTGCTTCCTTTTTTCTCCCCGTAATGTGTTGCTAGTTATCTCATAGATCCAGCATATGAACTTTAGCAATTGTGTCCCCAGGTTTCTCTGAAGTCTCTGTAGCTGCTTCCCCTGCAGCCCCTAAGGCTTGCATTTGTAGTCAGGCTCAGATTGCTGTAATGCCACGGGTGATGTCTGCCTCCAGTTGCCTCTGGAGTTGTGCATAATCTTGTTGCACACAGGAAAAAGCTGTAGTTCTCTTTCCTCCCTGTGAGAGCCATTCCTATTACATATGCCTGAGCTCTCATATATAGAAAATGTATTCTAGTCCTTAATATGTCTGCATTTCAATTTACAAGTATTAGAATTAAACACACGTACCCTGGTTTTGGTTAGTAAATCAAACTAAACTAAACTAAATCTTCCACTTCAAAGTCAGCATATATGCAGGTATGACTGCCACAGCTGTATAAGTGTATGGGCAGCAACAATTCATTTTCTTCACGCCAAGGCCAGCTCTGCAAGTTCTACCGGGATAATTAATCCCGCTGTGGGAGGAGAAGGTCATGTAAAAATAAAAGCTAAGATAGGGTAACAGGGTGGATATAACTATGTTGTTAGAAAGCTGACACATGCAAATGATGATTTTCCTTGCTGTATGGCACTAGCTATCCCAGTATAAAACACCTTTATACAAATACAGCTATAGATTTGACATGCCAGAAGTTTAGATAGCAGGGAAATTACATTACTTTAGTTCTGTAATTATTATCACAATAATTAAATATAATTAATAATTATATACAATATAATACATTTTAATATATATATAATAATTAAAATAGGGCCTATTTTATTTGGGACAAGCCCCAATTAACATATGACAATAAAAAATTATTTCATTTGGCAAATGCTTTTCCACAAAGAAGCTCATCCTTTCATGTAAAGTAAACTTTTCAATCCCCCTCACTTCTATTTTCTATTCTTTGTTACTCTTAACATCCTTCCAAAAGTGCACACCATGTCAATGAATCCAGTTCTCCTACTAGCACATTTTACTGAAGAGTAATGAATGAAGGCTCAGTAAAGATCAGAAGCGGGGAGGATTTCGTGTGAGGGTGGGGAAAGGAGAGCCTTGATGGGTGGCTCTCCAGGACTAGGTCTGCCAAATATCATGTGTCAGGAAAGAGGATGCATGGCCAGGGAGGAGGGGAGGCAGGTAGCCCTTCTGCCCTGAGTTCCTGCTGTCACCTGTAGGGTCACATTAAGAGTTCAGACAGCCCATGCCAGGGTCACCATTCCACCAACCCACCCCTCCTGCACTCTCCCACTGTCTTCAGTATCTTCCATCAAACCCAAGTCTCACTGACAGATTAGACTAGGACTAAACTCTCGGTGAGTATCCAGTTAGGGGAATGTCTCACTGCCCTGAGGACATCCTGCTGGTACTCCCCAGCTCCAGGCCTTTCCCTCCATGCCTGTCCAGTCTCAGCCCCTTCCCTTGCCAGCCGTACTGTGGCTCAGCACCCGCTGTCAGCTGGGCCCAGCCTTCCCATGCCATGCACTGAGGCTGCCCTCAGTGACCTGCTCCCCTCTTCCCTGTGCAGGAAGCAGCTCCTGCTGCTGGCACTCAGGCAGACACAGCCTGCACTTCCTCAAAACCCACCCAGGCAGGATTCTGATGGATGCAAGGAGATGTGTCTGGTGAAACTCAGACACTTTGGCAAGGAATAACCATGCCAAGCCCTGGTACTGTGGTGGGGGAAGCCGTGACAGAATGATAACTGGGTGTCTTTGGTGGCCAAACCTCAGCAGGAGATGCAGAGCTCCAGTGAGGGTGCAATATCATTGTGCATCATTTTCAGCCTGCAGTGTTGGCTGATCTCCTATCCCACTAACCCACTTTAACACCATGCAGGGAGAGGGGTACCCTCTCTTCAGCTGCCCCCACTCTGCAAATAAGAATTCCAGGACATTGCTCTTACCTTCTCCGTTCTTTAGTGGTACATCCCACTCCCTCAGGCTAGCACCCCTAACATTGCATCCCTACTCTCCCCGTTCTTTTCTCTTGAATACTTCCTTGTCCCACTGCAGAGCTTTGATCCCTGCTGTGTGATTTCTTTTGTAAAGTGGATGCCAGCAATGTGCTGAATGTGAGGGAAAGGCACCACAGCTGAACACTGAGCCTCCCATGCTTTGACCAGATTGCTGAGCATTCCCAAACAATACTGCACGTGTCACAGGGGAGCAGTTTCTGCAACTGGTAACAACTGGGGACCAACTCTGTAAGATGCCTTCAGTCCAGTTGTGAGCTGGTGAGATACCTGCTGTAAAAAAGCTTTTTAAGACACTGCCTCTAAAGGCATTCTATAGAAACCCATTCTATAGAAACCAGATTATTGCTGAACTTAGTTGATCCATTCATAGGGAATAATAAAATATACATTTTGCTCAGTAAAAACTCCATCTGGTCTTTGAGATACATTGGCATGGCAAACATCCACCTTCCATTGCTGTCACTTGCAGTCCCCATCCAGGCACTTATCAGCTCATCTGTCACAAGAAGCAGAAAGATTCCCCTTGCACAGGCAAAAAGTCATCTCCCTGAGGCATCTACTAACTGGTCCTGCCTCTATTCTAGTAACTGGAGTGGCACATTTTTAGGCTGTAACAGCCCCAAAAGAATTTATCAGACCACCCCTTCTGCTCAGGCATTCAGAACTGTCTCTGTACAAGGAAACTGTGTAATGGCAAGGAAAAGCATTGGGAGTTGAAAATTAATCACTCTTGTTTTTTTCTGTAAGAGCTCTGCTTTAGAGCAGACAGGAGTTATCTGATTAGGAAAATCAGCAAGCTGAATGCCTTCTTTAGAGATAATATGAGATTCATTTGCAGCTATGCAGACAGTGTCTCAATCCAGCCCATGTTTACCAGGTTCAAAAGCACTTTTATCAAATTCTCCAGAGAAAAAGAAGTGCTGCAGGTTTAACTATCCTACTGATACCTGTAGGTCAAGGCTGAGACCTCAGGTCTTTCCTTTCATAGAGCAGACCCATTTGCCTCCCTCTTGGTCTAAGTTTATTGAAGCTTTTTCCTCTTGCAGTTCATGGAGATTACAAAAGTGACTCAGTTACTTTTCAAAAGCATTGCATTATGTCAAGACAAAAATATTACAGAGTAGTATCAAGACCTGTTTGTCAGGTTTAACTGATGCTTGGGGTTATTAGTTTTTATGTTGTGTGTTTCTGAATTTTTCCTGCTCAGCCATGCCCTCTCAGTGTGCTCTTCTCCCTCCCTGCTTTTTCCCCTGTTGAGCCAAAGTCCAATCCAAAACCCATGTTGCTTGAGGGCATTAAGCTTCCCAGTCTTGTTCAGTTGTAAGATTTTTCTTAACTACTCTTTTAGGATCTCAAAGATGCAAAGGATACCTTTTGATCCATTAACCTATGAACATTTACTGTGTGGGGTGTCTGGAGATAAAATTTTTGCTTTTTCTGGGCTTTCAAAATCTCATGTCTTTTGTAAAAGAGACACTTAGACCATTCAGTGTAAGTAAAAAGGCTCAGAATTGGAGGTCAGAGTGACAAACAACAAAGTTGACCTAATTGTGGAGGTGTGTGAGGACTGTTTCAGAGTAGTGGGAAAAAATGGGAATAAAGGAGGTCAAAGAGTTTCAGAAGATGCTTCTGACTGAGTATTTTTGCCAGGTCCTGAGCTGTAATGGGAAATATGGAGTGTGTTTCAGCTCCAGATTGTAGACATCTAAATTTAGATATTAAATGTAGGTGACTGCCTGTGAGCCACATATCTCAAGTTCCATTTCAAGCAGTGGAGATCAAGTCCTTAGATTTATTGGGGCCTGGAGAGCTACTGAGCTCTTCCTAAATTAGACACCCACCAGGCCAGTCTGTCAAAGACCCAGTCGTGCTGCTGCTAAGATACTTCTTAAACTTTGACAAGTCTATTTTGTACATCCCAAGATGCCCAGGGTTCCCCAAAGACAGAATAATCACACACAGCTCTCTGGTAACTTTATTGGCAGGGGGAAACTAAGATTGTGTTTGCCCACCTAGAAACACACCAGATGGTTGGAACAACTGAGTCTAATGCATCCTTTGGGGCAAACCTCCTTGAATTTCCCAAAACCTGCTTGTATACTTGCTCATTATACATGATAGACACAAGAAAGATGTAAACATAGCATCAAGAGCTCCTGGACAGCCAAAGAGCCTCTTCTGCTCAGACTCTCTCTGCCAGGCCTTCTTCCTGTCATGGTCATAGTCTCATCTGTGGGGCTGTGGGCAGGAGCTGTAGGACTCAGGGCTCTTTGGTAAAGGTGGCTGGATATCTCTGCAGTAAACACCATCAACTGCTAAGTTATGATAAACATGACCCTGGCATTGTATACACATGAAACATACAGGGAAGGCTAAAAAGAATTTTCTAGCTCCAGCACTAACATCTATAGCTCACTTGTTTGCAAGGAAAAGGGCATGTTCATCGTGTGTTTCTCTTTTGGCTTACCCTCTACTCAAAAGTTTAAAAAAAAGAAAAAACCCAAATACATCAGCAATAACATTAGCAGAGCTTATTTTTATCTCTTTGTTTGTTGAGTTCACTTACAAGGTTAAAAATCTTTGTGATATATTGCACAAGAATTACAAGCATTCAACTACTAATGAATTTTCACCGTAGAACATGAGTGCAGAACATTTCTGGAAATACAGTATGTTCATACTGTTCAACATAAAATGTGTGAACACACAAATATAAGTATATTAAGTATATTAATATTAATATTAAGAGTATATTAAGAACAGATACCATCATTTAATGTAGGAGGATATATAGGTAATTGACTTGCACTTCATGAGAAGATTCTTGGTCCCTCACTGCTCATTGCACATTCCCGTCAGAAGGTATTTGTGGTACACATCCGCCTTGAAAACATCATCAGCTCTGCCTTTGCCACTGTTTTTGCAAGGTCTTGCCCTTTCTTGCTGTTGTTAGGCTTCTGTTTGCAACTAAAGGCTGCTACTTCCATCTGCTGTGGGCAAAATGGGCTTCTGAAAGACTCTCGCTGTCCCTCGGCAGCGTGCCACAGAAATGTTTCTCCACAAAAACAGTAGCTGTCAGTGCTGGATTTTAGGGACTGAGGGATCATCTTGAATACTTTACAGCATACCTTTATATAAATTACTATTAGCTTCCTGCAGGATTTTCTGGGCCTGGACTTCTGAGCCTCTTACATTTTCGAGGGGAGGAAAATGACTGGTGTACATCTCACTGTTCGTGCAAACACAGAGCAACCTGACAAGCTGCAGTGCTGTGAACCTGCTTCCTTTTCTTACTTCTGAGAGCTCTCAAAGGAGAAGTGTTTAATCTTTTGTAACCCATATATCACTGTACTACTCAACAAAATATTTCTTCTCTCCAATGCCCTTTGTAATCATGATTGACAGCACATTTTTTCTGATTGTTCATCAGATTTATAACCTGAGACAACACTTGAGTGGGTAAAAACAAGCAGACAGGAAAATACAGAGAATCAGGAAGTCATTAATGGTCATCATGGGGAGGACAGTACTTCCAGCACTCCTGCAGCATAAGAGTTTCAAGATTTTTGCTGAAAAGCTTTGAAAAGCGCAACATACTCACTCTGTAAGTGCTTGTGGCATCCTTCACTCATAATGTGATGGCTGAAGGAGGAAATGCCAAAGGGATGCTCTGAGAAATGCAACACATGACCAGTTACTGGCTGGAATCAGCATCTTTATGGAGAGTGAGGGATAACAACACAGTGCAAGCATGCTAAAGAAGTTCTTGAAAATGAAGACAAGGATGTATTTGATGAGCACGAAAAAAGAGCAGAGAATAAATGTGTGCAGTTCAAAGTCAAACTGATGCAAAAGACTTGAAAGAAACAAATGGAAGGCAGGAGCTGTTACATAATGTGTTTAACTCAGCAAGGTTTAACTCAGCAAGTCCCTAAGCTGCTGGATGTAGAAGAAAGAAAGGTTTTTGCTCATCAGTGGCTCTCCACAGGCGGTTTCAAGGTATGCAAGGTAAGGTAAATACAAAGGAGAAGTCTTACAAGTTAGGAAGGGTTAGGAATTTGCACTGTCAAATATTTTGGAAACTTTGCACTGAAAAGTAATGGTCTCTACATTATTTTCTCTAAATACATTTCTCTAAATTTCTCTACATTTTTTCACCTAATGACCAGCAGTACAGTATGTGTTCAGATGCCATGTTTTTGTTACCAGGACAAATAGGAGAATAAAGAATATATAGAGGGTGTAGAACTCAGCACCAGAAACTTATCTGTATTAGTCACAAATGTGTCAGTCTTATTTATCTTGCTAGAGAAAAACTGTGACATCTGACCAAGATACTGGTATCCAAAAAAAACCCAATTCATGCACAGTCCACATCAGATTTTTTGTATGATACAGAAATCTCTTAAATTTGCTGAGTTTTCCCTCCAACCCCTCAGCACCTTTTGTGCTACAGCTCATTACTTCCAGAGCTTCTCTGCCATCAGAACCACTCACTATCTCTTAGCCTCCCCCCCTTAATATAAAATGGAAGAAGTTTTGAAGCAAATATTTAAATGCTGAAATTATCTTCACCTAACTCTTATTATTTAAAATTTAGCCTAATAATCTGAAAGTCAATCTACTGATTCAGTTCAGGGTGAATAAACTGAGAGTGATTAATTTAATTTTTTAAAAATAAGTATATAGTTACTTTTGTAAAGATACTGTAAGCTCTTAAATGTACAACTTCAATTTTATGTTTTGACATTGAGATCAAAACCATGGTTCAGGTCTCTAGAAGGAAAATCCTGAATTAATAGTTGTTGATTGCCCACATAGGAGACCTGGCAGAGGACATCACTGCCCACTCCTTTCTCAGGCATGTAGGCCTTCCTTGTGTGGAAAAGATATCCAGGGAAGGAAAAGCTGCACAAACATCTGGCTTTTCCACCCAAGTCAGAGTGGACTCAGAGTGGATATCTACTGACATAGTAAATGTTGTTTGATCTATGACATATATGGTACCAAATAATCTCTCCCTCTCTCTCTTTTTGTTATGTAAGAGTGGTGTCATTTTTTTAGCTGTTAGACACAGTCTGCAAATCTGTAACTTCTTTACAAAACAGATCACAAAACCCAAGATAAGGCAGACATTAATAGCACTGTATTCAAAGATCTTTAGCAGCCATTTCTGTCTCTTTCCTGTATTTTTGTACTAGCCTTTGGAAATATTTCCTGCATTTATTGCTGGAGAATATTTATATATTATTACTGAGCTGTTTAGGTGTCCATGGTTGTTCTTCCCATGATTCTTCTCCTTTTTAAAATGTTCATTAATTCATTAATGTTCACCTTTGTTTGAGGGAAAAAAGAACAACATGCACAATAATTTGTAGACAGAGCAAGTTTCACAAAAGCTGTTTGTGTTTCTGAGCTCTCAGATTTAATTCTGTCTGTCTCTTTAATGTCAACTGAACACTTAATACTGATGAGAAGACAGCTGGCTGCTCAGGCACGGATGTACAACATCTGTTGGCTGCTGTATGAGCATGAGACTTGGAACAGCTTCCACTCACTGTGCACCTGATTTTTTTGAAAATGATCCAGTTTTTGTCTTTGTGAACTGATTTGATGCCTTTATTCATCATAGAGCATCTCCTCATCTCTTCTTTATCCATCCTTGAATGTGTGCCACACCATCTGAAAATAAAAGATTGAATTGGAAAGATGGCACTTGTTTTTCTAGCTTTTGCACAGTTCTTCCAATATTTTCTTTCTTTAAAACAAAAATAAACAAGTTTTTGAGTGCCTGCTAGTCTGTGTGACTCTGTCTGCCGGGCCACAGGTGGCAGGAGTAAGAAAATGAAACACCGAAATGCTCACAAGTTTAGAGCGATGCTAAAGAATCCACATAGCGATGAAGAGTCTCTGCTTCTGGAGCACCTGAACTGTGTAAACAGCACCTGAAACTCATTTTTTGATGAAGAGACAGGTAAAACTTGTGACTAGGAAGAGTGCCTGAGAGATTAATTAAATCAGCACTGTTGGAATCCATTGCAATAGAGAAATTTAAAGAGCTTCTGGGTCCCTGAATTTAGCTGGGTAATTCTCGAGCAAGGACAAATCTTTCTGGAGCTGTAACCTGTGCTCAGAATGCTTCCCATACTGCTGGCAGCTTTCAGCAGAGTATCACAAGGTGTGTTGCAAATACTGAATATGTACGTATGCAGATGATGGATTTCTAACTCTGAAAATGCTTTCTTTCCAACACACAACACGTCTGTCATTCTGTACCACTGTGAATGTGTCCATACAGTTTGCTAAAATCATCTTTTATGTTAAAGGAGTAAATGGGAACTTTATTTACCATCAACACGAAAGTAAGAGGGGATGCATTTCATTGCTTCTTTCCACTTCACCTAAGGCACTTTCTCAGGGCAGGACCTGCACAGACATAGACACCTGTATAGTCTCCACACACAGCTGTGTAATCTCAAGTGCAAACTGATTTTCAGGGTGGAATGGGGAGGTGTTGATGTACTCAGTCATAAGCACAGGGCTTGCAGAGCCAAAGCTGGGAGGGTAAGTGTTCCTGGGACATGCATTCCCAAGCACATGCATTCACAAGCATTCCAAGCTGAGTGTATGTATCGTCAACAGCATGCCATCCAAAATTCCTGTAGCTGTGTTTGCTGCCACGTCACTTGAGTGTGTTAGTCATTGTTACTGGTGTGTTAGTCATTGTTACTGGCTGCATTGTTACTGCTCCATGAATGCCTCCACACATGTTCTGGGTTGAAGTTCTCTCCCTTGAGTGAGGGTGAAGAGAGCATACTGGGATAGGTACTAGGTGTTATCCAGTGTCCAGCATAGCCAGGAGTTTGGGTTTGCCCAGAACCTGTAGGTATCATTGCTATAGAAATATTTTTTTCCTGTTTTGTCAAGATATGAGAGAATTTAAGCTATAAGGATTTCAACAGGTGCCTGCTCCTTCCTTTGACAGGGAGAACAAAACTTCCTTTTGCTGGTTTACTGCAGTCCAAAGGTCAGGATAGCAAACCCACTCCATCTACCTTTTAGCCACAATAAACTTTGAACTGGAACACTTAAAGTATGGGCTTGATTACACTGGTACTCTTCTGGCTGTGTGTGGATGGATTTGAATTTTTTTAATTGTGCCTGTAGTGACTTTGTCAGGTCCCTTCTACATAAATGTGAGGAAATATGGGCACACCAATTTCCATTTTTATTGTAGACAGAATCATATTTGAGCTTATGGCAGTAGTTGTGACATGGCTAGAGTCTGCATGTGAAGATATCCAAAACCTCTTGACATGCATTCTCTATGAAGTCTGAAAGAACCCATATGCTTTAATTTAGGTGTTTGAAGGTGAAGTATTTAGCCTTAGATTATATTATGAACTCTTTTCCTAAGCAATGAACAGGGAAATCCTGTACCATCAAAGCTGATATGTGTCATTCTAAAATGAATGCCTGTGAGAAGTTAGGCAGGTACAAGAGACAATTCCTCTATTTCCTTCCATTACACTTGAAAAGAGCATGGGGTACTAGCTCTGGCTGCTGTGGATGACTGTGGACTGGTGGCAATATTTCAGTGTTTATGGAACCTGGCCATAGAATCCCTCTTCACAGGTGACAGAAGTAGAACACAACTATGATGGCTCTCTCACAGCTACAAGAAGAATAGGAGCCAGAAGGACCTGGGATGACAGACATTTACAGGGACCATCTGCACTGGATGGCCCTCCTCCAGAAGAGATGAAGAGTGCAACAGCTGACTTGAGAATAAATATCTACAAGTGTTCATCTCACATTTATTATGCCACAGTGAGATGAAACCCTAACCCTGGCTCTAACTCTAGCCCTAGGAATACCCGTTAAGTTATAGATATTTTATTCTTCTATTATCCTGCAGAACAGAAATATTGCTAACACTGAACTCATGCTAGAGGAATTCCAAAGAAATACCAACCAAGTACCGACCAGAATAGTAATCAACAAACTCATTAAGAATAACAAAATACTAAGGGGCTTATGATTTAAGAATAGCTTTCATGAAGAGAAATTCTGACCAATTTTGTGTCCCCCCTCTTTTTTTTTCAGTAGTAAATTAATAAAGGGAGAAAGAAAAGGAGGCAAATAATTTATTAGCTGAACTTTCACACAACAGGCAGTAAAAGAAACTTGAAAGCCACAGGGTTGCAGGAGCTACTGTGTCATTAATCAAAACTTGCAAGAGAAAGGAAGCAAAGGGTAATAAAATCAGTTTGAAATGAGGTTAAATTTGAATTGTTCAAGTGACCACTACACATAAAATTTGCTTGTGTCCTGTCATCAAAGTTTAAAACAGAATTAGCCAATTATTATAAAAAGTTGTATAATTAATAAGCAAACTGTTAGAGATCTAAAAAATTATTCAGAATCTAGCACTTACTTTCATCAAACTTCATTTTATTAATCGATGCTGCAAAACCTTCCTACAATATTACTTTATGCAAGAATCTCATGGAGTGAAGAAGGATTGCATTTTTTTGTACAAATCCCTGAAATACATCCATTTGCTAGGTTTCAGTTTTGCATTTTTTGGTGTCCATGGAGTAGGATGAGAGTGCAGCTGGTCGCAGTTGCTCATGCTTTATACCTCTTGACATCCTAGAGCCTGGCAAAGAGCTGTGAGCATGCCATCATGAGTATGTTGTCTTGAACATTTGGCCAGAGACGTGCAAAATAGAAACCCTAATAATGCCCAAACAGCTGCACTGACCAGGTGTCCTCAGAGGTTGGCTGGGGACACAGACGTTTCCTTTTACACTTTCTAGGAAGCATCCGGATGCAACTGAGTGAGCTAGGAAAAAGAAGCTGTTCTTCATTCCTTGGAAAGCTGAGGTAGTGTGGAAGAAATGCTTCAGGTTTTCCAGAACACATTCCTAAAATGGATTAGTGAAGAAGAAGTGTGTTTGACCAGCGAAACAGGCAATGCGGTGTCACGTTTTTGGGTGAGTTGGAGGAACTCGTGCCCTGTGGAAATTACCCAATTTCTTTGATGTTTTTTTTTAATGCATTCTGTGCTTTGTGGAACCACAAAGGTGTCACACAATGGGAGCCGCAGGGTCTGTCACTGGTAATGTTACCACAACCTGTGAAGCTGGTTTTGTTTATCTGCCCTTTGCTTCCCAACTGGTTACTGGTATTTGAGTGGAAGAGGTCTTGGAGGGGACCAGCTTCTGGTAGAAGCATTTCCTTGTTTACAATAATGAGAAAAATGGGTGTAACTCAGTCTGATACTTTCTTAATCTCATTTGAATCCTGCTAAAGGCAGAGTCTTGATCTTACGTAGGGTTTTTTGCATGCTCCTGTCCTTCAGTCATTGGAAACACAGAGGCCTTCTGGACAAGATTTTTTTCTGTAGCTGAGGGAGCAGTGGCTAACTGAGTAATCTGCTCCAGAATCCCAGTCAGCCTCACTGACAGATCCATTAAAGCGTGTGAAGTGCATGCAAGTAACATTTGTGAAATGTAATGGTCATTAACCTGTATGCAATGCCTCTTAGACTGTCAAATAAACTGCTGAAGATCAGAGCTTCGCTATTCTCTTTATTGTAGGCATAAACCAAGGGATGAGATAGTAATGAAATACGAATAAAGTCACTTCTGAAGTTTTGGCCAGGATGGCATATTACCAACAAACTATTTACAACATCCCTCTTTTTATTTTAATGCCTTTGTGTGGGATGAGGGTCCGTAGCGATGCAGAGTCCCCGGGCAGGTGCAAAGGAGAGCCACTTTATTGCATAAACCAGGCCTTTTTGAGCAGTTAGCTGCTTATCAGTTCCATAGTTTTAAATCATAAACATAATTCAACCAACCACCATACACCACGATGTGAACACATAATGGTTCTATAGATTGTTTTTCTACCCCTAATTCAGCTGAGTCTCTTTCCCACAGTCCTTTTCTACTTAACCAAAGTAACAGGCCTGAGCCATGATTGCACAAGGCCTTTCATTTGTAAGGTTTTACCTATATGCAACACCTTCAGGTTAAAATGCCAATTGAATTAATCAAAGTTAAGAGTGTTCGGCAGAGCAGGAAAGACTTCAGAGTGCTGTTCCTGCAAAAATTAATAGAGATATTCTGGAACCCTGGCTTCATTGCATGAATGAGTCTGTACCTTCAACTATCACAAGTTCATTATATATATAGCTTTGGGGGATTTAACAAACCGTTTCAAAGATTGGAGATTATAAGAAAAATGAAAGATAAATTAAATATGTTCATTACAGTATCATTACTTCATTTTGCCTTCAGAAACTGGCATGTATGGTTTGGCTGAACAGACATGGAACAATTTATTTTGATCAGTATAAAATACAATGCATTTTACCCTGCTTTTCTTACTCTTTCCATGGCTCAGGTTGAATAGGGTTTGATTAATGTACATGCTTTACACAGGCTAATTTTTACTTTTCTATCCCATCTCATAGCTGTAGAAAAAGGCAGTATCTACCCTGAATGAGATCTCTCTTGTGTTAGAGAAAAAACATATATATTCATTTTTTCTTTCCCTGTTTTTTTTTTTTTTTCCCTAGGGTTTTAAAGGAAATAACTTTCAAGCTCCAAATTTTTGCTCTTCAGTGAACACAGTATTGGACTAGGAAGAGAGCAAACCTACAAATGAATAATCAGCCAGAGTCTCCTACAGAATACCACCCTGACAGCTACAGGCTTGATCTTATGGGATGCACTTTAATATAGTCTCAACAACTAGTAATTGAAGGCATCAAATATCTTATTGGGCCTACCAAGACCATTTAATATACTAATCTAGTTTTAGGTATCCAAGCAAAACCTCTTGCTCCCAACGTTCTATTTTTTTTTTTTTTTGACTGGGGTTTGTGCATTTAATTGGTAAATAAAATTGAAACCAATGGATTATTTTAGTGGTAATATTTATACCACTGATAAAAGACAGCCTGCCTCCAAGCTGAAAATGCTCAATCATCCCTTTTCAATATGGACAAAAGTAGATTTTTTTTTTCCCCAAAAAAACTCACGCAAAATTTAATTTCTTCAGTGTTGTTTTTGTTCTCATACAGATATATGCCTACAGGCTTCAAAATGCTCCATGTAAAAGTTATTTAACTTCAAAGACTTGTCTAATAATCTCCATTGGTGTACAAGAGCTATTGCATTGGGACTATTTGGGTTGTATCAACATTTACAATACTGCAGGTGTTGCTGGACACTGACTCCTTGAAAGTACAGCAACTTTTCAGCTTTTTGCTTCACTGCTTTGTTTCTAATGGATTGCAACACTACACTGTACCTGACTAAGAATCTGCTTTCTCTGTCATTTTCTGATTTTGACTGGGATCTGTATTTCAAGGCAGCAGAAGTAAAATCAAGTTTTATTTTTAACTGTCCCACTGACATAAGGACATCAGTGATAAATTAAAAAGAAGCAAAAGCATTTCTGATTGGCTGGTCAGTGCTGCTCCTGTGCCCTGGCAGAAGCTGCTCCACAGAGCCCTGTAGCAGCCATGGAGAGATTTTACTCACTGTGAGCAACCACTGAAATACCATGAAGAATCCACATATTAACATAAGGTGTATTTAAAAATGGGAGAAGAAACCCAAAATCACCTAAAACTCTCAGCATCACAGTTTGCATCAAAGGAAATCCTCAGCTTGTTTTTTACCCCCTGCTGCTGCTTCTTTACAGCAACCTTTGCAATTCAAGGCATCTACCCAGAGTAGGGTTAAGACAGTAGAATATTTAGACCACAACTAAATTGGAGGGGTTTGTATATTTTCTTGCCATATAAGTAAGTGTTTTTTCATGCTACTAGAGTGCATAATCCAGTTAGAAGGTAGTTTCTGAGATATATGAGGAAACAATGAATAGACATTTTGTTATTATAGATATACTGACATTGTGTAGAAATAGAAATCATGATTTGGGAAGCATAGACTATAGAGGTGAAAAATGATGTTTGACGGCTGACAAAGTAATTGGAAGCTGACTTGGCAACCTTCACTCCTGACAGCCTAATCCAGTACACTTGCTCGTTCCCACAGGCTGTGCACTGAATGTAGGGGTGAATTCTTCCTCTCAAAGCCATAGAAACACCATCAGGTGTTTTCTGCAAGGTGAAGGCCTCTGTGATTCTTGTAGCCAAGGCAACATCCATCCACCAGGACACTGCTCTGGAGCCTCCAGGGTTTTCATTCTGCCCTGGCCACTGTGCACAGCTCAGCCCCAGGAAAGGGTTTGGGCACATCTTGGTCACGAACTTCCTCCACACAAAAGGGCCCTTTGTTGGCATTAGGTGGCAGAGCTGGGCTCTGCAGCAGCCATGCTGCCCTCCTGGGGTTTGCCAGTGCCAGGGGAAAAGGACAGACTGGAGAAGAACTGGAAGAGGTCCGTGTTCATTTTCCAGACAGTCCCAGGATGGGCAGTTCTGACAGTTCTGCACACACAGAGCCAGTGAGCCAAGGCTGTCACCTGCTGTTGGTGAGAAACAGCAGAGTTTATAACCATGTGTAAGCACAGGAGGAAAAAATACACACAGCAGCACCCACAGCACCCACAGCATAGGTGATAACACACAACCCAAAAATTATCCAGCAGGAAGAAACAGAACACCTGACACAGATTTTGTTCAAAACAGGCTTAAGCAAGGTATATGCATGCATAGGAGGGAGCAGAGAGATATGCTGAGCCAGCATGACTATGGGAGTGCAAAATGGGAATATAACATGCACTAAAAAGGAGGGTATTTGTTTTCATGTCTTTAAGGAATGCTGTCAGTCTCTATGCTCCTCAGACACAGATAGCAAATAAGTTTTTCTAGAAAGTGAGTATGATCTTAGCAGCATCTGACTGCACATGTGAACATTTTCTGAGTACAATGACATTTCTGTTGCTTTTTTAATGTAAAGCATCACTGGGAAGAGTACTCCATGGCAGCGTATTTACCTGTAAAAACAGGACAGAAAAAAGTGACTGAAGGACAAAATCTGTCTTATTTCAGCACTGTAAGCATGGAGCTGGTTGTTTGCATCTGGCTTGAAAGCTGAGACCTTGCATGTGGCACTCTTCCTGTGGCATCCATTTCCAGAGTGTGAAGAGGGTCTCACAGTGGTTGGTGAATCCCCAGGCAGCAGCAGCCTCCTGGCTGTCATGACAACCACAGGGTTTTGGCCACGGGCTCTGGACGCTTACACACTCTGCATGGCTGTTGGGTTTGTGACTAATTCCTTACCATCAGCTGACTCTTGCCCTCTGCCAGGGCTTCTTCCAGTTCAGAAAACATGGGAAGTCATTTTTACCAGGCAGCTCATTTGTTTTGCTGACTTAGATTGGTGGAACCACATTATTTTACAAGAGAAGGCATCAATTGACCATTTTATGAATGGCCTAAAAATAGTATACCATCCTTTGTCTCTTTAATTTCAGTGGTGGCCTCTAAACCATTTCTTTTCTAGGCTCATGACATTCTTGATTGCTCCAGCAGTGACAGAGGACATGAACAGCAATATCCTAAGAATGTCAGCATCTCAGTGCAGTATGACTGCAATACAAATTATTTTTGGACTCACGCTGTGGCTATTTAGGGGAAGAGACTCTCCATCTCCAAGACAGTACCTTCACAGAGCTTATCAGCAGAGCTCTTTCAGAGGGTGGACAACCTAGATAATCTCTGCTGTTTGAATCATTCACCTATGTCAAGAATTCCTTGCTTTGATAGGCTTTCATTTTAATCTGTGGGTAGAATAATTCATATTCAGAGCAGTGATAGCAGAACTGTATCCAAACAGGATAAATGTTGGTCCTTGCTACAATACCATGCAGTTTCCAGATGCTGCTGTTTGCTTCATTGGAGAGAGCGGAATGAAGAGCTCTGTGGTCTTCCACTGGCACACCAGGGGTGTGAGCAGCTCCTGCTCACCCAGTCCACATCTCAGCATTGCTGAGACCAGCACTGAACTGCACCTGGGCCCCACCAGCCAGGGGCAGCTCTCCCTTTGTGTGAAACCCTGGGAGCAGCTGCAGCGGCAGCGCTGGACACAGACTCCAGGCAGCTCTAGGTCTCCCTCTCCAGGAGCAAGGCTGATGAAAAGGCTGCTGCTGAGGCTGATCATCAGGTCCTTCATTTGCTAGCTTCTTCAGAGTGTAAGATTGTGAATCCACCTCTGAATAAAAATCTTTCTTACTGAGCTCACACAACTGTTATGTTTGAGCTTTCAGGTTAAGCAGTTAGAGAGCGAAGCGTAGTGAGGAAATACTTAAGGGACAGTCTCCTGAGCCTTCAGAGCAAAGGGACTTCCCCTGACTCTTTGCATTAATTCATTTATTAGCTGCTGGGAAACAGCAAGAATAATAACAAGCATGTGTCTGTATTTATCAGAACTGTCCCTTCCCTACAAGTGGGCCTGGCACTTCTGCAAAGCCACACAGAGTCTCAGCAGAATCATGCTGCCATGAAGGGTTGGCAGCCCCCACACAGCAATGGGAGCTCCGCCGACAGTACAGCTACCTGTAGCATTGCACCAGTTTACTTAAAGTTAATGGGTGGCAACTTAAAATACTATAAACAAGTTTTCCATTAGATATGGTTTCTATGGCCACTTGATTTATATGGGAAGCGTATGCTTTGACCCCTGAGCCTCTAGTGATGTCTCCCTTCCTCCTCGGGTCACGGCACTCACGTTTCCCTCAGCTGCATGACTTTAAGCACTCACCTGGCTCTCAGAAGGACCCGGCCCTGACCATCAGCAGCTGGGCGGTGTCCCATTGCTCCTCACCCACATTCCCGTCAGCTCAGGGGCCCGAGCACGCAGACCCTCGGGCACAGCAGAAATCTCTTGCAGGACAGCGAGACGAGTGTGCTCCACCCCTCAGCGAGATTCCACGTGTGGCCTGAATCGCCCAGAAGCCATTTCCTATTCCGGACCTGGTGCTGCTTTGGGAAATGATGCTGTGAGGAGGAGGGCGAGAGCCGCGGGGGCAAGCGGGCTGCCTCCCACAGAACCTCTGCCCATTGCTTGGGTTAGAAGGTTGGAAGGAGCGGGACCCCGGGCCGGGCGAGGGACAGACGAGGGGACAGCCGGGGGACAGAGGAGGGAACAGCCGATGGGACAGCCGAGGGGACAGCCGGGGGACANCCGGGGGACAGCCGATGGGACAGCCAGGGGACAGCCGAGGGGACAGCCGAGGGGACAGCTGATGGGACAGCCGATGGTACAGCCGAGGGACAGCCGAGCTGAGGGCCCGCCCGGCCGCTCCCGGCGCCAGGCACCCGTCGCCACCTGCCGGCCCCGGAGCCCCGCGACGGCGCGGGCAGAGACCCCGGCACCTCCCGGGACTTTCTGCTGCCCTCGCTTTTTTCGTGCACTTCACAAATTATCTTACAGTACTTCCAGTCTCCTTCGGGACCGGGAATATCCCCAGCATTCGCATGACATCCAGGATGTTTTATCCGACTTTGTAAGGTAAACATTAATATAACACAACCAGAGACTTTGGAGAAAAGTACAGATGAGAGAAATGGCAACCACTTCTTTTTCTTTGCAAGAGCTTGTTTCAGAAGTAATCCCTCCAGTTTTTGGCTGTGCCAACAGTGTTCTGGCATATATACTGCATACCTGCCTGCAGTCTTGATTTTCCTACTTTCCAGATAAAGTCACTAACCTGAGATTGCACCTGCTCCCTCCTATCTGAACATCAGGTTTTCTTTAACATAGAAAAAACCAAACAGCAACAGGACAGGAATGGTCAGCTATGAAATGGCTTCAGCTATAAAACTGGGACACAAATTTTTAAGATTCCAGACTTTACAACTGAGAGATGCCCTCATGCCCCATCACACAGTCACATTCTAAACATTCTATTCTAACTGGAGTAGTTCATATTTCCAGGCACAACAAGACAAATCTGCAAAATTCCCACATAATGTAGTATGAGACTAAGTTAAATTGTTGTTTCTGCAAGGATATTTTCCAAAAGTGTACCTGTCTTCTAAAGGATATCCTGCTGCTTCAAGTTCTTTCATTTACCCACGCCCAGAACAGACAAAGCAGAAACTCACAGAATGTTAACCAGATTTAACTGAAAGGGTAATGCAATAGTAGATGAACTTTATTGTTAATAAATGAGAAATCATTCACCCTTGGGACACCTAGATCTGAAAGGGTCTCCTATGGAAGACTTTCAAAAACACCTCTTTTCATTGCCTCTATAGCATATTCCCAAACCATTCAGTGTGTCTCACAGGCTGAAATCAACAGGCTGATTTTAGGACAAGGTACATCATGTATCCATAGCTCAGTTCAGATCATATAATTATTTAGGCAGGAAAAGATCTTTAAGATTATTGAGTTCACCTGTTCACCCAGCACTGCCATGTCCATCACTAAACCATGTCTCTTAAATACCTCTAGGGATGATAACTCAACCATTTTCCCAGGCAGCCTGTTCCACTGCCTGACAACACTAGAGGTGTTGAAATTTTTCTTAACATCCAATCTAATCCCCCCTGGCACAACTTGAGAATATTTTTCCTCATCCTGTCATTAATTTTGGAGACTGACTTTCACCTTACTACAACCACCTTTCAGGTAGTTGTAGAGTGATTATGTCTCCCCTGAGCCTCCTTTTCTGCAGGCTGAACAACCCCATCTCCCTCAGCTGTTCCTCCTATGACTCACTCTCTAGAGGCTTCAAGGGCTCCATTGCCCTTCTCTGGACACACTCCAGAACCTCAATCCCTCAATGTTTTCTGCAAAAAGGGAACTGTAAAGAAGGCTGGAATACACCTCTGCCAATACAGATAAATGATGTCAAAACTAGAGGCTGGGTTGTCAGTCTCTGAATGATTCTGGTGAACGGTTACTTTTCTGCATTTGTTATCATGTTGTGTTAATGCAGTTAATATGCACAAAGAGTAGATACTGATCAACTGCTCTCAGAAGAGGCTATTTTTTTTTCTGCCATCAGCAACTGAGTTTGTCAAGGTCATGAATCATCTCATTCTTCATCAATGACTGATTTCAGAATGTGACCAAACCAGCCTCCATCTACTGGTTAATAGTTAACAGTTTATTTCAAGTGCCTGATAAATTCTGGGCCAGATCTCCTGAAAACATGTGAGGGCTCAGAGTTAATATTTATCTTAGCAGGGTGAAAATAAAAACAACTTATTTCTGTAGCCTTTTGTGTTTTGTTTTCATTTTCTGTATGAAACAAATGGGGCACAAGTAGCCACCTATCTTGCCAGGGAGAAAATAAAAGAGCTGATCAAAGAAGTCTCTCAGAACAAAAAAAACAGACAGGGGGAAGCTTACAAGGACCAAAATCATAATTTACCACCACTAATCAGGTAGTTTAGGACCAAACATCTGCCTACCTATGCTTTAATCAAGTTATGCAGATTTTGCAAAAACTTTTCCAGTCTAAAATCCCTAGCTACTATCACTATATTTATTTGCTCAAATCCAGTATATATTATACTGCTTCTGAAATCCACATTACTTATTTTTTTTTCCCTTTCAACTACCTGGATCATGACAATATGAGTCTTATGATCCTTCCAGCTGGGAAGCAAAAGAGCACCTACAGCTTGAAAAAATAAATCCTAGAACAGTTGTTAGACTCCATGTGGGTCATGTGGGTCTAGTAGCTTTATGCTAGAGGATGTGGCAGGCCAGACTCTGGGAGACTTTTGCAGCCCCTTTCTACAGTCACCTCCTACCCTGACTGCCTCAAATTCTCAGTGTCCCTCAGAAGGAACGATTGAGCTGTCATTTTTATCTTCTGAAATTCCACACCTGTTAAATTAATGAATTAATGCTCTAAGGCAAGCTGGCTCAAGCTTTATGATTATATGTAACTTCAGGTTTGGGGGCTGCTTCATAAAACCATTCCACCTAAGGATGGTTCAAGTGGGAAACAGCTTTCAGAGGGTACAGAAACTTTCCCAGGTAAATGCTGCTCAGAATTAGCAGCTTTGGGACTTTCTGATTCTCCTTAGTCTAATCTGGGTGTGTGTGTGTTTGTTTGCTTTGTTTTTGTGGGATTTTTTAAACTTTCGACCTCCACAAGGCAAGAAGTTCTGCAATGTACTAATCATGCAATGTACTCTAATCATGCACTGAGAAGAAACAATTACTTCTTTCCATTTTAAACCTCCTACCACAAGACTGTAATGGCTTCTCTCACTGTTGGTAATTTCCTGCTAGTTTTTCATCCCTTCTGTTGGCAGTTTGAGGACAGAGACTATGAGGTAAATGTTTTATCTGGAAAACAAACTCCACTTCCACTTCCTGAATTGCCTAAATTCTTCAATTTTAAAAAGTCCTTCAGTTTCAAGTTCTTGCAGCTCTTGTGCCTTCACCCAAAGGCTTGTTAAATATCTTTTCTCCTTCGTGATCACAAAATGTACTTGCAGTGAGTATAAGTACACTGTGAAGTTGTGTACCTTATGCATCAAAACACAAGCTGTGACCTGAAGCTCACTGAAATAGATGGATTCTTTGCAACTTGCTCTGAAGAACACAGCTAATAAGTGTTCATTGCAATTTCTCCATCTGTACTCAGTTATTTCTTTTTGTTAGTATCCATTATCAGTGTGTCCAGAAGCTTGCTAATTTATAACCCTAATCAAAAACTCACAACAGAATTTAAATTCAAGTCTACCCTTCTTCACTGAAGAGTTTTAGCATAGGTTTGCTTTTAGGTATGCTTTTAACTGTTAATGGTATTCCTAAGAGCTCAGAAAATATTTCAGCACTCAGCTGAATATGTCATGGGATTAAGTCCATACTTACCACTTCACTGAGAATGGAATTTTTTTTTCTAGACTCACTGATATCTTACAATGAGACTGGGTGTTCCTATTTCTTTTTATTTTATCCTCTTCTGTTCTTGTTTTCCATGCTTATATTCTATAAAGAAGGTTTGAAACAATATTTTGTAGTCTTTCTTTTCTCCTTTGGACTTACCCCTTCTATTTCAGCTTCTAATTTCAAGCACTTTTCCCATTCAGTCTATATTAAATTAATTGTCACCTTTCTCCTTTTCCTGATTTATGAATAGCAGTGTTCCCATTTATTTCACAGTAATCCCATCTGAGCTTTAGAGAATTACAAGCTTCTTTATTTGACTTAAATAGGAACAAGCTTGCTCCAATAATAGTAATATCTTATGTTAACATCTCAAATATGTTCTAAAAGTTTTCTTTACTCTGTTATTTTTACTCCTTAAACAGACTAGCTGTCAGAAGCAGGTGTTTGAAGTAAATTAAATTATATCATATTATATCTGGAATGAGTTTCACTCAGCACTTCTGTTTAAATTAGGGATTTAGATTAAATATCAGCTAGCATTAATAATTTCTACAATGTCCTCTGTCTCACAAAAGCTGTTTTCTCAGTGTCTTAAAAGGATGCGTAGAATTCAAATCCACTGAAAAAACCCTCATATTAGAAACTTTTTCCTTGAGTATTTTGCTTCCTTCATCCTTTAGGGTTCCAAGTTTTCCCTCTTGAATAAGACTTTCTTGTTCTGGGTGTGAAGGAGGGTTAGAATACCTTATAATCAAAGCTCTGGAACCAATCTGTGATGTATGAAGCCAAATACAGAACTGATTTGCTCCCATAGGCAATTCACAACTTAAGCAATGTTTTCGTGAGGTTGGCTTAAGTGAAAATGAGCACAGACTGTGGTGCTGCATTTCTGCAGTGCTCTGAAGATGGAAACACCATGACAATACTAATTAAGACTGATAACTTAATGCCAAAGAAAGCCAATCCACAATTACATTCACCTTCCACCCGGCATTTTAAATGGAAAAAAACAAGCAAGTAGATTTTTAAGTATTCTCAGAGCTGAACCCAGTCCAGGAGGTACTAAATCAATTATTTCAGCAACTTGTTTTGTGAAGGAAATCCTCAGGAACAGATTTCATTTCTAGGTGACTTCCCAGGCCCCAAGAAACACAGTAACATCTACAGTCTGGAAAGATGTAAAAACAGCAGCAACTCATAAGTGCCAAAAAATATACTGCCTCAGCAAACATCACAAATATTCACATAACAGAGCTACACAGAAAATAACTATTATAGCAGGAAAAAAAGTTTAGGTTTCAGCTGCAAGCCCTAGACACTGTTTGTCAGAGGCAATTTTAAAGTATTTTTGCTCCTGGATTTACAGCAGAATTTTCTCTTTATAATTAGATTGGAGAGTATTTTTTGAGATGACTGAAGGTCAAATTACATCGTACTTATTCATACATTGGCTATGAATAGTTCCACTGATCTCAGTAAGATATCTGGAGGAGTACTCAAGGTGAGTAATGATTAAAACCTTGCCTGTTAAAAAAGAAAGGGTAGAAGGAAAATAGAACAGCTTCCTAAGATCAATCAACAGCAAATCTTTGAATGGTGAAATTGAAAATACACTCAAAAGAATAACACAAAAATTAATTCTCAGAAAGACTGTATGTAAAGCAATGTGCTGGGGAGTGGTGCACTTCATTTTCAGCATAAATATATGGTTAAAGACACAGCAAAAGCAGGAAATTCTGACTGCACCATCTTTATGTAAACTCTCTACAGGATATTATGGTATGGCAATGTTTCAAAAGTAATGAGGTTGCCCTCGTGCTGTGTTTGAATCTATTTTAGTAAAACTTAGCATATTTTTAGTAGACTTTAATGCCTAGATATCATGTCTGAAACAGTGAAAGTCCAACTAATTAGCTAGCAACTAAAATCTGAAATATTCTGGGGGTTTTGTCTCTTTATTCAATTTAGAAAGCAGCCAGGGTGTCCTTTTACATATTCTAGGAAGAGAAGATTTTCTTTTACAGAAGCAACTAATAAAATCATCATAGCTTCCTTTTTTCTTAGTTCTAAACTAGGACTAGCAGAGGACTGGAACATTTTATGCAGTAAGTTTCTAATTTGAAGGCTACAAACTTGGCAAGAACTTCCAGTATTACTCTCCAAAAATATGCTAGTATAAATTATATTTGTGTATTCTAAATTCCACTTTGATCATCATTTTTTCCTCTAATCTCAAAGTCACACCTTCACTAAATCATTGCTATCTTTATCCTTTCAATTACATTAATACTTTGTTTTTAAATAGGTTCTCTTATCCATGAATAGATGGGGCATCTCTCATCCAAGGGCCAGACATGGCTGGATGAAACAGGAGCCCATAAAGGGGTGCAATACCTTTAGGAAAAATCTTTATGATACATTTCATTTCATAGTAACAATTTACACTTTGAAGGTCACAGTGTTGTCTTTCTGTAAGGGGATAAAAAGAGGGTAGCTGTTTTTTCCTGTCAAATTTAATCAATTTTTTTCTTGACCTTTAACACGCACCAGGAGGAGAAATCCCACTTCTCTCTACAACTGCCAGTATAGGTGGGGAGGAACTCAAAGAGGAAGGAGAAAAGGAGATTGCAAGGGCTCATCCAGCCAAGAGGTGAAATGAAAGTGCTGAAAGAGGGCCAGAGGCAGGACAAAGTATAACTCCTGACACTGGATGTGTGTCACAGTGTTGGTTCCTCAATGTAGTGTTCCAAATGAAACACTCCAAACCACATGCCCCATGCCCACTCCTCCATATCTCCTCTCTTTCCCTACAGGGAGATGGAGAGGAGAATTGGAGGCTCAAAAGGTCAAGATCATGGGTTCAGAGAAGAGCAATTACTGAAAACAACAATGACGTAAAAAATCTGAATAACAGCAACAATATTAATAACAAAGTGTCTAAGAGGCGAACAATTCACATATGAGTACTCACCACATAGAAACCTCTGACAACATCCCACCACACAGCCATGCTCTGATACCAGGAAAGGACCCCTTCCTCTGTCCCCAGAAAATGATGTGAGGTAGTACAGAATTACCTCCAGGCCCTAGCAGTGATCCCTTTTAGCTACTGTGAAAATAAACTCCGTCCTGTCTGGAACCAGGGCAATGGGATTTTGCCCTGAGACAAATATGTCTGTGACACTCTTCAATGGCCTTTTACTCATGACCAGAAACAATGATGGCATGCTTGACACCAGGTGAATTTATTCATAGGGAATAGCTATGGCTACAGCCTAGAGAAATGACTTAAGGTATAATATGCAAAAGATACTTGGTAAGCATATATGTCATTAGGAATGAGGTGGTTCAACTAAAAACACACATCTGTTTTTAAAATTCATATGATGACAGTATTGAACTTGCAAATAAAAATTAAATTCTTTCAACTGTCACAAACATGTTGTGAAAATAACTTCACATTTAAAGGTCACCAGTAGCGTTTCTTTTGACTTCCATGTCATTATTAGTCAATAGGATCATACTTTCTGATTCTGCCAAATCTGCATCCACATTCCCATTATGGACTGCTGCAGTCCATAGGATGTCTCCTAGATACATGGGTCTGCTTATCATGGACAAGAATCTTAATGAGGTTATAAAAACTAAAGCAAATTCTGTCTTACTACTGGCTAACTTATTCCATCTCCTTCAGGATGCCAGGAAGAGTGAAAATCTAATGCATTTTTTACAAATATAAAATAATAATTCTGTAACCTTTCTACACATACACACACAGTGCCCAATTAAAATTCAGGAACATGATAGTAGGACAGCATTAGAATCTTGTGTGCTGGTGGAGTCAGACTAGACCTTAAAATGCTGCAGTTAAAAAAAAGTAATCTATGCACAACTCACACTTTTTGCATTTACCAGAACTTCTTGCATTGTGATCACTTTGAATCACAATGCTTACTTTTTGATTGAATTTTCAGTCCTATATTTCTGTGTCACTTATTGAGTATATCTACACTAAGCACCCTGAAACTCAGGTGAAAAAATGTTTCCTTCATGTATTGGGAAGTCTAGGAAAACTAGAGCAACTAATTCATTCATACAGGGAAACTCATCAGTCTTGGTACAAGACACTGGAAGGCTCAGATGATTTTGGTGAGCCAGAAGTACTAGCAAGGAGAGAAGCGAGCTGTCTGGTGCAGTGGGTACAGCTGGGCTGCTCCCTCCACATAGTGACAGCAATAAAGACTAAACTAACCTCCTATGAAAGACCTGAGTGGGGATTTCCTCCTGAGCCCCTATTTTCACGTGCATCCCTAGCACCTGTGCATCAGGGAAGAGTTTATTTTTGCTCACTTAGTGCCTGAGTATATCTGTAGCTCAGGTTGCTTCACGGTTTCCATCTAAGACCTGCTGTTCAACTGCCTGTAACACAGGCAAATTCTAATCATCCAGGTCAGGCTTTTCTGTCTTGAGGATGTCTTGAGCTTCTTGGTTTACCATCTCATTGTCAGTGTGGTGTGATTCAGACACCAACCAGGCAGAAGTTGTACACTGAAACACTTTTCCAATCCTGGTGAAAGAAAACAGTCCTACAAATGAGGTGCTCCAAAACCTGCAAGGTTTGAAGATGAGGTAGAGCAGGGACACTTGCCAAAGGAAAGTAAAGGTCTAGGAGCAACCAGTGCTGCTTTGCTGAAGACCCAGGGGACTGAAGCTCAGTGGCTCCAAACACAGGCTGCCTCATCAGCCTCCTCTGTGTTGATCAAAAAACCAGCAGAAAATTACTCACTGTCACTGCTGAGCTGGTTTTTCATCAGCTCATCATGTTAAAGTTGTCATAGGGAGCAGTCAAGTCAAATACAATGCCAGCCTAAGAAAAATGCCAGGGAAAGGAGGAGGAAGATGTGGAACTGCAAACCTGGAGAAGGCAGATTAACTTTTGATACGCAGTACAGGCAATTTCCCTTGATTAGGCCATCTAGGTTGTGGACTAACCTGTGGGGTGAAGAGGAAGAACATATGTTAGAATAAATATGAAGGCAGAGCAGTGGCAATGTGAAGAATAGATTTTTCAGGTTAGACAGCTGCTCATCATGTTGCCAGCGCTCTGTCTACATATTTCAGGCTTTGTAGCCTGAAAAGCACCTTGAGAGTGAGCTCTAGTAACAGCTGTCTGGAAGAGGACGAGGGCAAATATTTCTGTTTAATGAGCATGCGTACTCATTTCCTCATTTAGAAGAAAGTAGTCATAAAGGAAAGCAATAAGCAGAAACAAAACCAGAAATTGCTGTGGTTCACCAAATGGTACTTGTTTGTAGCTTCTGCAGTGACCTCATGAAGGGCTGCAACAAAGCACTGGTATGCCAGCATTTTTTAAGGGCAAGAAATAAACCTCCCTTATTGTCCTTCTCTTTGGTTCATAAAGCCTTGTCTAGGATTCAGTAGGTAACTGAGATAGAGATTGCTCTAAGTTATGGATTCTTCCCTGTTTTTAAAAGTAGGGTGAGTTTGTATCACCTTTATCATTACAAACAGTCTATTGAGGTCACCTGTGGTACCTCCAGAGAGCACACATCAGGTCATGGAGATTCGGCATCTCAAAAGCTCAAAGACACTGACAGACAAAAAGGAGGCGGGGTTGAGGCGCTGAATACCAAGTCCATGGCACACCTGTGACATGCTGGGGGCAGCAGTTAGGAGCTGACATGACATATCCCTTCAACCACTTGCTCAGTTTGTCTCCAAAATAAGATCAGCTCAGCAAAAAACAATCCTGTTCTGTGACAAACATTTCACCTCATGTGAACTTACAAAATATTGTTAGCCTGAAGAACAAAATGAGGACCATAGGCAGGNGGGAGCGGCCGCCGGCAGGGAAGCGAGCCGGGCCGCGATGAAGAAGCCGGACGGGAAGGTGGGGCTGCTGGGGGACATGAACGTGGGCAAGACCTCCTTGCTGCACCGCTACATGGAGCGGCGCTTCCAGGAGACGGTCAGCACCGTCGGCGGCGCCTTCTACCTGAAGCAGTGGGGNGGTTGAGGCGCTGAATACCAAGTCCATGGCACACCTGTGACATGCTGGGGGCAGCAGTTAGGAGCTGACATGACATATCCCTTCAACCACTTGCTCAGTTTGTCTCCAAAATAAGATCAGCTCAGCAAAAAACAATCCTGTTCTGTGACAAACATTTCACCTCATGTGAACTTACAAAATATTGTTAGCCTGAAGAACAAAATGAGGACCATAGGCAGGACTATATATATCTATATATATATAAAGATATATAGATATACAGGGAAGGCTGGCAAGGAAACAAATAATCAGCCTCTAATTTTCTCTTGCAATACTAAGCATCTTTCATACTGCAGGAGACTAGAAAGGTTGAGTTACCCTGACGTCAATACAGTCATTATTGGCTCAGGTTTTTGGCTTGTGTACAAAGCTAACATTCTTACTCTTGGGAAGGACTTACTCTAGCACAGAAGTGGGTAAGAAACTTCAATGTGTTGTCCCTCTTTGTGTCCTAATCTAAGTGTCTGGATTCCAGAACATCTGGAGAGCAACCATGGTGAGCACATTGTCATGCTGTCAAGAAGACTAATGAACAACCTCATTGTAATTAAAGGTGTCCTCAGATGCTCTAAAATGAAAAACAAACACCAGACAATGTATGTAGTCCACATACACGCACTACCTAGAGAGTAAAGTATTCCCTATTCCTTCCCATCAAGAAACTTGACATTCTTCATGCCCATACTGACTACTGTGGAGACCTCTTGCTACAGACGACTCAGTGTTTGGGGAACTTGTCTTGCAACAGGCCAATACATCTGAGTGCTAGAGAGCAAATTACAGGCTCCTAATGTTTTCCCAAATATTTTCACATCTGCTGTGTTATTATTTATATTGTATTACAGACTATCATGAGCCATTTGACTTTAACAAGAGGTGACTTAAATTGTATGC
This sequence comes from Cisticola juncidis, assembly GCA_013400215.1. Classification (NCBI taxonomy): domain Eukaryota; kingdom Metazoa; phylum Chordata; class Aves; order Passeriformes; family Cisticolidae; genus Cisticola; species Cisticola juncidis. Next base: position 705,945 of record VXBR01002036.1, on the reverse strand, counting down.
TGTAGTTCGGAGCGCATTCATCCAAGGCGACGTCGGCAGTAATAACAAAACACGCTGTGCTCTGCCTAGTGGGCATGTTTTCCTGAGGTCAGGGGCAGCTCAGGCTGCTGAGGACTTCACACACTTGACTCTTTAAGGGCTTACCTCAGGAGCCCTTTGACACAGCTTGAACCTGTTCAGATCACCACTGTCCTAAATTCTCCCAAGGATCTGAAACAACACACAGCACCCTCCAATCCTGTTGCACGTGATTATTAGGGACAGATTGCTGCGAAACAGAGATAACTCTTTAGGTAAGCAGTGGATGGGAGATGAATACTAGTGGGATAATGCAAATCCCTGGCTGAGTGAGAGTTGTTAGCTGTGGCACCAGGTCCAAACCAGTACTGGACCCGATGAATTTGGTGCCTTGTTAAGCTAGGCTGTGTTTAACATACAAAATGATGGAATGCCATCAGTGACATTGGCTGGTGACACTTTCAGGAGAGTCCCCTGTCTGTCTGACTGCTGCTAGCTGGAAATACACCCACTCAAATATGTGGGAATGAAGGTATGTGTTTCAAGAAACTGTAGAAAACATCTGTGAAGGGAGCAGGCTTCTCTTTTTATAGAGCATGTTATTAACAAAGCCTAAAATCCCAATTGCATTTTCAGCCTATTATTCAGACTGTTTTCTGTCCTAACTTCTCTGCTTACTTTTAGAAACTGTTGATACTTGTTTTGAATAGCAGAAAGACCTACATTTCACTAATACCTGAAAATAATTCAAATACAGCAGAATTTTGGTAAAATTCAGAAATAATTGTTTTAAGTTGCAAGGATTTGGTAGCAGAAGCACTGCTGTAAATCAATAACTCTGTTTAAGCTTTCAAGTGTTTTGTTATTCTGTGGACAGCAAAACAACTCATAAGGTAAGAGTATATAAACCCAGAATATTTTTACAGGTGCAGATCCTTATGGTCTAAACTCTTTGATTCAAGATTCTTCTTTTCTCTTTCTGAAATGGCACCTGCCACTTCAAAAGGGTGAAACATATTGCACATGGGAATTTGTAAGCAGTCTCCATACAAAGAGAATTTTTGTTCTTTTTACACTTTCATACCAAGCACCCAGAAGAGACCTACTTGTTTGCAGTATGTCAGAGAAGCACTTTGATCCAATGACTATATTTTCCCTAACTCTGGGAGTGAGATGGGAATCCAGGCAGCAATTGGGAATCTGAGGCAAAGGTGGCACAAGCCACATAAAAATAGTGCCACACAATTATCCAAGTGCAACAATCCCCCCCACTTCATTAGTATTGCATACAGCCCTGAATCACATCCCATATTAATATCTTGAAGTCACTTGTAAGACATTTTTTACCTCACCAATTAAACATCCCTTCTCTTTGGATATCTCCAGTACTTCAATATCTGGAGCATATCTTATTCTGAGCTGAAATTCCATATCACTGGGTACAGCTGCATGACTACAAATCTGGTCAGTAAAAGCAGAATAGGCAAAAGCAAGAAGGCATGGCTTAAAAAACCCACACTGTCACACAGCTAATCCTTTTTAGCAGGTAAGCAAAAATCACAGCATCTCATAAATATGAAGCCTAGAGTGGCTAAAGAAATTGTAGCAGTTTCACCATGAGACATCCAAGGATGAGGATGCATGTTCACTTATTAAGAAAAGTGCTTCTATCTGACTACTTTCCTGTGGGGAGAGAGAAAATTAGTAAATGGTAGGTTCTCTTAGGAATACTGTAACAGTTGCCCCCCCTCCCTCCAGGTCTACAAATTATCACTTTATTTGCCCCTATTTTGTAGCATGTTTATATTTTATTAATATTCTTTCCCAGATTTGTTCGGTGTAGAGAAAACTGATGCAAAAAAGATAGGCTACATCTCTGGGTGATTTAAATGATTACAATTTCGTTGCCTGTAATCGAATTAATCTGAATTACAGCAGCTGGGCAACTGACTGTGAAATTGAATAAACCCGCCCTTCGGAAAATCATCTCTGATACCTCCCTCTCATCAGGGCAAAGGTGTTCGCCTGGCAGCTGTCACAGCTCTGTGAGAGATCTTAATTTCGGAGCAACTTTCTGCCCCTCCACGTACACGCACAGGAGGTGCGGGCTTTGCCTTGGGCTCCAGGGGGGCTACGGAGAAGGTGACTGTGCCATCTCCGGCTGGAAGGACGCGAGCATCCCGGGAAGCAGCTGCATCCCCCGAAGGCTCAGCGCGGCCGAGCTCCGCCCCGACACCCCCGTGGGGACCGGCTGCTCGGCGGCCGGCCAGCGGCCACCCTGCCCCGGGGCACCCGGGACTCCCCGCTCGGCTCCTCCGGGGCCG